>CM062603.1:600000-1122736 GCA_031470985.1 Agastache rugosa
GGCTCCTCCAACGGCTAGTCTTGAATCTCTACCTATATAAACCCGTCTTCAACCTCAGGATCAAACACGAAAAACTCTCTGCAAGCTTTCATTCTCTGAAATCATCAATCTTTCAAAAGCTCTCAAGCAGTTCTACATAGTTCAAAGAACACTTTATCTTAAAGTGTTTCTAGTTCAGAAACTGCTTAGTTTTTCGTCTGATCCCTAGGGCAAAATCTTTGTATATCTTAAGCCTAGATTTCGAACGAGTTCATCATACTCTAAAGTTCTTAATTGTAAGAACTCGTTCACATTTGGAACCCCAAACCAAACCCCTCTTACCCAGAAAGGTTAGGTCAAGGTTACGCTTGCTTGAAGCGGGAAATTCAAGTGTGTAAGGTTTTTTCAGTACCCGTAAACTGAAAGGTTAGGCTTGACAGTGTCCGCAAACTGTTGGAACACAGCTCGGGTTAGAGTTGTGAAGTTGCTTGGTACTTGAAAACCAAGTGGTAGTGGATTACCAGTGAACCTGGTCATGGACGTAGGAGGTGTTACTCCGAACCATGTAAAAACTCGCGTGCACTTTACTTTCTCTTTATATTCAGTTTTGTACTAACTCTTTCATATCATTGCATATTTGACCAAAACTGCATATGCAGCTGCTCTCCAAAGACAGCTGTGTCTCTCAGAAAGTTGCACAACTTGACTAAGCTGAAAACATAAAGTTAATCTTTTCAAGCTGAGTTTTTCTAAGTAACCGAGCTAAGTTTTCAAACCACCACTTTCCGCACCGCCAGCTGAGTTATTTACCCAGCTGACCCTCCCCAGCTGGATCAATAACTGAGCTCACCAACTCTGTGATTTAACTTGAAAAAGTTTTTAGAAATCTATTTGGTATATTCACCCCCCCTCTACACCAAATACCTAGCTCAGGGACCATCAATTGGTATCAGAGCAGTGGTTCAACAGACCACCGTTTCTGTATCAAGAGATCTCTCTTGACAATCTGTCAGTCGTCATCTGAACAGATCTTCTTTGTGAAAAACTCATATTATTACATACTGCATATTTCTATGGATTCTTATCTTAACAGAAATCTTCCCACCTTCTCGATAGACGACTATGCAATATGGAAGTTCAGACTGAAGAGCTTTCTCTGTGCGCATCACGATATGATGTGGGACGTCATCATAGATGGACCTATCATCATCTAAAAATCAGAAAATGAGCTTGTCCCAACTCAAGATGGAGAACAACCAAGATATCAGCTCATTCCCAAGCCCAAGAATGAGCACACCTCAGAAGGAAGGAAGCAGGCTGGACTAGACAGCTTCGCGAGGAACACCATATCTTCAACGGTCTCCAATGTCTACCTCAGCAAAATCATCAACTGTGAAACCGCAAAGGAGATGTGGGAAACCCTAGCAAAGCTATGCGAAGGGTCGGAGGAGATAAAGGAGAATAAATTCACGATTGCATGCCAGAAGTTTGATAACTTCAAGCAGCTGGTCAACGAGTCCATCGAAGAGATGGAACTCAGATTCTCCAATATTGTGGTGGAAATAGAAACCATCAGAACTGGGAAATACACCCAGCGAGAAAAGAATCTAAAAGTTCTTCCAGCGCTCACAGCTGAATAGAACACCTATAAGGTGGTACACCAAAGTCGAAGTGACTTAGGTGATCTTTCAACTGAAAGATTATACTTCCTGCTCAAAGCCAACGAGTACAACTTGAAGATTACAATGAAAGAATCTTCAAACAATCAGAATGATGGAGAGCTGACACCTGCAACAAAGGAGATTGCGTTCAGAGCCAACTCTGACAAATCCGCATACATGCGATTGAGTCATCGAAGAAGGATAAGAAGGACATGAGCAAGGAAGAGCTACTTGAAGAAATAGCCATGCTGGTCAAAAACTACAACAGACTCAACACCAGCAAGGGCAAATACAAGAAGTTCGCAAGAACTTACAGAGACAAGTACGCAGCAGCTGATGAGAACTCAGCTGACAAACGAACAGAAGAAGGTTGCTTCAACTGCAAGGAACCAGGACACTACCGGCTAGATTGTCCAAAGCTGTCCAAGAAAGACAAAGACCAACTGATAGCTAAGGCAGCTGACAGAAGGAGAGCTTATATCGCCGATGAAGAATCAGAGTGCAACAAAATGGATGACATGCCATTTTCAGACTCGGAAGAAGAAGCCCTGATGGCCCATGATGAACCTGATTGGGATACATGCTTCATGGGACAAACAGATGGCATCGATGAAGATGAGGTTATGTCTCGAACTCAAAATCTATCTAACATCTCACCATCACACGAACACTCTACACAGGTCTCAGAATCTGGACTACCTGATTGGAGTCTAGTAGCGAAAGTAATGAACGATTCCAAGGAGCTTCAAGAGATCCTTGACGTCATTATGTGTAAGAATGCCGAGCTGAAGGCGAAACTGGAAAAGACAAAGGTATCAGACGCAGCTGATACAACACAGCTCCAACAGAAAGTTGTTTCACTAAAAGACAAAATAGTGAAACAAGATCAGCTGATGAAGGAATTCTACTATGAGAAGAAACAGCTGATGGAAGATGTGGAAAAGGTCACAGCTGAATCGGAAAAGAAGTCAGCTGAGATCATTGAGCTGAAAAGCACCGAAGAGGTACTATCTAAGAAGATAGTAGCTCTCATCAAAGCCACGTCAACAATGGACGAGATCATTAGTGCTCAACGTCCAGTAACACTCAAAGCGGGACTGGGATACAACGAATGAAAGGATGCCTCAAACATTACCTCCACAAGTGGAACAAAGGTAATGTTTGTACGTGCAAACGAACCTCCAATCCCAGCAACTCAGCATCAACAGTTGAGGACACAGCAGGCGTCAGGAAGACCAGCTGTGAAACATCCTCTAGCCCCGTCGAGGACACAGCAGGCGTCAGGAAGACCAGCTGTGAAACATCCTCAAGCTCCGTCGAGGACACAGCAGGCATCAAGAAGGTCAGCTGTGCGACAACCTCAAGCCCAACTCAGACAGCAACGTGCTCAACCTCAACGAAGATAACAGGCTGGATTTTACAGATACCAGCAACAGTAATAGCACGTTGAACGATATCAACCGAGATATCAGAGATACCCAGCTGGATATCGCTCATATGAGTACCAGCAGGATAATCATTTCCAGCCACAACATCACATAAGACAGCAGAGACAAAGGAACCTCTCAGCTAGGCACACAGCTGGAAACCAAAAGAAATCAAGACATCAAAACGGGAAGACACTGAGATCAATACCCCGCCAGCAACAACCGAAGAACACAAAGAATGTGTATATCAAATCAGCTGGGAGAATTATCAGATCAAATGACCCAATTCGAGTCATCAAGCAGATCTGGGTCGTCAAAGGATCTCTGTCTAACCCACAAGGACCCAATTAAAACTGGGTACCTGAATTTTAATTTTTTGTTTAGATTGCAAGGAATCGACGCATCTCTGAGGAGTCGATGAGAACGCTATGGTACTTGGATAGTGGATGTTCCAAGCACATGACGCACCTAAAGCATCTACTCCAGGGGTATATCGAGCGTACAGGTCCACAAGTAACATTTGGTGACAACTCCAAAGGCCTAACCAAAGGTTATGGTACATTTAAAACTAGAAATGTTATAATCCCAAATGTTTCTTATGTACAAGGATTGCAACACAACTTGCTTTTCATTAGCCAATTCTGCGACAACGGTTTTTCTGTCAAGTTTGATGCACAAGGATGCACAGTGAAGCACAGGGAAACCAAGCAGATACTCCTAAGAGGGAAAAGAGAAGGAAATATGTATTTTGCTGACTGGAACAAGAAATCCGGAGACTTGTCTTGTATCGAAAAGCAGCAATGAAGTCAGCTGGCTGTGGCACAGACGGCTGAATCATCTTAACTTCAAGACAATCAACAAACTGGCTTGGAACCAGCTCGCTAATGGAATTCCAGATCAAGTATATGACAAAAGTCATATGTGCAGCGCGTGTCAACAAGGAAAGCAGACAAGAATTTCATTCTCTCTCAAGCCAGTTCAGTCAACTGATCGAGTACTTCAACTCCTTCACATGGATCTTTTTGGTCCAGTTACTCCAGCAAGCTTCAGTGGCAGAAAATATACTCTGGTCGTAGTGGATGATATCTCAAGATTCATATGGGTATCATTCTTGTACCATAAGAGCGAAACCAGGACTAAGCTGCCTATCCTGCTGGAAAGATTATCAACACAGAAGGAGTGCAAGATAATGTCAATAAGATCAGATCGTGGAACGGAGTTTCTGAATGAAACTATTTATGATTACTGCGAGAAGAACGGAGTTCAACACCAAATATCTGCAGCACGCACACCTCAGCAGAATGGTGTAGCAGAAAGAAGAAACAGAACTCTCAAGGAAGCAGCTACCTCAATGCTAGCTAGCTCTGCCATTCCAAAGAAGTTCTGGGCTGAAGCAATCAACACAGCTTGCTTCACTCAGAATCGCTCCCTACTCACATCAAGGCAAGGAAAGACACCGTATGAGCTATGGAACAACAGAATACCATACATTGGATATTTCAAGGTATTCGGATCCAAATGTCACATCCTTAACAATGGGAAGACACAGCTCAAGACGTTCGACGAGAAGACAGACCGAGGAGTATTCCTTGGTTACTCCGCTGTGAGTAAAGCATACAGAGTCTTCAACAGAAGAACTCAAATAGTTGAAGTAACTCCACATGTTACCTTTGACGAATCCTCCTTCGAATATAGAGATTCTATCAAACGAAGAAACGAAGGAGAATCTTCAAGACCGATTCAGACAAGAGCTCAAGAAAATAGAATCAGGAATCTGGCCGAACCATTACTTTGGGACGATGAGCCAGAGGAGGAACTTCAAATCAACCAGGAAGCTCCACCAGCTGGAAATCGAGAAGAACCTTCAACGCCAAATCAAGGGAGAACGTCATCAGCTGGAAATCCAGACACAGCTGAATCCCCAGCTCTATCTCCAGCTGAGCATCTACAGAAGTCTCCTCAAAATCTAAATCAAAGAGAACCAATCTCTCAAGACTTAACTCCTGAGCAACTCCAAGACAGACGAAATTTAGCCACGTCAAGCATCAATCAATTGGAAGAAGAAATTCGTAAGAGGAGAAGATGGATTGAAGATCATCCATCATCAGCAATTATTGGAGAACCATCTGACCAAGTCAAAACCAGAAGCTTAGCTGCTCAAGCCTCATCGGATCATCAAGAAGCAGCTGACACAGCTCAACTCTCAGTAGAGCTAGAACTGACGGTCTATGATGAAGACACAGCTCTAATGGCGTGTTACGTAGCTCAAGTGCCAGAGCCTCAATCAATTCTCGAAGCTTTGAAGAGCGTGCCTTGGACTAACGCCATGCAAGAAAAGCTGAACGAATTCCTCAGAAATTGTGTCTGGGAATTGGTCGACAGACCTCAAGAAGTTAAAGTCATAGGACTCAAATGGATATTCAAGAACAAATTGGATACCCTGGGAGTCGTCATCAGAAACAAAGCTCGACTGGTTGCCAAGGGCTACACTCAGCAGGAAGGAATTGACTTCGAAGAATCATTTGCTCCAGTAGCACGATTGGAAGCAATCAGACTCTTTCTCGCCTATGCAGCACATCACAAATTCAAGGTCTATCAAATGGATGTGAAGTGTGCATTCTTAAATGGAGAAATCAAAGAAGATGTCTACGTTGAACAACCTCCAGGATTTGAAGTAGAAGGAAATAAAGTCTACAAGCTAAAGAAGGCTCTTTATGGATTGAAGCAAGCACCTCGAGCTTGGTATGACACTCTGTCAAATTTTCTTGTATCCAAAGGATTCAAGAAGGGCTCAGTAGACAGAACTCTCTTCACCATCAAGTCAGAAGAAGATATCCTGGTTGTTCAAATCTATGTAGACGACATCATCTTTGGATCAAGATCAAGCTTCTTATGCCAAAGATTTGGAGAGATGATGTCAGAGAAGTTCCAAATGTCCATGATGGGAGAAATGAATTTTTTCCTAGGACTTCAAGTCAAGCAATCATCAGAAGGTATTTTCATAAATCAATCCAAATATGTGAAAGACTTGATCGCCAAGTATGGAGTTCAATCCAGCAGAACTGTAAAGATTCCAATGAACACCAACTGGAAGATTGAACTAGGAACTGAAGGGAAGTCAGTTGATTCCAGCAAATACAGAGGGATAATAGGATCCCTGCTGTATCTAACAGCAAGTCATCCAGACATCTCTTTCGCAGTCGGAGTGTGTGCCAGATTTGAAGTTGATCCAAAGAAAGCACACATGCAAGCAGCCAAGAACATTCTCAAATATCTCAAAGGAACTCAGAATGTTGGGCTGTGGTACCCAGCTGAAGACAATCTACAGTATCGGATACTCAGACTCAGACTTCGCTGGAGATCGGTTGGACAGAAAATCAACTTCAGGAACTTGTCAGTTCTTAGGAAGTAAGTTGATTGCATGGTTTTCAAAGAAGCAAACGTGCGTCGCAACTTCCACGACAGAAGCAAAATATATGGCCGCTGGAAGCTGCTGCTCACAAATTCTCTGGCTGAAACATCAGCTGGATGACTATGAAGTGAAAACTGGACAGGTTCCAATTTTCTGTGATAGCTCAAGTGCGATTGCCATTTCAGAGAATCCAGTACTTCACACAAGATGCAAGCATGTAGACGTACGACATCATTTCATCAGAGATCACGTAGAAAAGAGGGATGTGATTGTTGAGAAAATTCACACAGACATACCGCTGATATTCTCACAAAATCGCTGATAGAAGCAAGATTCAAAATGCTGTGCGGATTACTTGGACTACTCAACCTAGACGATGCTTCACCCAGCTGAATGGAAGCAGACCCAGCTGAATGGAAGCAGACCCAGCTGAATGGAAGCAGACCCAGCTGAATGGAAGCAGACCCAGCTGAATGCAAGCAGACAACTGTAATTCAGAATCAACGTCACTGATATCAGCTGAGAAAGAATCCAGCTAAACCAGATGCTGAAATTGAAGGATTATTCAGCTGAGGGGGAACCAGCTGGAACCACGATCACCCAGCACACCCACTCAACCGAGGTATCAGCTGACTACAATGATCAGCTGAGAGGTTTGCAACAACATTAACTACACCTACTCAATCTGTTTTCAGTCAACTCATATCTTGTCAAATCTAATCAAATTTAATTAAAAGTCTGCAAAGAATTGAATCATGGGAGTTTCGAGGCAAAAGTCAAAACGCCTCAACCGTCCTCTCTCGCGCATTAACTCGCATCTTCTAATCAAGAAATTGACATGACGCGAGAATCACTCCTAGTCGTAGATCTTCTTATCAATAGATAAATCTTGATCGTCCATTCATCAAGAAAGCTCTTTAAATATGCTAGAAGATATACGTAAAGCATTGCATCAACCCTAAAAAGTTTTTCGGCATTCTTTCTTATTTCCATCAATTGGTATTATTTGTTTCTACTAACAAAAGTTGCAGAAGAAGCACATGGAATCCAGAAAGATATCTCCCGAAGCCGATCAAACTTGAAGAATCTGTCAAAGCTTCAAGATAAGAGTTGCTTAACTCCCAGGAACCTCAAAGAAGACGGAAGTCCAGAAGAAGGTGAAGCCCATCGACGTATCCAAATTAATACAAAGGAGAGACCGCAAAGCTCAAGAACGTCATTCACCGGGAAGGTGCGTAAAACTTCCGGGAATGTCAAAGAAAAAGACCTCCTCGGCCCACCGTTTCTCTCAACATAAAAGAGAGAACGGGACATACAACTCCCCGGGATGCAAAAATCAACGTCAACGTACACTGGACCGTATGTTGATAAAGCCGGAGTCTTCAAGAGCGAACATGTCAAAGCTCTTGATCCACCACAGAGGCACGAGAAAAGATGCAGGAGACAAAGCAGCATGCATCTATCTCCGTCCCAGCTGGGAATCGGAGACAATTTGAGGAGACAAAACATGCTGAAGCACCGTCTTCAAACAGAAGACTCAAGTCAAAGGTGCTCAGTCAGTCAGCCGAGAAGCCAGCTGACATTATGAGAGAATTCGTAATTACTCTCCGAGGAGCAAAAGGCCCACAAGCGGTCGTTTCTTACGATGGAGGAGAAGTTCATGCGCCTGCGTGAACATCATCGTCATCAACACCGCAACGGAGTATTCCAGCTGATCAACCAAGCTTAAACCCCAAGACAGATGGAATACTTCAACCGCATTCTCCTCGCCTTCACACAGGGACACCAGCTTCGAGATCTTCCAATGAAAGATGCTCAAGCCCCTGCACCAAGCTCAAATGAGAAACATCACCCAGCCAATGATCACCTGCAGCTGGATGATGATGATATGAGCTGAACCCACACTACTAGAAAAACTCTCATACATAACACTGCATACATAACGGACATTTTTAAAATGCGTTATGTATTAGCGCACTTTTTGTAAAGATAACGCTTTTTTAAATATCCGTTATGTATGTAGTGTTACCTTTGTGCATATATAACGGTATTAAGTCATACGTTATGTATGAGCGTTATGTATTAATCACATATATAACGGTCTTACGGAACCGTTAAGCCATACGTTATGTATGAGCGCATTTATATAACGGTTACTCAAACCGTTAACCAAAACGTAATGTATAAGCATCAATATTTTTTTAATTTTTTAATTTCAATTAATTATTTACCCAAATTTTCAACCATAAAAACTCTTAAAGGCAAAACTCTACCGCCAAAACTCTGCAAAATTTCAACCTAAGTCTTCTTCCCACCCAATTTCAACCGCCGACTGTCTCTGGTATATCTCTTCTCCTTCTCCGGCAAGACCAACGCCGCCGATCTCGCCGTCGTTCCTTCTGCTCACTCTCCCTCTCAACCAATCTCTGTATCCCTCTATAATAAATCAAAACCTTCAATCAGAAAACCCTGGATCCCAAATTGAAACCCCTTTCTTCTCGACAAGAAAAAACAAAAAGAAAAACCTTTCCCTATTTTGTATCATTCACGTCTGCAACACACACAATTTTTTTTTTCTCTCTCTCTCCCCCTCTCTCTTAACCCATCTCTCTACTTTCTCCAGCAGAGCATGATCAAGCTGAAGAGAATTCGAGCTAAGTTCAAAACACAGCCGGTCCAGCTGTACAGAACAAAGGGAACTATCTCTGAAGACTTCACTTCAAGTCAGTCCAGCTCTGAATTCAAAAGCCAGCTCAAAAGGAAGAAGATCCCGGCGTCAGAGGAAGTCAACATGCCTCGACCAATGAGGGATTGCCAAATCAGCATCCTAGACTTCAGGACCTAGGATGTGACACAAATGAAGACAGGTGTAGATTCGCCCAACGGCAGATCTTGAATTTAAGAAGAGTAGGTAAGATTCAAACGGCTCCTCCAACGGCTAGTCTTGAATCTCTACCTATATAAACCCGTCTTCAACCTCATGATCAAACACGAAAAACTCTCTACAAGCTTTCATTCTCTGAAATCATCAATCTTTCAAAAGCTCTCAAGCAGTTCTACATAGTTCAAAGAACACTTTATCTTAAAGTGTTTCTAGTTCAGAAACTGCTTAGTTTTTCGTCTGATCCCTAGGCCAAATCTTTGTATATCTTAAGCCTATATTTCGAACGAGTTCATCATACTCTAAAGTTCTTAATTGTAAGAACTCGTTCACATTTGGAACCCCAAACCAAACCCCTCTTACCCAGAAAGGTTAGGTCAAGGTTACGCTTGCTTGAAGTGGGAAATTCAAGTGTGTAAGGTTTTTTCAGTACCCGTAAACTGAAAGGTTAGGCTTGACAGTGCCCGCAAACTGTTGGAACACAGCTCGGGTTAGAGTTGTGAAGTTGCTTGGTACTTGGAAACCAAGTGGTAGTGGATTACCAGTGAATCTGGTTGTGGACGTAGGAGGTGTTACTCCGAACCACGTAAAAACTCGCGTGCACTTTACTTTCTCTTTATATTCAGTTTTGTACTAACTCTTTCATATCATTGCATATTTGATCAAAACTGCATACGCAGCTGCTCTCCAAAGACAGCTGTGTCTCTCAGAAAGTTGCACAACTTGACTAAGCTGAAAACATAAAGTTAATCTTTTCAAGCTGAGTTTTTCTAAGTAACCGAGCTAAGTTTTCAAACCACCACTTTCTGCACCGCCAGCTGAGTTATTTACCCAGCTGACCCTCCCCAGCTGGATCAATAACTGAGCTCACCAACTCTGTGATTTAACTTGAAAAAGTTTTTAGAAATCTATTTGGTATATTCACCCCCCATCTACACAAAATACCTAGCTCAGGGACCATCAACTACTAATCTGATACCGAAAAATCTAAGGTTAAAATATGTATTTATTTATCACTCACATTTCCGTATTTATACTATATTTTTTTTTCACGCTCTCAAGATTGACAATAATTAAAAAGGTCGACTCTTTATTGGTCGTCCTTGCAAAGCTTTTCTTCTTCTTTTTTTTAAACGCATTATCGAAATCTACACTATCGACTTATACATCATCTTCTTCTGATACTTCTTCTTTTCACGATCACATCTCAGACCAAGGTTAGCTTGAATTCATCTTCAATGTCCGCAACCGGCGTCGATGAGAAATTGACCTCGAAACTTGACTTCCGGGGAGGAACACGTCGAACCCTAGCTAAGCAGGTTATCACTTCAGTAGCTGGATCGTCGTCGACCTGATACGGTCAGAATGATCCCGCTTCAAGCTCCTTTGCTATAACGGAACAATGGAAGGGAAAGAAAAAACTTAAGATTCAGAGGGTTGAGAATACGAAGGACCCTCGAGTACAAAAAGATTTACCTCCGCATGAAGTGCTAAAAATAAATCAAATCCTTGCAATAAAAGTTTCTGAGGCCAAGACTGGCGCATTTAACTAAACAAGGAATTAACAGAATTAACAATCCGAGAAGTAGGTTGGGTAATGAAAGAACCCAAACCGTAAATCAAATCAGATATTTGAAGTTCAACAATCATTGCCTCAGGATATTTGGAAAGAAATAAGGAAGAAATAAGATTATCCTGAGGTATCGGCTTCGACATAAGCACTTCTGAGATATAATAAGAAGGTATGCAGAGAAAAGGATCAACGGACGTCGGACGAAACGAGCGAAGAACAAAATGAGCAACGAACGAAACGAACGACAAAAATTTTGGCCTGCCCTGCCGAGCCAGCGATCGCTGGGAGTCAGCCGGCGCCGGAATTCAGCCGACGCAGGGTTGCCGCGCTGAAACTTCTTCTTTTTTGATTTTTCATAATTTAAGCTATGTTTTCACTCTTCAATACTTATTTTAATTCTCTTCTTCATACTCATTTTTCTTCAGTCGATTTCATCTCGTTGTCGCTTCCCAATGATGTCTCGCGTTCGCTTTACTTTCCAAAAACAAACAATCGCCTTGCTTGTAATTAATTCATCATCTCCCTTATGAAAGCTCGTCACATAAAGGATCTCAAGCTCATAATGACGAGCAAGAATTTGATTTAGGAAGTTCCAAGAAATTAAAATAAATTGATTAAACTTGAAAGAAACAAACTTATAGAAAAATCTGCACAACTGCAGCAGATTGAAACTGAATTTCAGAACAGAGTACTTAGAAACAGGGGATGTACAGGGTACCATTAGAAAGTGACGGATGTCTAGTTTCCAACCCAATTTATGGATCTGAATTCCGTTAAACGAGCAGGAAGTTATGGCCTCCGGAGTAAAAGATAGCAGAACTGCCGCCGCCCAGCCGCCGCTGGAATGCAGCTGCCATTGCCACCACCATTCCAGCGACCGCTGGAACTGAGCCGGCGCTGGATTCCGGAGACCACTCAGAATTCCAGCGACCGCTGGGGTGCTGTTCGCAGTTTCTTCCTCAGCGAGCATTGGTCTTCAGCCGGCGCTGGAAATTCGGCTGAACGTGTTTCCTTCCATTTTCATGCATTTGACGAGATTTCTTTCTACTTCACTTGTTTTCCAACGTTCTTCTTCTTCGATTACGCTTCATCTTAATTATTCTAATGCTTTCTCGACGTTAATTTTACTTTGCTTTCTTCCTTTCTTTATGAAATGATTAAACCAAAATTAAAACGAATAACATAACGACAACTCGAAAATTTATCAAAACGACCTCTTTGGCCGTACTTCTTCATTTTTACAGAAAATTTGCCTCTTCGAGGGCTTTTACAAAAATCCAATAAACCGTAATTCTCGATGAATGTTTCCCCAAGGCTCGGAAAAAATATAACAATATATATATCAAACATATTTCAGCTTTAAACTTTCATAATATTCTCTTTCTTTACTTTCTAACTTCATCTCATTAATTAAATTCATTATGAAAGCGGAAGATCCATATTACTGAGTTTCTAGCTATGTGGGTTAATCAGGTCCACATAACAGTCCGTCAGTCACATGGAACTTCAAATTTTAAACTTTTAAACATAGGAAAGTTTTAAATGCATACCTGATTTGCCGGATGAGATGAGGTGGTGGACTTTTGTTGTTGTTAAAACTTGACTAGTCTAGAATTCAAACCCGACTACACTTTAAGAAATATCGACTTAGAGCAAACAGAACTTAGAGCAATTAGACCTTGTTCTCGACTAGTCTAGGGTGTCAAACTAGACTCAGAGCAGACAGACCTGCTCTGATACCACTCTGTCGCAGCCCGGCTTAGAAATTAGATGACAAAGACGGTGGGTCCCACGACTTACACAATTTAAGATTGACAAAAGGATTAAGATAGCGACTCGGCTATCAGTCAAGAATATCGAAAGACAACTCATGCTCAACCATTCATTAAACTTAGAGGATTTAAGATATGCAAGACTTGAGATTTATGGAACGATCAACTGAGTTCAAGAATAACAAACATATCAACGAATATGAACTCATCCAGCCCTGAAAATAATAATCTTATCAACAATTTCAACAGCAGTTGGACAATAATTTAAGAGTTGATTTTTAGGATCAAGAAAGCACGATAAGAAAAACAGTTTCAACTTAACGAAATTCTAAACAACGTGCAACTGATATATTTATATTTGGGTCGGCCGGATTCAAAAAGAATTAACGAACAAAGTTCGAGATTTCAGAAATTAATCAACTTCATAAATTTATACTAAACTTAAACATCATAATCTTGCAGCGGAAAAACGAGAGAATATATGTATGAAGACATATACTCTAGGTCTAAGCTTTTCAAATACGACTCTTAAACATCAACGACAACAACAACAAGTCCGTCTAGCACACGATCATCTTCATCCCAGTAACCAGCACATTTTAGAAATAACATGCAGGGCTGAGTACAAAGTACTCAATGGACACATGCCAAAATAATTTTGAAAACTTGCTGAATACAGCTATAAATTGGACTTGCCAAAAAACATAACACAAGGATTTTCTCAAAAACAAACTTGTGTATGTTCAAAGAAAAGAATATATATATCAGAGTATGTACCATGTCTACGATAAAAATAGTGCTGAGAAGTTGGCCTCCTTCTCAAACACTTGTAACCGTCCACTCCTTTTGGAAGGCTCCCGATTACAAAATAGTATACACAAATCCTACCTTGCGTAGGACCAAATTCGTCTTTCTTTGGTAGACGGTATCATACAAAACTTAAACATTTGGCAAGTCAATTACTTTGAAAACATCACATATATATAATCATATATATATATATATATATATATAATCATATATATATATAGCATTCATCATTTCTTTGTTTAGAAAGCCCACCTGATAACTGAAGCTTTGGACTTAACCTTTATCGATCCTGAATCCTCGGATTCACACTTTTGCTCGCTCCTTTATTCGAAATAGAATTCATGAATTCAGAACGAGAATTAACTACTATCGAATAAACGAATTCGATATTCTTAACTTCTAATTTACTTCGAAATTCTACGTCAAAACTCGACGAAACTTGAGAATTTCTAAATTAACTTCTTAAACGCTCTTAATCTATCTTAACTCATCATTAATCAAAATCACACTTTAACATAACCATACATTAATTACTATTTATCATAATCGACAAAGTCGATTTTAATCCGTCTAACGGATTCAGAAAATTCTTAAATTAAATCCACTCACATTTTCCAACATTATGAACATAATTACACATTCACTTTACCCATTCGACTCGATTAAACATATAGACTCCCAACTCGGGAAAATCAACCAAAAATAGAAAAACTTTAATACTCTGAATTAAAATTCTAGAAAATCACACAATACTTAATTTTTATTAAGAAGTTCCTAAATGCAATTACTTTCTTAATTAAAAATTAATTAATAATTTATTTTATTTTATTAATTTTCGGTTCTTTTTATTTTAATAATTCTAGAATTCTTTTGTCTTCTTTTTAATTTCTAACATGCTTATATAATTAACATAAGCTCAATTCCTCAATCAATTTCATTCAATAAATCATCAATTTAAAATCCCTAATTCATGAACCCTAATTTTTAATTAGGCTAAGGTTTAGGGTAATCATGCTCTTTTTCATTTAAATCAAGATCAAACACATACATTTACATCATCATTTGAATTTTAAAACATCCACAAATCAAAACCCTAATTTTAAACCCATTTAATTTGACTTTTCTAATATAATTAGAAGAGTTGGAAATTTATGCTTTGTTCCAACATCAAACATGCCTAGAATAATTATCTAAGCTCAATTATAACATCAATTTCATCATACAACACATGAATCAAAAACCCCTAATTTCTATTAAATGTCGAAATTCTCAAAACTAGGGTTAGGGTTTTCTCATGCTTGATTTGATCACATATTTGATCTTCCAAACATAGAATTAACACAATAATAGAAGATCAAAATCATCTAATTAATTTCTCAATATTTCTCTAAAATTTCGAAATATTTGAGGGAGAAAAAGAGATGGATTAAAGCTTGAATCTTAAGCTAATAACTTGAAGGACGATTTGACCTTGATCTTCAAGCTTGAATTTGATCAAAAATGGAGAAAATATATATGTATATGTGTGTGTGTGCAGCCGGCTGTGGGAGGGAGAAATAGGGAGGTTAAAGGGAGATGGCTAAGCTATTTATAATAGGATTAGAAGCTTCCTTAGGAAATATCTTAGATATTTTAGGAAAAATGTTAATTATTTAATTAATTAGTTGCTTAATCAATTCAATTAATTGCTAGAAAAGAAATCCTCAATAAAATCCTAAATTTCTCAACATAGGAAATTCAATTAGGGTTTCACGAACTCTAGATAAAAATTTCACAGAAAGATTCGATGAACTGAATAATTTTCAAATCGATCAAAGCTAAAAATTTAAGTGATAATCCACACAGAAAATTACTTAAATAAATTAAATTCATCTTCTTGTCAAATAATGACTAAACATATATCGTTTAATGATATATATCAAAAAGTTATAATTTCGGATTAACCGAGACGAACAAACATAATTAAAAGCTCTTTTTACGGCAAAAATAGATATGCCAGATAAAATTTTCTGAAACGAAAATTTTTCTTTTACTGAAATCTTATCCTTCTCTCTAAATTAATAAATTTTAATACGCAAGAAAGACGGGATACTACAACTTCATATTTAATTTCTGAAAACTTCCACAATACTTAATTTTTATTGTAGAATTCAAATATGTGATTATTTTCTTGATAAAAATCAAATAATCTTTATAAATAAAGATTTAAGGGGCTGCCCTTTTTCAACTCTTGGATTAAATATCCAATATCATTCTAATCATTTCCAAACATGCTCAATTAAATTATAAACTATAATTATAATTTAATTTCTTAAGTAACTTGAATAAAAATTCAAACCATATACTTAAATATTTTCGGCCTTTTTCAAAAATAGGCATAGATGATTATTTTCTCTTCAAATCAATTCATAACATGCTTGATTAAAATCATAGAAATTGAACTCCAAAAATTCTAATTTAAAAGCTGAAAATTTCTAAAATAATAGAAATTGAACTCCAAAAATTCTAATAATATTCTCACATGCTTAAATAAATATCATAGGCTCAATGCTATCATCAATTTCATCATTCAACATCAAAATCAAAAAGCCCTAATCTTAAGAACCATAACTTTTGAAAATTCCAATAATTTGAATAATTATGATTTAATCAATTAACTCAATGCATAAACATCATTAACATCATCATATAAGATCAATTTGAACTTCAATTTAATCAAAGAATATCAAAATCATAAACCCTATTTTTTTTATCAATATTTTCGGTTAAATGAAAATAAATAAAAGGGCTTTGATTCTTTGATTAATTCCAATATTAAACATGCTTAGAATAATTATGTAAGCTCAAATAATCAATCAAATTGATCATATAACATCACAATCAAAATCTCAAAATTTTCTCATTTTTCGACAATTATGAGAAATAATATGAAAGCTTGAATAAATCATGAATTAATAATCTATCATGCATCCTAAGCATGAATTAAACATCATAAATTAAATTCAAGATAATCTACTAATATTCTTCATTATTTTCGAAATTTTTAAAAGAATTAAATGAAGAATTTAAGCTTGAATTTTTGAGCTATAACTTGAAATAAACATATAATCTACCTTGATTAATGATTTGGAGATGATTTGATCTTGGATTTGAGCTTAACAATGAAGCTTTAATGGAGGAAAATATATATGTATATATATACGTGTGTGTACTGGGAAGAAGCAGCCGAAGGAGGAAGGAAAATGGAATGAAAATGAAGGCTTGATCACTTAATTATATAATCACTAAAGTCAACACCATATATGTCATGCTTATGCAATAATTAGAATTATTTAATTAATTAAATGCTTAGTTTAATCAATTAATTACTAACTTGCTAATCATAACTTCATTCTCTAATTTCTTGATCAAGAAAAATCAATTATGGCATCTTTTACCCTAATGAAATTTCTCGGAAGAAAATATTGAAAAACGAATTATTTATGAAATAAATAAGATTATTATTTTTAATAATTAATTGCTAATAAAATAAATTAAGAAAATTAAATTCATAAATTTCTCAATTAAAAATCATGCATAAATGCAGAATTCAATAAACATAAATTCTAATTCGTTTCGGTTAACCCGAGACAAAATAAACATAATTAAATTCCACTTTTTCGGCAAAAATTTAGATTGCCGAAGAAAAATTATTAAAAAGAAATTTTTCTTTATCATCATTCTCTTTACTTAATTAAAGAAATACTAGGATTTATTATACATGAAAACAGGGTATTACAACCGCTGAGTTCAGTGCTTGCTCACTCTCAGCGATCGCTGAGTTTGGACGATGTGCGGGCTTGATGAAGTGTGCTCAGCGGTCGCTCACTCCAGGGGACCGCTGAGCGTACTTAAAATTTCCCATGTATAAATAGCGAGCGAGGGTTCAAACCTGCGATCACTGTTTTTCGCAGACGACATTTCTATTTTATTTTCAGAGTTGTTTTTAGGGTTCTTTTCTAGTTTCTATCGGAGATTTCTAGTCAGTAATTTACTTACCGTATTTCATTCCGGATCGAAGACATCAATTATCGCAATTTTTAGATTAAATTCCAGTTCATCGTTTGTCGTCAATGTCATTCACGATCGTGAGTTCTTTCAATTCTCGTTCTTATTTATGCTTATATTTCTCCTGCAGTTGCTTAATTACATGAATGTTAGGGTTAAAAACGTTTAATGCTTTTGTCAGATTAGATTTTGAAATTTTGCCTAGGGTTTAATTTATGGTTAGTTATTGTTTCCATTTAGCTATAAACAACAAAACCCTCTTGATTTACTGCTTTATTTTTCTTTTCTTTTTGCAATACAATAATCTCCCTGCTAAGTTTTTCTTGAGAGAGGATATTCGGGTTAGCCTACTTAATCTATTCCGACCACGTTTAATTGCATGCAACTTAGATTAATTAGGTTGAACATTAGTACGTATGCTTTAATTTAGATATGCAATGTGTCAAATTTTTAACAATAGTTTGTTTAACTGGTACAAATGATCAATACATCATATTCGTCAAGTTCGGGTGTAAATATTCAAAATCAATTAAAAGTAAAATAGCCCACAAAATCATACGTTATCTTCATTCTGCTTTTACTGTTTCTTCCCACTCTCGTATATGTTGTTATTCCATTCTCCTCCATGGATAACAACTAGAGAAGATGGTTTCTGTTGCATTAAATAAGTACGAGACAGTTAGGTTTGATAATATTGGTAATCGAGGTACGAAATGACATAATTCGTATCTACAAACGGTACGAATATTCATATTCGTACCTGCGTACAGCACCGTGTTGCACTGGTACGCGAGTACGAATATATATATTCGTAACTTAAAAGCGGTTCGAACATACATATTCGTACCCGAGTATAGTGTCGTGTTGCACCGAGATGCGGTACGAAAATGGATATTCGTACCTAAAAGCGGTACGAACATACATATTCGTATCTGCGTACAGCGCCGTGTTGCACTGGTACACGGTACGAAAATGGATACTCGTACCAGAGTACTGATATGCATAATCCCGTCAGTACACAACATGGGAACGAAAGTTAGCAATTCGTAGCAACAGTATATTACATCAACAAAAATTTCAAACAAAAAATTGGATCTAACATATACATGCTCTTATTATTCTTCAATCATATGCATGTTCTTATATTTCTTCAGTCGCACTTCAAGCTTACTCAATAAATCATAAAAATGTTATACCACTAGGTGGTATGTGTTGTTATTCTATTCTTCTCCATGGTCTACCCTGCATTATACAATTAAGAGACAGCTTTGCTAATACTGACAATCGAGTTAAAAATGATCAAAATCGTACCAATAAGCAGTACGAATATGCATATCCGTCCAGCATATAGTGCCAGATTACACTGGTACTCGGTACGAAAATATATTTTCCTGCTCGCGTATGGCATAATTAGTTGATTGGTACGCGGTACGAAAATATATATTCGTACCAGCTATGCGGTACGAATATACATATTCGTACCAATAAGAGGTAAGCGGTACGAAAAAATGTATGATCGTACCAATTATAATTCGTACCAACTGTATAACTAGAAATTTCAGATGAAAAACTAGATCTAAATGTATCATCAATTCAATTATTCATCCTGTAGATCACAAAAGAAAGATAATAAACTACAAAAATAAGACAATTACCTCCATCGCAATCAATACAAGAACTATTAGCAAACGTTATCGGAAAAAAAATTACATCAACATCACTGGAGAAACTACATCAACATCGTCGGATCTATCGAACACTAAAGAGCAAAAGAAAAAAAATTGACCGATATCGAGCGAGAATTCGCGACAGGAAGAAGAAAGAAGAAAAAAATGACGAAAAAAATGGACGCTGGAGGGAGTGAACTAAGGGAGGGAGGAGAGAGAAAGGAGAAGAAAGAGAGAAGAAAGGAGAGAGGAGAGAGAAAAAAGTGAAAGAAAAAAATTAAATGCGTATCATGTGGGTGGGAGGAGAGAGGAGAGAAAAAAATGTGAGTTTGGTGGAAAGTAAGGGTAAAAGGGTCTAAAAAATTTTAAAAGTGCCATTTTTTATCTTTTTTCAACTTTGTACCAACTATTGTGTTTTTAAGAGGGACAATGTCATATCATGAGTTGCCTCTATTATTTTTATTATTAATAATTGAAAATGTCTATCTAAATACATAAAAAGTAAGAATGAAGAAGCAAAAATAAAAACGCAAGAATGAAGAATTTTTTATTATATCTACTAGTTTAATTTTTTTAATTATTTCCCTTTGCTTTGAGAATGAAGAATTTTTTTGAATTTCTGAATTTTTTGGAAATTTTTTGAAGAATTTCGAATTTTTCGGATTAAATCGGATTTAGGGCTAAAATTTTGGATTTTTTCAGTTCAGATTTTTGGATCGAATCGGATTCGTTTTTTAAGAAATTCGGATTTTTGGATCGGATCATATTGAGCAAAAATCCGATCCGTAATCCGAATGCTCATCCCTAATATTATAGAAGTGGTAGGTCATGTTATGAGTAGTGGGTCAATTTTATGCTTTTCATTTACTAATTCAAATTAAAATCTATTATCATAAAATTAGTGGAAGTTTAAAATTTAAATTTACATTATTTTCTGCTAAATATGTGAATGTGGCTATATATTGCCAATAATGCCTCAATGCATTTCTTTTTCTTTTGATTGTGTTGGATGATAGTTGTTGAGAGTATGTAGGAAGAACTCAAGTGGAACTTTAATTTGTTTGTATACATAGTAAATTATATATGTTGATCAATTACATAAATGTAATGTCATTGGCTAGTGTTGTTTGTCTCTTCCAAACATGTTATATATATTGATCAATTACATAGTTTTTTTAAAGGACGACATGTGGTGTTGTTAACATGTTATGTACTGATATTAATTATGTATCTGGATTCAACTCTGTTAGGTAACGATTCATATGTGATATTTTCTTTTCTCAAACAACGTATTTTCAGAGTCTATAAGCAACCATTTGCAGGGAGAAGCTACTTTAATGGTAATTTATTTGCTTATTTTATATTTCAATTGAGGTCAACGTTTTATACCTTTACTAGCGGGATATTACGTGGAATATTACGTGTGTTGCACGTATAACCTTTCATTTTACATATTACTACTATTTTAGTTTGTTACAAATAAAAATATGTTTATTAATAATTTCTTAAAGTTATATTATGATAAATTTTTGCTTATTAACTTCAACAAAATGTAAAGAGTAGAAAAAAGATGAAACTAAATTTCTTATGTCATGTCTTGTGTACAATTATCAAAATTGTATGGTACGACTAATCATCTATTATAATATATTTAATTTTATTAATTAAGTGACTTTAGAAGAAGAAAAATTTCATATTATATATTTTCAATTCCAACGTGATAAAGTTGATACTATGAAGGCTTCAGTTACTAAAAAAATAAAAAATAAAAAATCTTGAAATGACAGTAAACATATAAGGACAAATCTTTTTAGAATTCACTTCTTAATTATTTTCTTGAGGATTGTCACCCAAATATTTTCCACTTCAATTTCACAAGCACCGCTTTAATTTGTACAAGTTTATACTTTTTTTCCATACAAACACACGCATAGTATTTTTTTTCCACGTTATTTCATAGTCCAATTAAAACTAATAGAAACAATCATAAATTGAAAACGATTCAACATGAGATTGCAAAACTTCAATACATGCTAAAGTATTAAAATACCTTTTTTTTTAAGAATAGGCAATGTCCATGTAAACATTACTTTGTTAAAGAAATATACAAAATCATGAGCATAAATTAACCTATAGATCCATAATTTGCAAAGCAATTTTCCACAACCTTTTCTTTCTCAATCTATTTGTTGGTAGTTACATGTACATGTATACGTAGCTTGTAATTTATAGAGTAGGTATATATAGATTCTAAGATTATTATACCGACTAAGTTTATAACATGATCATGTGATAAATAATTTAAAGATAAAACAAAAGTGTCGCAGCCCGACTTAGAATGAAGATGATCAAGCCGGTGGATCCCACGACGTACACAATTTATGATTAACCAAAGAACAAGATAACGACCCAGTTATCCAACAAAAACCAATCATACAATAAATCATTATCGCAGCCCGACTTAGAATTTAGATGACAAAGCCGGTGGGTCCCACGACTTACACAATTTATGATTAACCAAAGGATAAGATAGCGACCCGGCTATCAGTCAATAAGAACAAAGGACACTTATGCTCAATGATTTCTCAACCTAGAATAAATATGACATGCATGTATCAAAATCAATGAATACAACTCAATCAGCTCGGACTTCAATAGACCTGATCAACCAGATTATCAACAATAACCAAGAAGATGACAAGTTAATTTCAAGATCAAGAAAGCACGATAAAGAAAACTGTTTCAAGTTCGACAAAGCTTTCTCAAACAACGAACAACTTATATATATATAATCAAGTGGCTGAGTGTCAAAAGAACTTGACAAAAAGAGAATTTGACTTTAGAATTCAAATGACTTCAACATAGTTCGACTCTAGAATCCAAACATCGTCAACATCAAATTTCATAAACTTTCTCAAAATAAACATCTTATCATGGCAGCGGAAAACGAGAGAATATATGTATGAAGACATATATTTTAGGTCTAAGTTCTCAAAACAACCTTTAAATATTTAACAACAACATCGTCCATCCAGCACACGTCATCTTCATTCCAGCTAACCTGCACATTTTAGAAATAATACGCGGGGTTAGTACTCAGTGGGCACACGTCAAAATATTTGAAATCTTGCTTCTTAGAGTTAGAGATTTAAACTTGCCATAAAGCATAAGCACAAGTAATGTTTCTCAAAAACAAACATGTGCATGCTCAACATTATCTTTTCTGTAAATCATGTTTGTCTGGCCAGACATATACTTTATGAGGTATGTACCAGATCTATAATCAAATAATGGTAGTGTTGAGAAGGAGACATCCTTCTTAAACACTTGTAATCGGCCCACCTTTTCGAAGGCACGTGATTACAACTAAGTATACACAAATCCTACCTTGCGTATGACTGAATTCATCTTGCTACAGTAGATGGTATCATACAAACATTTGGCAAGTTAATCAACTTAAAACATCATATATATATAATCAAATATATATATGTATCATTCATCATTTCTTTGTTTAGAAAGCACACCTGATAAACTTAAGTTTTTCTTTTTAACGCTCGTTCAACTTCTACTTCACGCCTCCGCTTCCACTTCCACTTCCACTTGCTCCTTAAATCGAAATGGAATAACGAACTTTAAAACGAGAATAATTTATATCGAATAAACGACTTCGATATTCTTAACTTAATTCGCTTCGAAATCCTACGTCGAAACTCGACGAAACTCGAGAATTTCTAACTTAACTTCTTAAACGCTCTTAACCTATCTTAATTCCTCACTAATCATCAATCATCAATCAAACATCAACATTTCAAATTCATTCATAAACATTCATTAATTACTTTTTAACATAATCGACTAAATTGATTTTATTCTGTATAACGGATTCAGAACAATCTCAAATTAATTCCACGCACTTATTTCATCATATCAAACATATTTACACATTCATTACACATATTCGACTCGATTAACATATCAACTCCCAAATCGGGAAAATCATCCAAAAATAGAAAATCTTTAATATTCTGAATTAAATTTCCAGAAATTCACACATTATTACATTTTTAATAATTAGTTCATAAATGCAATTAATTTATTAATAAAAATTAATTAATATTTTATTTATTTATTTTAATTTTCGGTTATTTTGAAATTAAGATTTCTATAATTATTTTCTCTTCTTTTTAATTTCTAATATACTTATTTAAACATTATAAGCTCATTTCTTCATTTAATTTCATTCATTTAAGCATTAAATAAATAAACCTAATTTAAGAACCCTAATTTAACATTTTCTAGGATTTCTAGGGTTATCATGTTTACATTTCATTATTTCTTGATTAAACTTGCATCATTAACATCATATAACATTAACTTCATCATCAAATACATCATATCTCATCAAATTCACAAACCCTAATTTTAAACTTCATAATTTCGACTTTTTCAATAAAATGAAAAGGGTTGGGAATTCATGCTTTGTTCCAACATCAAACATGCTTGAAATAATTATCTAAGCTCATTTATAACATAAATTTCATCATACAACATATAAATCAAAAACCCCCAATTTCTAATTAATTTCGAAAATTTCAAAATTAGTTCTAGGGTTTTCTCATGCTTGATTTAATCACACAATTCATCATATAAACATCATATAAACATCATACTATAATATGAAAATCATCTAACCATTTCTCAAATTTCTTCCAAAAATTTCGATCCTATATATATATAAAGGATGATTTTACACCATGAAAATTAATCAAGGACTTGGAAGAAATGAGATTTAATCTTACTTAATTACTTGGATGAAGATTGTAACTTGAATCTTGAAAGCTTGGAGCTTGGAGTGAAGAACAGAAATGGAGATCTTCAAGAGTATGTGTGTAGTGTGTATGTGTGTGTGTGTGAACGTGTAGTATCCCGCTTTTTCATAACCGATCTTAGTAATTAATTAAGAGCTAGTCTAAAAGAATTAAATTGTGAGAACTTAGAAAGAAAATAAGTTCCGGCAATTATAATTTTTCGGCAGCCCTAATTTGCCGAATTTTAATAATTTAATATTTATTCTCGTTTCGGTTAATCCGAAAAGAGATAACGAAGATGTTTATGAGTATGTGCTTATATGTTTGAAGTTATTTGAGAAATATATGCTATGTTGAAAGATTTGATTTCCTCGGAAATCATAAAAATCTCTTCAATAATTTATTTTCGGATTTTATTTCCGAAATTCATAAAGAAAGCTTATATTAGAGTTGGAGAAACTCTAATAATTTTTATAGTTCAAGAGCTTTTTAATTAAAGCCGTTATGATTAACTGATTAACGTTTGATTAATTAAAGAATTAATTAATCAATTTAAATTAATAATTACATGCATAATGTTTAATTAATTAATGCAGTATTTCGTCTTTCTTGAGTATTAAGATTAATCAAATTAGTAAGAAAGATAAGTGTAATATCCCGTTTTCATTAATAATTAAACCTAGTATTTCTTTAATTAAATTAAGAGAATGAAGATGAAGAAAAATTCTCTTTTTTAATAATTTTATTCGGCAATACAAATTTGTGCCGAAAAAGTGGAATTTAATTATGTTTGTTTCGTCTCGGGTTAATCGAAACGAATTAGAATTTATGTTTATTGAATTGTGCATTTATGCATGATTTTTAATTGAGAAAATTATGAATTTAATTTTCTTAATTTATTTTATAAGCAATTAATTATTAAAAATAATAATCTTATTTATTTCATAAATGATTCGTTTTTTGGTATTTTCTTCTGAAAATTTATATTAGGGTTTGAGATGCCCTAATTGATTTTTCTAGATCAAGAAATTAGAGAATGAAGTTATAATTAGCAAGTTAGTAATTAATTGATTAAATTAAGCATTTAATTAATTAAATATTCCTAATTATGACATAAGCCATGACCTAATCTTGGTTGACTAATTATTATTTAAATAAGTGTGTATGCTAAACTATTCATCATCTTTCTCTCCTCTTTCTCTCGACACAATACAGCACACACACACGCATATATACATATACATCTTCTCCATTAAAGCTTCATTTTTAAGCTCAAATCCAAGATCAAATCATCTCCAAATCATTAATCAAGTTAGATTATATGTGTAATTTATGTTCTAGCTCAATGATCAAGCTTTAATCCTCATTTTTATTCTTTTATATTTTTCGAAAAAAAATGAGAAAGATTAGTAGATGATGTTGATTTTAAATTATGATGTTTAATTCATGCTTAGGATGCATGATAGATCATTAAATCATGATCAATTCAAACCTTAACCCTAATCTTAGCTATTTTCGAAAATTTAAGAAAATTAGGGGTTTTAAATTGTGATGTTGGACGATCAAATTGATTGAATAATTGAGCTTAGATAATTATTCTAAGCATGTTTGATGTTGGAAGTGATCAAAGAATCAAAGCCCTTTTATGACTTTTAATTTTGGCCGAAAAATATGATATAAATTAATGGTTTTTGATTTTAATATTCTATGATTGATTTGAAGTTTAAATTGAGCTTATATGATGTTATTGAGTATGATTATGTATAGAATTAATGGATTGAATCATTAATTCTCCAATTTTATAATTAATTTTGAAATTAGGGTTCATCAAAATTGGGATTTTGATTTGGATCTTGAATGATGAAATTGATAATAGCATTGAGTCAATAATATTTATTTAAGCATGTGAGAATATTATTAGAATTTTTGGAGTTTAATTTCTATTATTTAGAAATTTTCAGCTTTTAAATTAATTAAGAAATAATTAATTTAAGGCTTAAACGGATTAATTGAAGTTATAATTAATCTCTATGATTTTAATCAAGCATGTTATGAATTGATTTGAAGAGAAAGTAATCATCCATATATTATATATGAAAAAGCCGAAATATATATATATATATATATATATATGTGTGTGTGTGTGTGGAATTATGATTTTTATTCAAGTTATCCAAGAAATTAAATTATAATTATAGTTTATAATTTAATTAAGAATGTTTGGAAGTAATTAGAATGAGATTGGATATTTAATCCAAGAGTTGAAAAAGGGCAGCCCCTTTAATCTTAATATATAAAGATTATTTGATTTTTAATCAAATAAATAATCATAGATATGGATTGTATGTTAAAAACAAAGTGTTGTAGAATTTTTCGAAAATTTAATACGAAGTTTTGATAATTTCTATTTTCCGATGAATTTTTCCAAGTTGAAGGTTGATATGTTTGTATGATATGAAGTGATGATTTGAATATGTAATTATGCTTATTATGGTTTAGTAATAATAAGGAATTAATTTGATAATTTTTAGAGCTCGTTTGTCGAGTCAAATCCGTTTCGTATTTGAAAATATGAATAGTAATTAATGTATGATTATGTTAAGTGTGATTTTGGTTAATGATGAGTTAAGATAGAGTAAGAGCGTTTAAGAAGTTAAGTTAGAAATTTTCAAGTTTCGTCGAGTTTCGACGTAGAATTTCGAAGTAAATTAGAAGTTAAGAATATCGAATTCGTTTATTCGATAGTAGTTAATTCTCGTTCTGAATTCATGAATTCTAGTTCGAATGAAGGATCGAGTGGAAGTGTGAATCCGAGAATTCAGAATCGATAAAGGTTAAGTCCAAAGCTTCAGTTGTTAGGTGGGCTTTCTAAACAAAGAAATGATGAATGCTATATATATATATGATTATATATATATCATGTTTTAAATTGATTAACTTGCCAAATGTTTTAATTTGTGTATGATACCATCTATTGAGGAAGGAAGAATTCGGTCCCGCGCAAGGTGGGATTTGTGTACACATTAGTAATCGTGAGTCTTTCTTTGATGGGCCGATTACATTAGTAATCGTGAGTCTTTCTCTGATAGACCGGTTACAAGTGATTGAGAAAGAGGCCTCTTTCTCATCACTATTAATTATAGTAGATATGGTTCATACTTAATGAGTATTTTGACTGCAGTCACTTATATCAAAAGAAAATGTTTGAGCAAGCACAAGTTTATTTTCAAAAGTTACTTGTGCAATGCTTTATGGCAAGTTTAATCTATAGCTCTAAGAAGCAAGTTTTCAAATATTTTGGCATGTGTCCACAGAGTACGAAGTACTCAGCCCTGCATATTATTTCTAAAATGTGCAGGTTAGCTTGGATGAAGATGGGAGTATGCTTGGACGGACTTTTGTTGGTTGAGTCTTTTGAAAGTTGTTTAAACTAGAGTTGAGTCATATGTCTTCATACATATGATTCTCTATGTTTTTCCGATGCAATACTTTGAAATATATGTTGAAGTATCAAACATGTTCTCGACTTTGAAGTCGTTAATATTATTTGTTAAGGTTTCAGCTGCAAACTTGTTTTAGCTTGAAATAAGTTGTCAGTCCTTTGTTGAGATCTTTTAAATTATACAACCCTCTTTTATCGTGCTTTCTTGATCTAATGGACTTCTTGTCGTTATTGATCTCTTGGCATCGTTGGTCGTACGATACTAATTGTTGGTTGGAATTGTCGAACATGTTATTGATTTCTTGTTAAGCATGTTCGTTGAGATGTTGTTCAAGAATAAGTTTAACTCCCGGTATCGTTGTTTGTTAAGAATAGTTTGTCAAATGTTCGATTTTGTTGGATAATTGGGTCATTATCGATTCCTTGGTTAATCATAAATTATGTATGTCGTGGGACCCACCGGCTCGGTCATCTTTATTCTGAGTCGGGCTGCGACAGAGTGGTATCAGAGCAGCTTGTCTGCTCTATGTTTAAACTTTCTATGAGTAGTCTAGATTTGAATTTCTAGACTAGTTAAGTACCAACAACAAAAGTCCAGCACCTCATCTCATCCGGCAAACTAGGTACGCATTTGAAAGTTTCCTATGTTTAAAAGTTTAAAATTTGAAGTTCCATTTGACTGACGGACTGTTATGTGGACATGATCAACCCACATAACTAGAAACTCAGTAATATGGATCTTCCGCTTTCATAATGAAGTTAATTAATGAGACAAAGTTAGAAAGTAAAGAATGAGAATTTTAAGAAAGTTTAAAGTTTGAAATTGTGTTGTGGTTTTGAGCTTTTAATGAGATTATTTTTATGTTGATTGATCGTAAGCGAGACGATGAATCAGTTGTGTAAGCGAGTTGGTTGTTTAACTTTGGAAAGTATCGCGAACATGGTACCCTTGTATAAAAGCGAAATTAGCTTCTTGAAGTGGTGAGGCCATGAGAGAATATTAGCATATGCGTATGAGTTATTCAGAGACGTTAGTGAAGTTTTTAAGACGTTTCCATCATGTTTAGATGAATATTAGTGAGAGTAATATTTCAGGAGTTCTCGGAATAGTAAAGTTGGTCCTCTTCTTCCCGACGAGTGGATGGAGCAGGATTGCAGGATTCGATATTCAAGACGACCCGATTTCTTTTCTCATTCCTCAAGAGAACCCTGAAACCGTTGTTTCTCCTCATCCTAATGATTATAGTTTTGATAAAAACACAATTATTTCTTAGCTGTTGTTGAATGGCTATGTTTCATCTCCACCTCTAACAAATGTTTTGCTTCTGTTCCCGAGCCTTGTGCTTCGGTGAACAATTTGATTCAGCTCCCTCTATTGATATAGTTCCATTAGATCCTTCTTTTGGATACTCCTCAAGTTTTGAATTCTTCAGAGCTTGATTATTTCTTTGGAACTCAGCTTGTTTCTTTCATTTTTACGAGAGGAGTACGTCCGGACCGCATCGCCATAACAATGACGAGGATACCATTGACCCCGAGATCGGAGCAACCGAAGAATATTCTCATCTTCGTAGTATGCCGTTTAGTCATCTAGGGTTTCAGCCTAGTTTTAGGCCTTTTTCGAGTGTGGTCGACGTGAGTGTTGTCCGTTTGACGTTAGATGAAGTGGAGAGAGAGCCGAGGAGAGTATCGAGTCTGAAAGTGAGGAAGAAAAAGAAGAAGAAGATCCACTAGAGGATGAGCAGAGAGAGAGTTCAAGAGTGACGTTAATGTAATAGATTATTAATCGAACAAATTTTACGCGTTGTCGTTTTAAAGTTTTATGATTGTTCAGTAGGTTTCGTAAAAATATGCATAATATGTTAGTTCTAAAAGATCCAGTAGTGATGAAGAATTCCGCTCTGAGAAAGTAGTTTTGCGTGATATCCTAAAATCACGGTTAACTTGGGAAGTTTTTATTATAGAGAAAAATCCCTTGTTTTTGTGAAAAAGGTCCTCGAAGAGGTAATTTTTCCGTTATAAGAAGAAGTATGGCCAAAGCGGTCATTTTAAGTAAATTTCCGAGTTTTGTACTTATGTAGGAAATTATTAAAAAAAAATGAATGAATTAATAAAACGAGAATTTTTGAAGTAAAATGAAGGTTATTTTTAGTAAATAAAAGCGTTAAAACAAGAATGGGAAGATAGAAAGTTCGTTGAGCGCATAAAGAATCGAAAGAGAAATTTTTCAGTCATAAAAGTCAGAGATGGCTGCACTTCAGAGATCTCTCAAAAACAATACAGGGATTGAAGTGAGAGACCGCTGAGAAGTCAGAGACGGCTGAAAATAATACAGGGCGAGAAGTCAGCCATCTCCTAGACTCAGCGCTCGCTGAAGAAAGCAGGACGCCAGAACTCAGCGTCCGCTGAGGTTGAGTGGTCGCTGACCATGGGAAGTCAGCCACGGCTGGAAAAATTACAGGGCAAGAAGTCAGCCGCGGCTGGACCTCAGCGCTGGCTGAAAATTTTTGGCGAACCTGAAGCTCAGCCGTGAAGTCAGCCACGGCTGAGCTTCAGAGACGGCTGACCCTGGAACCTCAGCCACGGCTGAGGCCCAGCGGTCGCTGACCTGGGCGGCGGCTGTTCTGCCACCTTTTATTCCGGAGGTCATAACTTCCTGCTCGTTTAACGGAATTCAGATCCGTAAATTGGGTTGGAAACTACACATCCGTGGCTTTCTAATTGTACCTAGCACATTCCTTGGTTCTAATTATTCTATTCTGAAATCCAGTTAGAATCTGATGCAGCTGTGCAGATTTTTCAGCAAGTTGTTTCTTTCAAGTTTAATCAATTTATTTTGATTTCTTGGAACTTTCTAAATAAAATTTTGCTTGTTGTTATGAGCTTGAGATCCTTTATGTGACGAACTTTAGTAAGCGAGATGATGAATTAATTGCAAGCATGGCAATTGTTTGTTTCTGGAAAGTAAAGCGAACGGGAGATATCGTTGCGAAGCAACAACGAGATGAAGTTAACTGAAGAAAAAGAAGAAAAATGAGTATGAAAAAGAGAATTAAAATAAGTAATGAAGAATGAAAACATAGCTTAAAGTATAGAAAAAAAAAATTTCCGTTGTTCGTTCATCATTCGTCATCCGTTTCGTTCTTTGTTTGTTTCGTTCGTCGTTCGTTATTCTTCTCTTTCGTTAATCATATTCAAGTTATGTTTTAGAACAAGATTGAGATGAATTAATATCTCAAAAGAATTAAACGATAAAGTTAATATCTCAGGATAATGTTATTCCTTTCGATTTTGTTAGGAATACCTGAGCTAAAATTTTATTTAACCTCAGTTACTCGATTTAATTAAGGTTTGGGATTCTTTCATTACCCAACCTACTTCTCGAATTATTAATCCTGTCATTTTCTTATTCAGTTAAATGCGTCAGTTTTGACCTCAGAAATTTTTATTTTAAGGATTTAAACTAATTTTAGCATTTCGCGCAGAGGTGATTTATTTTCTCTTTCCGAGGGTCCTTAATATTCTCAACCTACGAATATTAAGTTTTCTTTCGCTTCCATTTCTCCGATTTAGCAAAGGAGCTTGAAGCGGGATTATTCTAACTAAATCACAAGGATAATAATAATATGACGACCTCGATAGCAATTCAGCTACTAAGAGGATGGACTGTTTGGTCCAACTTCGACGTGTTCCTCCCCAGAAGTCAAGTTACGAGGTCAGTTTCTCGTCAACACCGGTTGCGGATACAGAAGATGAATTCAAGCTTATCTTGGGCATAAATGTGATCGTCGAAGAAGAAGTATCAGGAAAAGATGATTCAGAGGTCGATAGTGTAGATTTTGAGAATGTGTTTAATTTAAAGAAGAAAAGCTTACCAAGGACGACCAGTAAAGAGTCGGCCTTTTTAACTAATGCCAGTTTCGAGAGCATGAAAGGAAGAAGTCGTAAATGCAGAAATGTAGATGGTAAAAAAATTAATATATATATATATAATGCATAATTTGATCCTAGATTTTTCAGTAGCAGAATAGTAGTATGTGACGTCGCTATTATGTTTGTGTGATGTTAGAACGTCACAGTTGAGATAATGATAACTTTTCTGTTAATAGAAAAGATCTCAAAGAGGAAAAAAAAATTCCAGTGCATGAAAAAAATGACTAAAGCGGTCATTTGGTTCAGTTGATGAGTTCCTGATGTTATATGCATAAGAAAGATAAGAAGTTATTATGATTAGATAAGCATCAAGTAAGTTGAAGGATAGCTGTCAATATGAAACTAGAGCATGAAGAATAAGGATTTTATGAATATAAGCTAAGTATGAAAGAAGTAAGTTGCTTGTCAAGAGTTATAAGTTAAGTTAACTATTTTGCGAATTGTTTGAATGAGTAAGAAAAGTTTATGAAGTTGAGTATTCTGTTGTTGATTGCTAAGAGGAGAAAAGTTATGAAGTTAAGCTGTTATGTTATTGCTTAATTAATAAGTTAAGTTATGAAAGTGATTATGCTATGATGAGATTTGATTTGCTTGAAAGTTAAATTCCATGATTGGAACTACTACTATGTGAAGTAAATGTTGTTATGATGAAGCTTGAAATGTGAAAGTGCCTAAAACTTTCAAGTGAAATTATTGATGTTTTAAATAAAGCAAATCTCGTTTAAACCCTTGTGCGTGTTAATTAGAATGCTTTCTAAAAAAAAATCAGAATAGAAGAAGAAGAGCAGCAAGAACCTACCCCATCTTCTCTATCTAGGAAGAGAATTGAAGAACTTAATCTCCGTCAGAATTTCCCCAAACTTTTGACGATAGAGAAAATTTATCAGAAGAAGAAAAATAGATTGTGCGTTAGATCGAATCTTTAGGTTATTCGATGTAATGACCACGAGCATCTCATACATGTCATATAAAGAGTAGTTCTAGTAAGTCAAAGTGTTTTGACTTATAAGCCTTAAGCTGAACTCTGGTTATGGAGTTGGCCTTACAGCCATAAAAGCTAGTCCAAAATCATAGCACCCTTCCCATTTCAAATTCAAGCTCCAGCAACCGTCAAACCGCAAATTTCGTGCAAAGGTCAAAATCCGAAGAGAAAAAGAAGGTCAGAATTCGAAGAGAAAAAGAAGGTCAGAATTCTAAGTGAAAAGGAAAATGGAATGCTGAAAGGCAATCTAGCAAGAATCCATGACAAAGACAAAGTCAGCAGCAATCGATTAACTCTAGAATAGATTAGATCGCTTTCCGTAGGGTAAAATTGATCGTCTCTAAGACCGCACAAGACCGCAAGGATTTCGTCCGTACCAGTGCCCAAGTAAGAAGCAAGAAGAAGATGGAAGAAGATCATAGCAGTAGCAGCCCTGCGTCTGAAGGCCATAGAAGAAGTTCTACAGCCGCAGCAGCACCAGAGCCAAGCACCCCGTTCTCAGCAGCAGCAGCCAGAGTAGTAGCAACCATCGGAGCAGGAGTTGCATCAATAGCATCAAAGAATTTTACTCTTGATCAGAAAGAAAGCGTTAGAGACCAAGGTAATCTGGCAGATATATGCCAGTTCAAAGGTGTACCAAATATAAATTATTTGGTACTGGTGCATCGCATTATTCAATGTTGAGTGCATGCGTAGATACTCTTGGCCTTAAAATAAGGTGAGCTAGACAGAGCTTAAGAGTATTGACCTTGGTAGATAAATCTACCTCAGTGATGCATGTTTGCCCTATTTGGGAACTTGAGATTAGATTTCCAAATCTATTTCGATTATGGATGTAGACATCATTCTGAGGATATACTAGTTATCCGAGAACCTTGCCACCATTTGGTGCAACCAAAGAAAAATTTCTTTCCAGCCATCTAGAAAAAAAAACCAACCCTATTCCTTAGAATAGAGAGAAGCAGTAAAAAGGTTGTCGATTATTTCGACAATTTAAGTAAGAAAGTTGTTAAGAAAAAAAAAGATGAATAAGCATATTTTAGTTTATCTCAATAAATATGGGAACCCAAGAGAAGAATATCGATGATGTTGCTGAAGTCCGAAAGTTCAAGGATGTTTTTCCTGAAGTTTTGGACATGACTACTTCAGATAAAACAATTGGAGTTTACCATCAACCTTGAATCTGGTTCAACTCCAATATTAAAAGCAATATATATAATGTTTTAAATGGAGTTGTGAGAATTGAAGATTCAGTTAAAAGAATTTCTCGACCTTGGTTTTATCAACCTAGTATTTCCCGTGAGGAGCCCCAATCTTGTTCGTCAAGAAGAAAGTCGGAAGTCTAAGAATGAGTATGAGCTACCGAGAATTTAGCAAGTTGAAAATAAAATATCCTTTGCTAAGGATAGATGATCTGACATATCCGTTGTGAGGAGCTAACGTTTTCTCAAAGATTAATTTGAGATTTAGCTGTTATCAGTTGAAGATTTATCAAGAAGATATTCCAAAAACCGTGTTTCAAACGAGGTACGGCCACTACGAGTCTGTAGTAATGCCATTTGGAATAATAAATGTCCCAGCAGTATTCGTGGATCTCATGAATTGAGTTTTTCATGAATATTGGAATAGAATTGTCATAATCTTCATCGATGACATTCTTGAGTATTCAAAGAGTGAACCGGAGTATAAAGAATATCTCCGAATTATCTTAGAAAAGCTAAGATCTGAGAAATTGTATGTCAAATTCAGCAAATGCGAATTTTGGCTAATAAAAGTAAAATTTTCTCGGACTTGTTCTTCCGAAAGAATTAAAGTCGACACTTCAAAGTGCAAGCAGTTCAAGATTGGAAATCGCCAATTTCACACTCGAAATTGGTAATTTCATTGGGTCTAGCAGGTTACTATCAGAGATTCATTGAAGCAAGGACCTAACTTTCGAAGAAAGAATCGAAGTTCAAATGGTCTCTTGAATGCAAAGAAAGTTTCCAAGAGTTTAAGAGAAAAACTATTCACTGCTCTAGTTTTAGCAGTATCAGAAACAAGAAAGGATTACACCGTGTTTACGGATGCATCAAAGAATGGACTAGTTAGTGTCCTGATGCAAGAAGGAAAAATAATTTCTTATGTGTCACGACAACTCAGACCTCATAAGATAAATTATCCAACTTATGATTTTAATGAGTTATGGTTGTATACGCACCGAAAATCTTGAAATATTATCTGTTTGGAGCCAAGTGTGAGATCTTTGCAAATCTCAAAAGCCTCAAATACTTTTTCAAGAAAAAGAGTTAAGTGAGGCAAAGAAGATGGCTCGAGCTAATAGAAAACTACAGTTGTAAAATTTCATATCATCCAGGAAAAACAACCGTAGTGCCTAACTCCTTAAGCAGAAGGAGCAAACCCGTGTGGGAAAGTTTAAGCCATTAGATATTCCAATTTGGAAGTTGGATGATATTACCATGGACTTGTAATCAGGTTACCTAAGTCCAAAAGAGAGAGGATACAACTATTTGGATGATTTTGATCAGACTGTCAGAATCTGCTCATTTTAATTTCAATAATGCTTGGATCAAACAAGCTAGCTCAGTTGTATGTTCATAAAATTTTGCATGTGCACGTTATGCCTGAGTCGATCGTTAGATCGAGATTCTAAGTTTACCTCCCGTTTTGGAGAAGCTTGCAAAGTTAAGTGGGCATCAAAGTTGAATGTTAGCATCATCTTTTATCCTCAGACGAATAATCGATTCAAGAAAATAATTCACATTTGGAAGATATGTTCAGAACTGTTGTGTTAAATTGAGATGACTAGTGAGAGCAAGTTTTCTTCTCATTGATTTCGCGTACAACAACAGTTATTAGATGCCGACCTACATAGCCTCCTTATGAAGCTCCTTGAGAAAGAAGTGTTGATTCCAGATTTTATTTAGTTAAAGTAAGTGAAAGTAAAGTATTAGGTCCAAATGCTATTGAAGAATTGATCAAGATAATTCGCCAAATCAAACAATGGGCTAAAGAAGAGTAAGTTGGCCAAAAGTCTTATGCTGATACTCGAAAATCAAAGATAGAGTTCGATGTTGAAAATAAAGTTTTTTCTGAAAGTTTATCTTCGAGAGAAATCCTTAGTTTTGGCGTGAAAAGAAATCTTAAGTTTTGTTAAATAGGACCATATGAAATCCTGGAAAGGATGGGTCAAGTTACGTTCAAGCTGACTTTATCACTAAGCTTTAGAAATTCGCGCAGCATATTTAATGTATTCTAGTTGCGCCAATGCGTGTTCGATCCCAAGCACGTTATTTAAGAAGAAGAAGCAACCTTAGACCCAGATCTCAGTTTTGAGATAAATCTAGAACCAATTTTGGATCGAAGGATCCATCAGCTAAAAAGTTAAATCGATTGTGCTAGTAAAGATTAAGTGGAGTCGATGGCTCAGAAGAAGAAATGTTAAAAATTGAAAGATGGAGATGAAAGAAAGGTATCCCGAGCTTTTTCCTTGAGATAAGCAAATTTCGGGACGAAATTTATTTTTAGGGAGAGATAATGTAATATCCCGTTTTCATGAATAATTAAACCTAGTATTTCTTTAATTAAATTAAGAGAATGAAGATGAAGAAAAATTCTCTTTTTTAATAATTTTATTCGGCAATCCAAATTTGTGCCGAAAAAGAGGAATTTAATTATGTTTGTTTCGTCTCGGGTTAATCGAAACGAATTAGATTTTATGTTTATTGAATTGTACATTTATGCATGATTTTTAATTGATAAAATTATGAATTTAATTTTCTTAATTTATTTTATAAGCAATTAATTATTAAAAATAATAATCTTATTTATTTCATAAATGATTCGTTTTTCGGTATTTTCTTCCGAAAATTTATATTTGGGTTTGAGATGCCCTAATTGATTGATTAAATTAAGCATTTAATTAATTAAATATTCCTAATTATGACATAAGCCATGACCTAATCTTGGTTGACTAATTATTATTTAAATAAGTGTGTATGCTAAACTATTCATCATCTTTCTCTCATCTTTCTCTCGACACAATACAGCACACACACACACATATATACATATACATCTTCTCCATTAAAGCTTCATTTTTAAGCTCAAATCCAAGATCAAATCATCTCAAAATCATTAATCAAGGTAGATTATATGTTTAATTTATGTTCTACCTCAATGATCAAGCTTTAATCCTCATTTTTATTCTTTTATATTTTTCGAAAAAAAATGAGAAAGATTAGTAGATGATGTTGATTTTAAATTATGATGTTTAATTCATGCTTAGGATGCATGATAGATCATTAAATCATGATCAATTCAAACCTTAACCCTAATCTTAGCTATTTTCGAAAATTTAAGAAAATTAGGGGTTTTCAATTGTGATGTTGGATGATCAAATTGATTGAATAATTGAGCTTAGATAATTATTCTAAGCATGTTTGATTTTGGAAGTGATCAAAGAATCAAAGCCCTTTTATGACTTTTAATTTTGGCCGAAAAATATGATATAAATTAAGGGTTTTTTATTTTAATATTCTATGATTGATTTGAAGTTTAAATTTAGCTTATATGATGTTATTGAGTATGATTATGTATAGAATTAATGGATTGAATCATTAATTCTCCAATTATATAATTAATTTTGAAATTAGGGTTCATCAAAATTGGGATTTTGATTTGGATCTTGAATGATGAAATTGATAATAGCATTGAGTCAATAATATTTATTTAAGCATGTGAGAATATTATTAGAATTTTTGGAGTTTAATTTCTATTATTTAGAAATTTTCAGCTTTTAAATTAATTAAGAAATAATTAATTTAAGGCTTAAATGGATTAATTGAAGTTATAATTAATCTCTATGATTTTAATCAAGCATGTTATGAATTGATTTGAAGAGAAAGTAATCATCCATATATTATATATGAAAAAGCCGAAATATATATATATGTGGAATTATGATTTTTATTCAAGTTATCCAAGAAATTAAATTATAATTATAGTTTATAATTTAATTAAGAATGTTTGGAAGTAATTAGAATGAGATTGGATATTTAATCCAAGAGTTGAAAATGGGCAGCCCCTTTAATCTTAATTTATAAAGATTATTTGATTTTTAATCAAATAAATAATCATAGATATGGATTCTATGTTAAAAACTAAGTGTTGTAGAATTTTTCGGAAATTTAATACGAAGTTTTGATAATTTCTATTTTTCGATGAATTTTTCCAAGTTGAAGGTTGATATGTTTGTATGATATGAAGTGATGATTTGAATATATGTAATTATGCTTATTATGGTTTAGTAATAATAAGGAATTAATTTGAGAATTTTCAGAGCTCGTTTGTCGAGTCAAATCCGTTTCGTATTTGAAGATATGAATAGTAATTAATGTATGATTATGTTAAGTGTGATTTCGGTTAATGATGAGTTAAGATAGAGTAAGAGCGTTTAAGAAGTTAAGTTAGAAATTTTCAAGTTTCGTCAAGTTTCGACGTAGAATTTCGAAGTAAATTAGAAGTTAAGAATATCGAATTCGTTTATTCGATAGTAGTTAATTGTCGTTCTGAATTCGTGAATTCTAGTTCGAATGAAGGATCGAGTGGAAGTGTGAATCCGAGAATTCAGAATCGATAAAGGTTAAGTCCAAAGCTTCAGTTGTCAGGTGGGCTTTATAAACAAAGAAATGATGAATGCTATATATATATATGATTATATATATGTGATGTTTTAAATTGATTAACTTGCCAAATGTTTTAAGTTGTGTGTGATACCATCTATTGAGGAAGGACGAATTCGGTCCCGCGCAAGGTGGGATTTGTGTACACATTAGTAATAGTGAGTCTTTCTTTGATGGGCCGATTACATTAGTAATCGTGAGTCTTTCTCTGATAGACCGGTTACAAGTGATTGAGAAAGAGGCCTCTTTCTCATCACTACTAATTATAGTAGATATGGTTCATACTTAATGAGTATTTTGACTGCAGTCACTTATATCAAAAGAAAATGTTTGAGCAAGCACAAGTTTATTTTCAAAAGTTACTTGTGCAATGCTTTATGGCAAGTTTAATCTATAGCTCTAAGAAGCAAGTTTTCAAATATTTTGGCATGTGTCCACTGAGTACGAAGTACTCAGCCCTGCATGTTATTTCTAAAATGTGCAGGTTAGCTCGGATGAAGATGAGAGTGTGCTTGGACGGACTTTTGTTGGTTGAGTCTTTTGAAAGTTGTTTAAACTAGAGTTGAGTCATATGTCTTCATACATATGATTCTCTATGTTTTTTCCGCTGCAATACTTTGAAATATATGTTGAAGTATGAAGCATGTTCTCGACTTTGAAGTCGTTAATGTTATTTGTTAAGGTTTCAGCTGCAAACTTGTTTTAGCTTGAAATAAGTTGTCAATCCTTTGTTGAGATGTTTTAAATCATACGACCCTCTTTTATCGTGCTTTCTTGATCTAATGGACTTATTGTCGATATTGATCTCTTGGCATCGTTGGTCGTACGATACTAATTGTTGGTTGGAATTGTCGAACATGTTATTGATTTCTTGTTAAGCATATTCGTTGAGATGTTGTTCAAGAATAAGTTTAACTCCCGGTATCGTTGTTTGTTAAGAATAGTTTGTCAAATGTTCGATTTTGTTGGATAACTGGGTCGTTATCGATTCCTTGGTTAATCATAAATTGTGTACGTCGTCGGACCCACCGGCTCGGTCATCTTTATTCTGAGTCGGGCTGCGATAATAAGATTTCAGTAAAAGAAAATTTTTCGTTCAGAAAATTTTATCTGGCAGATATATTCTATCGGAAAAATGAGTTTTAATTAAGAATGATCATCTCGGTTAATCCGAAACGAATAAGTTTTTATATTTATCAATAAATGATAAATGTTTAGTCATAAATTGACTGAAAGAAGAATTTAATTTAATTAGGTAAAATTTCACGTAATTTAACGCTTAAAAATTTAGTTTCGGTCGATTTGAAAATGTTGCACATCTCCGATTCTTTCTGCGAAATTTTTATGTAAGGTTCGTGAAACCTTAAACTAATTTCCTGTGTTGAGAAATTAGAGGATTATCAGAAGATTAATTAGTTATTAATTAATTGAATTATTAATTAATTGAATTATTAATTAATTAACTAATAAACCTAAACTTAGCAATTAAGTTACATTAAAATAGTCTAACCTATCCTACCTATACCTATAATGAGATGATATATATCTCTCTCATCTCTCACTCACGCACACAAACACAAAGTAGCAGCAACACTCTTTTCTTCTTCTCTCTTCCATCTCTCTCGACAAACACACACTACACACACACTCTTCCATTGTTAGATCTTCCAAGCTTCAAGATCAAGTTATTTTTCTCATCCAAAGTAATCAAGAAGAGCTAGGTATATTCTAACCTACTTCCTCAAGAAATCATCTTCATATATATATATAAATATGTAGGTCGAAATTTTGGGAGAAATTGATGAAGTGATTAGATGATGTTCATGTTTTAGTATGATATTTATATGATGCTTTTATGATGATAGGATGATTATTATGAGCTTAAATAATGTAAGAGAAACCTAGTTTATAAATATATATATGATCGACTTTTTGGAAGAAGAAATGAGGAAGTGATTGTATGATGTTTTGATCTTCATGAATTATGCTTATAATATGTTTAAAAGATCAAATATGTAATTAGATTAAAAATAAGAAAAACCTAGCTAATATTTTCATAATTTTCGAAAATGTGAGAAAATGAAGAACAATTGATGAATTGTATGATTGTGTTAATGTTATAAATGAGTTTAAGTGATTAATATAAGCATGTTTCATGTTGAAGTTAAGTATGAAATCATTAATCTTCTAATTTTATTCATTATGGTCGAAAATGAGGTAATAAAATTAGGGTTTGTGATGATGAGATTATATGATGTATTTGATGGATAATTTGATGATATATGATGTTCATGATACATGTTTAATCAAGAAACAATGAAATGTAAGTATGAAAACCCTAGAAACCCTAGAAATATTGAAATTAGGGTTCTTAAATTAGGGTTGGAATATTAATGCTTAATTGATTGAAATTTAATAAAGAAATGAGCTTATAATGTTAATTAAGAATATTAGAAATTAAAAAGAAGAGAAAATAATTATAGAAATCTTAAATTCAAAATAACCGAAAATTAAAATAAATAAATAAAATATTAATTAATTAATTTTTAATTAATAAACTAATTGTATTTATGAACTAATTATTAAAAATGTAATATTGTGTGATTTTCTGGAAATTTAATTCAGAATATTAAAGATTTTCTATTTTTGGATGATTTTCCCGATTTGGGAGTTTATGTGTTAAATGGTGTAAATGTGTGTTATAAATGTGTAAAGATGTGTGTTGTATTAAAAAATATGTATAGATTTTAATTTAGAATTTTCTGAGTCCGTTAGACGGATTAAAATCGACTTAGTCGATTATGATGAATATTTATGAATGTTGTGTTAATTGATTATTTGATGATTAATGATGGATTAAGATAGGTTGAGTACGTTTAAGAAGTTAAGTTAGAAATTCTCGAGTTTCAACGTAGAATTCCGAAGCGAATTAAGTTAAGAATATCGAAGTTGTTTATTCGATTGAAATTATTCTCGTTTTTGAAGTTCGTATTTCCATTTCGATTAAAGGAGCAAGTGAAAGTGGAAGCTGAAGCGTAAAGCACAAATTTAGCGAGCGTTAAAGTTAAGACAAAAGCTTAAGTGTATCAGGTGGGCTTTTCTAACCAAAGAAATGACAAATGATATACATATATATGATTATATATATGTGATGTTTTTAAGTTGATTAACTTACCAAATATTTGTATGATACCATCTACTGTAGCAAGATGAATTCAGTCCTACGCAATGTAGGATTTGTGTACACTTAGTAGTAACCATGTGCCTTCAAAAAGGTGGGCCGATTACAAGTGTTTGAGAATGAGGCCTCCTATGGTTGCTGCTATTACTTGTCAGAATAGGGGTTGATCTCTATGTACTCTCAGCATTTGTTGAAGTTATGCTATCACACTTATGTGGATGTTGTCACACTTGTAAGAAGTTCTCACTGTTTGGCATATTACTGCTGTTCTGGGTATCGTTTGCTGCTACTCTATGCAGACCTTCTCTGCTATACTTTTATGTGACCGGTATAACAAATTGAAGGCTGGTATAACACTGATGGAAGCCTTGGTTGCTGTTTTAATTCGTCAGAGTAAGGGTTGATCTTCCTATGTTACAGTTGTTTTATGCCGCACTCGTTGTTTTTGTGGACCTGAAATTTCAAATTACTTTCATGGATACATGGTGCAGTCACTCTTTGACTTGACATATCTTGAACGTTTTGCTGTGTACTGGGGTCGTTTGCTACTACAATCTGTGGACCTTTTCTGCTATCTCATCCTATGCAACCGGTATCACAAATTTAAGGCTGGTATCACAATTAACGGAGGCCTTGGTTGCTGCTATATCGTTGCAGAATGTGGGTCGATCTCTCTGTACATACAGCATCTGGTTGAAGATATGGACCATGTTGAGGGGCTTGCATTCGAGTTTGTGACCTCCTGTCCTGCAGTCCATAGTTTTGGTGAGTTGTTTGCGGTGGCTGCCTTGGTGGGAGCTTGAGTAATTTTCTTCTGCTGCGGATATGCATCTGTGGGTTCCTGGGGGATGGTTCGTGCTGATGCTGTGTGTCCTTGTTCCTTGTGTACATTGACTCCCGCTTGGGTTGGGGTGGAATGAGTTTGAAGACTCGTTTAACTCCTTCCTGCTGAAGTTTCATCTCCTAGTTTTGCTGCTGCTAGTCTTCATCTCACCTTATCTCTCGTGCTGCGCTGCTGTTGCCTGCCTCTCCCTCGGTTGTGCTGCTGTATCACACTTAATGGTTGGATTTCAAATGATTTTGGGCGCTGATTTCACACTTGTCTGCTGCTGATGTGTGCATGGATTTATGCAGCCGGTTTTTCTTTTGTGATGGTTTGCTGCTGTTTGTTTGAGTGCATGGCAGGTTGGTGGCAGGAGACGGGTTTGAGTTTTCTCACTTGGTTTTCTCTTCGTAGCATCCAAGCTCCCGTTTAACATTCTTTTCCTGCCGTCTCCTCCTGTGTTGCTACTGAGCTGCTGCTGATGTCACGTTAGGAATGGTGCTGCTCCTATAAGTGCTGCTTCAAATACATGAACACTAGGTGTTCGATAAATTGTCTCAATGAAAAAAAATGAAAGGACGTGCAGTAGTGCTGTTGTCTCGAATTTATTTTGAGTTGCTGCTACTTCCATCGGGGTGGGGTGACTATGTAGATCGTTCCTCCATGCTTATCTCCCATTCCTACCATTATGGCTGCCATGGAGCTGCATGTATAAAACTTGAACACAAGGTGTTCGACAATATGCCTCAATGAAAAAAAAAAAACAAATTCGTGAGTTGAACCTTGGTGAGCTGCTGCGCTGCTGTTAAGGGGCTGTTCTATGTTTGATAGGGCTGCCGGGCAGCTGCTATTTAAACCTCACTTTGGTTCGTGGTGCTATTTGGAATTGATGCAGATTTCCTTCGTCAATTTCGGCAAGTAACAATTTCACCATTGCTTGAGTTGTATCAATTTTATGTTGGTGTTTGGCACAATTAGCCTCTTTGAGGTTATTTGTGGCGTAATCACAAATTTATTCCCTCCCCGTCTTCGCCTTGTGCAAGACTGTTCTCCCTTGGGTATACCCAAGTATATTGTATCTTTTATCATTATTTATATATTGCACTCCTTTTCCCGAGAATGAGGCCTCCTTCTCAACACTATCATTATGTGATTGTAGATCTGGTACTTACATCCAAAGTATATGTCTGGCCAGACAAATATGATTTACAGAAAAGAAAATGTTGAGCATGCACAGGTTTGTTTTTGAGAAAAATTACTTGTGCTTATACTCTATGGCAAGTTTAATTCCTAACTCTAAGAAGTAAATTTTTAAGTATTTTTGGCATGTGCCCACTGAGTACTTCGTACTCAGCCCCGCGTATTATTCTAAAATGTGCAGGTTAGCTGAGATGGAGATGACGTGTGCTGGATGGACTGTATTGTTGATAAAGTGTTTAGGAGTTGTTTTGATGAAATCAGACCTAGATTATATGTCTCCATACATATAATATCTCGTATTCCGCTGAATGATAAGATGTTCATTTCTGAAGTTTGATATTGTATACTGTTATTAATGATGTTGGATTCTAGAGTCAAATTATGCTAAAGTCGAACTATTTTTGTCAAGTACTTTTGAAACTCAATCACTTGAATCATAGGTTCATAAGTTGTTCGTCATTTTAAGAAAGTTTTGTCGAACTTGAAACATTTTTCTTTATCATGCTTTCTTGATCCTGAGATCAACTCGTCAGCTTCTTGTTTCTTGTTGATAATATGGTTGAACAGGTCTATTGAATTCCGAGCTGATTAAGTTGTATTCGTTGATTTTGAGACATGTATGTCATATTTATTCTAAATTGAGAAATCATTGAGCATAAGTGTCCTTTGTTCTTATTAACTGATAGCCGGGTCGCTATCTTATCCTTTGGTTAATCATAAATTGTGTACGTCATGGGACCCATCGGCTTTGTCATCTAAATTCTAAGCCGGGCTGTGACAGATCGAGAGAGAGAGAGTGAAGGGGTGAGAAGATGACTCTCATATACCTATATATATAGATAGAGAATAGGTAGTTTAATATTATATTAAAATTAGCTACTAAGTTAAGTTATTAAATTAGTTAATTGCTTAATCAATTCAATTAATTATTAACTAACTAATCTTCCATTAAATCCCTATTTTCTCAACATAGGAATTTATCTTAAGGTTTCACGAACCTTAGATAAAAATTTCACAGAAAGAATCGGAGATTCGAAACATTTTCAAATCGACCGAAACTAAAGTTTTAACTGATAAATTACGTAAAATTTCACGTAATTAAATTAAATTCTTCTTTCAGTCAATTTATGACTAAACATTTATCATTTATTGATAAATGTAAAAACTTCTTCGTTTCGGATTAACCGAGACGATAAAAATTATTTAAAACTCATTTTTCCGGAAATACTTTCCTTCATCTTATCCTCAAGTTCCCACGTTGTTTCCTCTGGCCTGTGGTGTCTCTACTTAACCCTTACTAACGCGATCGATTTATTTCTAAACAGCTGGACCTTTTGATCCAATATCACATCCAATTTTTCTTCATAACTGAGGTTTGGTTCTAGGGCCACTCCTTCTTGATGATTCTTCCAATGATGATAGCCAGATTTTAAATCAATCTTTGAGAAAACACTGGCTCCTCTGAGCTGATCAAACAGATCATTTATCCTTGGCAAAGGATATTTATTCTTCAACATCAACTTATTTAACTCTCGGTAGTCTATACACATTATCCTGAGGTATTGGCTTCAACATAAGCTCTTCTGAGGTATGGCAAGAAGGTTTGCTGACATCTTAAGGGAACCAATCTCAAATTCTAGATTAGGGCAAACATGTGTGGCTAAGGTAGCTTTCCCTATCGGGGTCGATACTCTTAAGTTTTGGCTAACTCGTTCTAATTTAAGGCTAAGAGTATCTACGCATGCACTTAATATAAAGGAATGTGATGCACGAGTATAAAAAAGAATTATTACAGGTATACCACTTATCCAACCCATACCTGCCAGATTGCCCTGATCCTTGACGCATGTTTTCTGATTGAGATCAAAATCTCTCTGATGCTGCTGCTGTGGTGACTGTTGGTGATTTGGCTGAGGAACTCCTTCAATGGCCTTTAGATGTTGAGGCTGAGACTGATTAGGTCTTCCTCCACCAGTCCCTTCCTGCTTATTTGGGCACTGATAAGAGTAATGACCGGGTTGCCCACATGCATAGCAGCTGTTACTTCATGCTCTGCAAATTCCCTAGTGCATTTTTCCGCACTTAAAGCATGGAGAAATTCATTGCTGTCTCTGAGACGAGCTATCATGACCAACAATAGGAGGTCTATATTTTTCTTGGGTCGATTGCTGGTAACTCTGCCCATACCATAACTTCTTGCTAGGTTGATTTTCAGCATTCCACTTTCTTTTTCCCTTTTTAATCTGAGTTTGGTGCGAATCTTGCGATTTAACGGTCACTGGGAATTGATTTGGGGAAGGTGCTGGAATCTGAACTGGTTTTTCTGGCTGCATTGCCAACTCCATATCCAACTCGATTTAACGCTTCAGCGTAGGTCATAGCACTCTGACTTGCTAAGACCACTTTTATATCTTGTCTAAGTCCGGCACGAAATAGTTCGAACATCTTCTCATCTGAATCAACTTTATCAGGGGCGAAACGAGCTAACTCACAAAATTCACGATCGTACTCTGACACCGTCTTATTTCCTTGCTTGAGACTTGCAAACTCGTTTTCTTTTTGCTTGCGATAACTTCTCGGAACGTACTTCTCAAAGAGGGCTTCTTTGAACTGCTCCCAAGTGAGATTTTCAAACTGCTCGGGAGTATAAATTCTCTGACGGGTTTCCCACCAGTAGTCGGCAGATCCTTTCAGCTGATATGTCATACATGTGAGACGCTCACGGTCATCACATCGAAGAAACCTAAAGATTCGTTCTAAAGCGCGAATCCACTCTTCTGCTACTGATGGATTTCCTTTTCCGTCGAAGGTCGGAGGATTTTGTCGAAGAAAAAGTTCTTCGACTCTCCTCTCAGGCTGAGGAGGTGGGGTAGGTTCTCTTTCTTGCTCATCATCCACCCTTCCTCTTCCTCTACCTCTTGGTATATCTCTTGGCGGCATTCTGATTAAACAACTAAGGTTTTCTGAAAATTCTACTTCCTTTAAAACGAATTTTACATCCTAAGTTGGTTAATTAGTAAATTTCTTACTTTCTTTAAATAAAATTAAAGATATAAAATTTTTCTAGGTTTTAAAAACTTTAGAAAAATTCTTATTCACATCATTAACACATAACATGCTCATCATAATTAATGAATCAAACGATTCACTCTCATTATCGTAAATAATGAATCACATGATTCATTTTCTTCATATAATCACTTCAATAATTAAGCATAAAAATAATTCAAGTAGCAATTATTTTTCATGCTCAAAATTGCTAAATATAATTAGCTCATGCATTCTTAATACTTTAAGAAATAAATAACATCATCTTGACATATAAACTTCATTATAAACTCTTTTGAGATATTAACTCCATCTCAAACTTTTTTTCTAAATCATAACTAGAATATAACTAACGGAAAATAAAACAAGAACACAACAAAACAACCAAGAACTAAACTAACGACGAATGAAACGAATAGCGAACGAAACGGACGACAAACAAACGACGAATGGAACGAACGAAGAACGGAATGGATGAAGAAAACCTGGGCTGACGTGCCCAAGTTCAGCGTTTGCTGGGGCTCAACCATGGCTGACCTTTCATGGTTAGTGGTCGCTCCTGCCCAACCAGCGCCGAGTTGGGTTGCTGTACTGCTTCTTTCGATCTTTCATACTTTAAGCTATGTTTTCATTCTTCTGATCATTACTTATTTTAATTCTCTTCTTTATACTCATTTTTCTTCTTTTTCTCCGATTGCTTTCATCTTCTTGTCGTTTTCCAATGGTGTCTCCCGATCACTTTACTTCCCAAAAATAAACAATCGACTTGCTTAAAATTAATTCATCATCTCGCTTACGAAAGCTCCTCACATAAAGGATCTCAAGCTTACATCGATGAGCAAGAATTTGATTTAGAAAGTTCCAAGAAATCAAAATAAATTGATTAAACTTGAAAGAAATAACTTATAGAAAAATCTGCACAATTGCAGCAGATTGAAACTGAATTTCAGAACAGAATATTTAGAACCAGGGGGCGTACAGGTACCATTAGAAAGCCACGGATATCTAGTTTCCAACCCAATTTACGGATCTGAATTTTGTTAAACAAGCAGGAAGTTATGGCCTCCGGAGTAAAAAGGTGGCAAACTGCCGCAGCCCAGCTTTCCAGCGACCGCTGGATTCTAGCGACCGCTGGAATTTCCAGCGACCGCTGGGGGTGGTCTCCGGCATTTTCGTCCCAGCGAGCGCTGCTTTCCAGCCGACGCTGGAAAGTCGAGCTGAACGTGCTTCTTCTTATTTTCATGCATTTGACAAGATTTCTTTCTACTACACTTTTCAACGTTCTTCTTCTTCGATTACGCTTTATCTTAATTATTCTAACGCTTTTTCGACGTTAATTAAACTTCATTTTACTTTGCTTTCTTCCTTTCTTTATGAAATGATTAAACCAAAAATAAAACGACTAACATAACGACAACTCGGAAATTACTAAGCGTTCACTTTGGTCATACTTCTTCACTTAACGGAAAACTTGCCTCTTCGAGGACTTTTACTAAACGAGGGATTTTTATTCACAACAAAAACTCCCTACGTTAACCGTGATATTTTAACATCACGTCAGATTACTTTCTCGGAGCAGAATTCTTCATCGCTACCGGATCTTTACTAACATATTATGCAACTTTTTACGAAATCTTACTATATAAACATAAAACTTAAAAACAACAAAGCATAAAATTTGTTCAATTAGCAATTGTAATATCCCGTCTTTCTTGCGTACTAAAATTAATTAATTTAATAAGAAAGATAAGATTCCAGTGAAAGAAAAATTTTCGTTCCCGAAAATTTTATCCGGTAGATATATTTTGCCGTAAAAATGAGTTTTAATTAATTTTTATCGTCTCGGTTAATCCGAAATGAAGAAGTTTTTACATTTATCATTAAGTGATAAATGATTAGTCATTAATTGACTAAAAGAAGAATTTAATTTATTTAAGTGATTTATTGCGTAATTTATCACTTAAATTTTTAGTTTCGGTCGATTTGAAAATGTTTCAAATCTCCGATTCTTTCTGTGAGATTTTTATCTAGGGTTCGTGAAACCCTAATTGATTTTCCTATGTTGAGAAATTAGAGGTTTAATTGAGGATTTAGTTGTTAGTAATTAATTGAATTGATTAGAATTTTAATTAATTAACTAATCTAATTATTTCCTAAATATCTAGATATTTTTTTAAGATAAGGTTTATTCTTAAGAATATTCCTAATTGACTTTCAAAGTCTAATTAATTAAATAATTAACTAACCTATGCTATGTATATATATATATGCATCATTTCACTCAATTCCTCTCATCTCTCTCTCGCCTCTCTCTCAAAACGGCAGAACACTCACACACTTTCACACACTTAAATCCTTCATTTAAGTCTTCATAATCTAAGCTCCAAGATCAAGGTTTCCATCCAAACCAATTTCCAAGTTATTAATCAAGGTAAGATATAAGTTTAATTCAAGTTTATAGCTTAAAAATAAGCTTTGATCATCTTATTTTTAAATTCCAGATTTTTCGAAAATTAGGATTTAATTAGTAGATGATTATGATCTTGATTTTTGATGTTTAATTCATGCTTGGGATGCATGATAGATCATTGATTCAAGCTTAATTAAACCCTAACCCTAATTATTTGAATTTTTCGAAAATGAAGGAAGAATTAGGGGTTTATAAATTTTGATGATGGATGATCAAATTAATTGATTATTTGAGCTTAGATAATTATTCTAAGCATATTTGATGTTGGAAGTAATCAAAGAATCAAAGTCCTTCTATTATTTTCAAAATAGCCGAAAATATTAGTTAAAATCAGGGGTTTTTGATCCTTTGATCCTATGATCAAATTGATGATTTCTATGAGCTCCTATGATGATTATAAACATGTTTTATGGTTTGATTTATTAAGATTTGAGAAATTTCAATTTAAATTAACATGATTGGAAGTGATTAGAATGAAATTTGGATTTTAAATTCTTAATTTATCAAAAGGACCGAAATATATATATGTACAATAAAGCCATGTATTTGATTTTAATGAAGAAAATAATGATAGAAATGGAATCTACGTTAAAAATTAAGTGACGTAGAATTTTTCAGAATTTTAATACAAAGTTTTGAAATTGAGAGTTTCTAGAGTTTAATTCCTTGATTAACCCAGCTGGACCAAGTCAGCTTGATTAACTCAAATTGAACTCACAATTGAATTACCCACTGACCTGGGCACATTGAATTACTGTTGGACCTGGTCAATTGGAATTACCCAAATGGACCTGTCAGTGGAATTACCCACTGACCTGGCCAATTGGATTTACCCACTGACCTGGCCAATAATTACTCAATTGACCTGGCCACTGAATTACCTCAATGACCTGGCCAATGGATTTACCCATGACGCAAGCCACTGGATTAACTCATGGACCCCAACTGGATTTACCACTGACTCGGTCAGATGGATTTACTCCAAATTGGACCTGGCTGGATTTACCCAAATTGAACCGTCGGCAATGGATTAACTCATTGAGTCCAATCGGCTATTTCTGCTTGACCATTTTTCCGGCCAGCTACTGTTTTTCCGGCCATCGGCTTTTGTTTCTGTTTTCCATTCTGTTTTTCCAATGGCTCGATTTTTCCAAATAACTCAGTTTTTCCAGCTAGCTTGATTTTTCAGATAGCTTGATTTATCCAGCTAATCTTTGATCAACTTGTTTTCAGTTGTTTCTTTCGTAAACTCAAAAGTTATAATGTTAAGCTTAAATGTTATCAAAGAACTTAAGCATTTTTTATGTGATAAAATAAATAAAGAAAGAGCTTAATGGTTAATGAGATGCTTATATGAAGAAATGAAATATTTTTTTTATGATATGATTAATGTTGACAATAGTATAAGTTATAAGTCAATAAATATTAATGAAAAGATGGAAGGGTTAGAAGTAAAGTATATGTTTGCTTATGTCTTTAGAAGTTCTTTTCGAATAGGGAATGATTAAGAGCTAATGATGATTTTAAGTATTAATGACACACTAATGATGAATTAAGTGTTAATGATACGTCATTAATGAGTTAATATGTCAAAGACATATTTTGATAATAATATAATATTAAGTTTAAATATTATCCAAAAAGTTTAAGCATTTATATTATGCTTAAATAATTAAATGAAAAGCTTAAGTGTTAATCAGATGTTTATATGACTAAATGAGATCTTTATTTGTTAAGGAAATGTTTATGTGATAATGATACGATAGTATGGTAGATGGCAAGCTTAAGTGGTTAATGAAGTTATTAGTATGATTTTAATCGTTAATTAAGTTAGTTAAGAGCGTTTAAGAAGTTAAGTTAGAAATTCTCGAGTTTCGACGTAGAATTCCGAAGCGAATTAAGTTAAGAATATCGAAGTTATTTATTCGATAGAAATTATTCTCGTTTTGAAGTTCGTATTTCCATTTCGATTAAAGGAGCAAGTGGAAGTGGAAGGCGAAGCGTAAAGCACAAATTTAGCGAGCGTTAAAGTTAAGACAAAAGCTTAAGTGTATCAGGTGGGCTTTCTAACCAATGAAATGACGAATGAAGTTATATGATTATATATGAGATGTTTTAAAATTGATTGACTTGCCAAATGTTTAAGTTCTTGTATGTTACCATCTACTATAGCAAGACGAATTCGGTCCTACGCAAGGTAGGATTTGTGTACACTATTTTGTAATCGGGAGCCTTCCGAAAGGAATGGACGATTACAAGTGTTTGAGAAGGAGGCCTCCTTCTCAACACTATCATTATGTGATTATAGATCTGGTACATACATCCTAAAGTATATGTCTGGCCAGACAAACATGATTTACAGAAAAGAAGAAGTTGAGCATGCACAGGTTTTTTTTTGAGAGACAAAAATTTCTTGTGCTTATGCTTTATGGCAAGTTTAATCTCTAACTCTAAGAAGTAAGTTTCAAAATATTTTGGCATGTGCCCACTGAGTACGAAGTACTCAGCCCCGCCTATTATTTCTAAAATGTGCAGGCTAGCTGGGATGAAGATGATCGTGTGCTGGCGGACTTGTTGTTGTTGTTATTATTTTATTAATGTTAAGAGTCATTTTGATGAGCTTAGAACCTAGAATATATGTCTTCACACATATATTCTCTCGTTTTTCCGCTGCAAGATTATGATATTGAGATTAGTATAAGTTGATGAAGTGTTGAAGTCTGAAGTCTTGAACTATGTTTGTTATCTTATTTTGAAGTCTAGCCAATCTAATTATCTATATAATAGTTGTTCGTTATATTGGAAGTTCAGTCTTATTACAACTGATTTTATCGTGCTTTCTTGATCCTGAAAATCAGCTCATTTCCTTCATGGTTGTTGCCATTAATCTGTTTGATGAGATTATTGATTTCCGAGCTGATTTGAGATTGTATTTGATGATATGCATATTTTAAAAAGAGATCAAATGTTCGTTTCATTAATCTCGAGTTACGCATGTCATAATTATCCTAAGTTTGATGATTTGTCGAGCATGAGTTGCCTTGTTTGCTCTTAAATGATAGCAGGGTCGCTATCTTAATCCTTTTGTTAATCATAAATTGTGTAAGTCGTGAGACCCACCGGCTTTGTCATCTAATTTCTAGGCCGGGCTGCGACAGGGTATCAGAGCAGGTCTGTTTGCTCTGAGTCATTATTTCTTAAAAGTCAAGTCTAGTTTGAATCCCTAGACTAGTCGAGAGCAAAGTCTATTGCTCTAAGTTCATATTTCTTAAAGTCTAGTCTGGTTTGAGTTCTAGACTAGTCAAGTTTGAACAACAACAAAAGTCCAGCACCTCATCTCATCCGGCAAACCAGGTACGCATTTAAAAGTTTCCTATGATAAAAAGTTTAAAATTTGAAGTTCCATGTGACTGAGGGACTGTTATGTGGACCTGATCAACCCACATAGCTAGAAACTCAGTAATATGGTCTTCTGTCTCCATAACGGAGTTAATTAATAAGATGAAGTTAGAAAGTTTGAGAAATATGAAATTGTGATGTGGATTTGAGATTTTAATGAGGTTGTTTTATGATTGAGTTGTTTAAAGTAAGTTTTAACAATTGCAAGCAAGACAATTGTACGTTTTTGGGAAGTTTCGTGAGCTTGGTATCACCTATGGAAAGGAAAATTAGTTTCTCTAAGCGACGAGGCCATGAGAGAGTTTTATCAATATGCGTATAAGTTACACGGAAGCGTTAGCAGAGTTTTTAGACGTTACCATCATGTGTGGATGGAGCAGGATTGTAGGATCCAATGCATCAAGACGATCCAATTTTTTTTTTTCTCAAGAGAACCCTGAGCTCGTTGTTACTACTCATCCTAATGATTATGGGTTTGATGTAAAACTCATTTCTTTCTTAGCCGTTGTCGAATAACTATATTTCATCTTCACCCTTATCGAATGTTTTGCTTCTGTTTCCAAGCCTTCTGCTTCGGTGAACAACTTGGTTCAGCTCCCCCTATTGATGTAGTTCCATTAAATCCTCCTTTGGATACTCTTCAAGCTTTGAATTCTTCAGAGCTTGATTATTTCTTTGGAATTCAGCTTGTTTCTTTCGTTTCTGCGAGAGGACTACGTCTGGACCGCGTCGTCATGTCAGTGATGAGGAGATCGTTGACCCCGAGGTCGGAGCAACCGAAGGATATTTTTATCTTCGTTGTATGCCGTTTAGTCATCTAAGATTTCAAACCTAGTTTTAGACCTTTTTCGGGTGTGGTCGACATGAGTGTTGTCCCTTTGACGTTAGATGAAGTAGAGAAAGCCGAGGAGAGTACCGAGTCTGAAAGTGAGGAAGAAAAAGAAGAAGAAGATCCATTAGAGGATGAGCAGAGAGAGAGAGTTCGAGAGTGGCGTTAATTTAATAGATTAATAATCGAACAAATTTTACGCTTGTTTAGTAGGTTTTCGTATAAAGATGCATAAAATGTTAAGTTTTCAAAGATTCGGTAGCGATGAAGAATTCCGCTCCGAGAAAGTAGTTTTGCGTGATGCCCTAAAATCACGGTTAACGTGGGGAGTTTTTATATAGAGAAAAATCCCTCGTTTTTGAAAAAGTCCTCGAAGAGGTAATTTTTTTCCGTTATAAGAAGAAGTATGGCCAAAGCGGTCATTTTAGAAAAGTTCCGAGTTTTGTATTTATGTCGGAAATTATATCTTAAAAATGAATTAATGAAACAAGAATTTTTGAAGTAAAATGAATTTTATTTTTAGTAAATAAAAGCGTTAAAACAAGAATTGAAAGATAGAAAGTTCGTTGAGCGCATAAAGAATCGAAGGAGAAATTTTTTAGCCATGAAAGTGAGCGATGGCTGCACCTCAGAGATCGTTCAAAAATAATACAGGGCGAGAAGTCAGCCATCTCCTAGACTCAGCGCTCGCTGAAGAAAGCAGGACGCCGGAACTCAGCGTCCGCTGAGGTCGAGCGGTCGCTGACCCCGGGAACCTGAAGTCAGCCATGGCTGAGCTTCAGAGACCGCTGACCATGGCAGTCGGCCGCGGCTGAGTCCCAGCGGTCGCTGACCTGGGCGGCGGCTGTTCTGCTACATTTTACTCCGGAGGCCATAACTTCCTGCTCGTTTAACGGAATTCAGATCCGTAAATTGGGTTAGAAACTAGACATCCGTGGCTTTCAAATGGTACCCTGCACTTCCCCTGATTCCAAGTATTCTGTTCTGAAATCCAGTTAGAATCTGATATAGCTGTGCAAATTTTTCTGCAAGTTGTTTCTTTCAAGTTTAATCAATTTATTTTGATTTCTTGGAATTTTCTAAATCAAATTTTGCTCGTTGTTATGAGCTTGAGATCCTTTATGTGACAAACTTTAGTAAGCGAGATGATGAATAAATTGCAAGCATGGCGATTGTTCGTTTTTGGATATTAAAGTGAATGCGAGATATCGTTGGGAAGTGATAACGAGATGAAATCGACTGAAGAAAAAGAAGAAAAATGGGTATGAAGCAGAGATTTAAAATAAGTAATAAAAGAATGAAAACATAACTTAAAGTATATAAAAAAATATATTTCCGTTATTCGTTCATCATTCGTCGTCCGTTTCATTCTTTGTTTGTTTCGTCCGTCGTTCGTTATTCTTTTCTGTCGTTAATCACATTCTTGTTATGTTTTAGAACGAGATTGAGATGAATTAATATCTCAAAAGAAGTAAACAATGAAATTAATGTCTCGGGATAATGTTATTCCTTTCTGTTTTGTTAGGAATACCTGAGCTAAAATTTTATTTAACCTCAGATTATCCGATTTAATTAAGGTTTGGGATTCTTTCATTACCCAACCTACTTCTCGGATTATTAATCCTGTCATTCCTTATTCAGTTAAATGCGTCAGTTTTGACCTCAGAAATTTTTATTAAAGAATTGGATTTAATTTTAGTCTTTCGCGCAGAGGTGATTTATTCTCTCTTTCCGAGGATCCTTAATATTCCCAACCCTACGAATATTAAATTTTCTTCCGTTTCCATTTCTCCGTTCTAGTAAGGGAGCATGAAGCGGGATCATTCTCCCTGTGTCATGAGAATAATAATATAATGACCTCGACATCAATCCAACTACTAAAAGGATGGATTGTTTAACTAACATCAACGTGTTCCTCTCCAAAAGTCAAGTTCAAGGCTAGTTTCTCATCGACACCAGTTGCGGACATTGAAGATGAAGTCAAGCTTACCGTGGTCTGAGATGTTATCGTCAAAGAGGAAGTAGCAGAAGAAGATGATGTAGAAATCGATAGAGTAGAATTCGATAATGAGTTTAATAAAGAAGAAAAGTTTTCCAAGGACGACCAATAGAGAGTCGACCTTTTTAATTATTTTGATATCGTGAAAGAAAGAAGTAGTATAAATGCGGAATTGTGAGTTTTTAAGTAGAATATATGATGCATAGTTTAACCATAGATTTTTCGGTAACAGGTTAGTACTACGTACCGTCACTATTACGCTAGTGTGATGCTAGAACATCACAATTAAGATAAGAATAATTTATCTTTTGGTAGATTCCTTATCTTAAAGAGATCTCAAAAGGGAAAATCTTCCAGTACATGAAAGAATGACTAAAGCAGTCATTAAGTACAGTTGATGAGTTCTTATATGCTTAAGAAAAATAAGAAGTTATGATGCTTTGTGAAGCAGAAAGTAAGTTGACAATAAATTGTCAAGATAAAGTTAGAGTTTAAAGAATAAGAATTTTATGAATATAAGCTAAGTATGAAAGAAGTAAGTTGCTTTGCCAAAAGTTAAAAGTACGTTAGGTTATTTTGCGAATTGTTTGAATGGTTAAGAAAAGTTATGAATCTGAATGCTTTGATGTTGATTGTCAATATGAGAAAAGTTATGAAGCTAAGTTGTTGTGCTATTGCTTAAGTATTGAGTTAAGTTATGAAAGTGATTATGCTATGATAAGATTTGATTTACTTGAATGTTAAGTTCCATGTTTGGAACTATTATTTTGAGAAATAACTGCTTTTATATTAAAAGCTTAATATGTGAAAAGTGCTTAAACTTTCAAGTTAAATTCTTGATAATGTGATTGTATGATGATGAGAATGAATCGTTTGATTCATTATTTATGATGAGGATGTTATGTGCTAAAGATGTGAAAGAGAATTTTATTAAGTTTTAAAAATCAAGGAAGTTTTATTCCGCTTAAAGATAAAAGAACTTTTTCTTCGTCAAAATCCCCAACTTTAGACGGGAGAGAAAATTCGTTAGAAGCTGAAGAGTGGGTTTGATCGTTAGAAAGAATTTTTAGGTTTCTTCGTTGTATCGATCAAGAGCGTCTTACGTGCATGACCTACCAGCTCAAAGGATCTGCGGATCATTGGTGAAAAGTTCGTCAGGAGACGTATACCCGAGCGGCTAAAGATCTAACTAGAGAATAATTCAAGAATACTCTTTTCAAGAATTATACCCCAAGAAGATATCGCAAATAAAAGAAGAATGAGTATGCCAATCTTAAGCAAGGAAAGAAATCGGTATCCGAGTTTGATCGATAGTTTTATGATCTCACTCGTCTCGCCTAAGATGAAGTAGACACAGATAAGATAAGGTCTGAGCTCTTTCGAGCCGGACTACGTCGAGAAATAAGAGTCGTGCTACTCAGTTAGAGTGTATTGATCTATGCAGAAGTAGTGCATTGAAGATCAAGGAAATTTAACAGGTTTAGGTCAATCAAAAAGCGTACCTGTTATAATCTTATGGGTACATCGCATTCATTTATATAAAATGCATGCGTTAATAATCTTGATCTAAAACGTAGAACGTGCTAGGCGAAATCTAAGAATAATTACTCCAGTAGGTGAACCTACCTCAATTACTCTTGTTTGTTTTAAATTAGAGTTGAATTAGGACTTCTTTAAATGATAGTCAAAGCCTTAACCTAGATTAAAATATGAATTGTTGATATCATTCTAGGAATGGATTAGTTAACCGGGAATTTTGTAACCATTCGATACAAGTAGAGACAAATCTCTTTTCAGCCATCTAGTCAAGATTAGAAATTATTCTGACGTCACAATCTGCAGAGCAGATGATAGCAGCCATGGAAGTAATTCCAAATTTAAGAACAAGGATTTCAAATGTTCAGAGAAAAGATGAAAAGTTAAAAAAGTTTGAATTTTAGTACAACCCTTCATCCTCAAAGGGATGGTCAATCAGAAAGAACCATTCAAATCTTAGGAGATATATTAAGAATTATTGTTCTTGATCGAAGAGATCATTGGGAGCAAATTTTACCTCTTGTTAAATTTGCTTATGACAACAGTTACGGAATGTCAATAGGCATGGCACCCTATGAAGCCTTCATGGAAGAAAATGTCAATCTCCGCTCCCTTGAAATAATGTGAGCGAGAGAAAAATGTTAGGGCCGAAGTAATTAAATAAATGATAGAGATTGTGCGTCAAGTCAGAAAAAAAAAAAAACACATAAGGTCGTCAGGAATTTTTTTTAAGACACGTGAAGATCAACGTTAGAGTTTGAAGGGGAAACCTTTACAAAGAAATTCATTGTTTGGTGTTAAAAGAAAATTTACTCTCGCTACATAAGACCGTAGGAAATTCTGAAAAGAATAAGTCAAGTAGCGGATAAGCTAGCTTTATCACCGAGTTTTAGAAGTACATATAACGTGTTCCATGTATCTCAGTTGCGACGATACATGTTTGACCCTAAGCACGTTATCCATAAAAAAGAAGTGATCTTTAATCCAGATCTTAGTTATTAAGAGAAGTCAAAAGCGATTTTGGATCAAAAGGTCCAGCAGCTTAGAAATAAGTCAATCGTGTCAATTAAGATCACGTAGAATCATAATGGTTTAGAAGAAGCCACTTGGGAGTTAGAAAGTAAGATGAAGGAAAAGTATCCCGAGTTATTCCAAGATGTAAGTAAATTTCGGGACGAAATTTATTTTTAGGGGGAGAGAATGTAATATCCCGTCTTTCTTGCGTACTAAAATTAATTAATTTAATAAGAAAGATAAGATTCCAGTGAAAGAAAAATTTTCGTTCCCGAAAATTTTATCCGGTAGATATATTTTGCCGTAAAAATGAGTTTTAATTAATTTTTATCGTCTCGGTTAATCCGAAATGAAGAAGTTTTTACATTTATCATTAAGTGATAAATGATTAGTCATTAATTGACTAAAAGAAGAATTTAATTTATTTAAGTGATTTATTGCGTAATTTATCACTTAAATTTTTAGTTTCGGTCGATTTGAAAATGTTTCAAATCTCCGATTCTTTCTGTGAGATTTTTATCTAGGGTTCGTGAAACCCTAATTGATTTTCCTATGTTGAGAAATTAGAGGTTTAATTGAGGATTTAGTTGTTAGTAATTAATTGAATTGATTAGAATTTTAATTAATTAACTAATCTAATTATTTCCTAAATATCTAGATATTTTTTAAGATAAGGTTTATTCTTAAGAATATTCCTAATTGACTTTCAAAGTCTAATTAATTAAATAATTAACTAACCTATGCTATGTATATATATATATGCATCATTTCACTCAATTCCTCTCATCTCTCTCTCGCCAGTTCTCTCTCAAAACGGCATAACACTCACACACTTTCACACACTTAAATCCTTCATTTAAGTCTTCATAATCCAAGCTCCAAGATCAAGGTTTCCATCCAAACCAATTTCCAAGTTATTAATCAAGGTAAGATATAAGTTTAATTCAAGTTTATAGCTTAAAAATAAGCTTTGATCATCTTATTTTTAAATTCCGCATTTTTCGAAAATTAGGATTTAATTAGTAGATGATTATGATCTTGATTTTTGATGTTTAATTCATGCTTGGGATGCATGATAGATCATTGATTCAAGCTTAATTAAACCCTAACCCTAATTATTTGAATTTTTCGAAAATGAAGGAAGAATTAGGGGTTTATAAATTTTGATGATGGATGATCAAATTAATTGATTATTTGAGCTTAGATAATTATTCTAAGCATATTTGATGTTGGAAGTAATCAAAGAATCAAAGTCCTTCTATTATTTTCAAAATAGCCGAAAATATTAGTTAAAATCAGGGGTTTTTGATCCTTTGATCCTATGATCAAATTGATGATTTCTATGAGCTCCTATGATGATTATAAACATGTTTGATGGTTTGATTTATTAAGATTTGAGAAATTTCAATTTAAATTAACATGATTGGAAGTGATTAGAATGAAATTTGGATTTTAAATTCTTAATTTATCAAAAGGACCGAAATATATATATGTACAATAAAGCCATGTATTTGATTTTAATGAAGAAAATAATGATAGAAATGGAATCTACGTTAAAAATTAAGTGACGTAGAATTTTTCAGAATTTTAATACAAAGTTTTGAAATTGAGAGTTTCTAGAGTTTAATTCCTTGATTAACCCAAATTTGGACCAAGTCAGCTTGATTAACTCACTGAACTTCGATCACTGAATTACTCAATTGAACCGTCAATTTGGATTTACCAATGACCTGGCCAATTGGATTTACCAATTGGACCCAGTCAGCTGGAATTACCCAGCTGGACCCAGTCAGCTGGATTTACCCAAATTGACCTGGGCCAACTGGATTTACCCATTGGACCTGGGCTACAAGTGGATTTACCAGTGGACTCGGTCGGATGGATTTACCTGGACCCGATTTGGATTTACCAATTGAACCGTCAATTTGGATTAACTCACTGGTCCGGCTCGATTTTCCTAGCTCGCTTTTTCCGGAGCTGTTTTCCAATATTTGTTTTCCAGCCTGCTCTGTTTTTCCAGCCAGCTCTGTTTTTCCAGCCGGCTCAGTTTTCCAAATAACTCAGTTTTTCCAGCTAGCTTGATTTTCCAGATAGCTTGATTTATCCAGCTAATCTTTGATCAACTTGTTTTCAGTTGTTTCTTTCGTAAACTCAAAAGTTATAATGTTAAGCTTAAATGTTATCAAAGAACTTAAGCATTTTTTATGTGATAAAATAAATAAAGAAAGAGCTTAATGGTTAATGAGATGCTTATATGAAGAAATGAAATATTTTTTTTATGATATGATTAATGTTGACAATAGTATAAGTTATAAGTCAATAAATATTAATGAAAAGATGGAAGGGTTAGAAGTAAAGTATATGTTTGCTTATGTCTTTAGAAGTTCTTTTCGAATAGGGAATGATTAAGAGCTAATGATGATTTTAAGTATTAATGACACACTAATGATGAATTAAGTGTTAATGATACGTCATTAATGAGTTAATATGTCAAAGACATATTTTGATAATAATATAATATTAAGTTTAAATATTATCCAAAAAGTTTAAGCATTTATATTATGCTTAAATAATTAAATGAAAAGCTTAAGTGTTAATCAGATGTTTATATGACTAAATGAGATCTTTATTTGTTAAGGAAATGTTTATGTGATAATGATACGATAGTATGGTAGATGGCAAGCTTAAGTGGTTAATGAAGTTATTAGTATGATTTTAACTGTTAATTAAGTTAGTTAAGAGCGTTTAAGAAGTTAAGTTAGAAATTCTCGAGTTTCGACGTAGAATTTCGAAGCGAATTAAGTTAAGAATATCGAAGTTATTTATTCGATAGAAATTATTCTCGTTTTGAAGTTCGTATTTCCATTTCGATTAAAGGAGCAAGTGGAAGTGGAAGCTGAAGCGTAAAGCACAAATTTAGCGAGCGTTAAAGTTAAGACAAAAGCTTAAGTGTATCAGGTGGGCTTTCTAACCAATGAAATGACGAATGAAGTTATATGATTATATATGAGATGTTTTAAAATTGATTGACTTGCCAAATGTTTAAGTTCTTGTATGTTACCATCTACTATAGCAAGACGAATTCGGTCCTACGCAAGGTAGGATTTGTGTACACTATTTTGTAATCGGGAGCCTTCCGAAAGGAATGGACGATTACAAGTGTTTGAGAAGGAGGCCTCCTTCTCAACACTATCATTATGTGATTATAGATCTGGTACATACATCCTAAAGTATATGTCTGGCCAGACAAACATGATTTACAGAAAAGAAGAAGTTGAGCATGCACAGGTTTTTTTTTGAGAGACAAAAATTTCTTGTGCTTATGCTTTATGGCAAGTTTAATCTCTAACTCTAAGAAGTAAGTTTCAAAATATTTTGGCATGTGCCCACTGAGTACGAAGTACTCAGCCCCGCCTATTATTTCTAAAATGTGCGGTGCTAGGCAGGATGAAGATGATCGTGTGCTGGCGGACTTGTTGTTGTTGTTATTATTTTATTAATGTTAAGAGTCATTTTGATGAGCTTAGAACCTAGAATATATGTCTTCACACATATATTCTCTCGTTTTTCCGCTGCAAGATTATGATATTGAGATTAGTATAAGTTGATGAAGTGTTGAAGTCTGAAGTCTTGAACTATGTTTGTTATCTTATTTTGAAGTCTAGCCAATCTAATTATCTATATAATAGTTGTTCGTTATATTGGAAGTTCAGTCTTATTACAACTGATTTTATCGTGCTTTCTTGATCCTGAAAATCAGCTCATTTCCTTCATGGTTGTTGCCATTAATCTGTTTGATGAGATTATTGATTTCCGAGCTGATTTGAGATTGTATTTGATGATATGCATATTTTAAAAAGAGATCAAATGTTCGTTTCATTAATCTCGAGTTACGCATGTCATAATTATCCTAAGTTTGATGATTTGTCGAGCATGAGTTGCCTTGTTTGCTCTTAAATGATAGCAGTGTCGCTATCTTAATCCTTTTGTTAATCATAAATTGTGTAAGTCGTGAGACCCACCGGCTTTGTCATCTAATTTCTAGGCCGGGCTGCGACAGCAATCTATTAAATTAACGCCACTCTCGAACTCTCTCTCTCTCTGCTCATCTTCTAATGGATTTTCTTCTTCTTCTTCTTCTTCTTCTTCTTCTTCTTCTTCTTCTTCTTCTTCTTCTTCTTCACTCGGATCCTCCTCACTTTCAGACTCGGTACTCTCCTCGGCTCTCTCCACTTTATCTAACGCCAAACGGACGGCACTCACGTCGACCACACCCGAAAAGGTCTAAAACTAGGCTGAAACTCTAGATGGCCAAACGACATATGACGAAGATGAGAATATCCTTTGGATGCTCCATCTTCGGGGTCAATGGTATCCTTATTACTGTCATAGCGACGTGGTCCAAACGTACTCCCCTCGTGAAAAACGAAAGGAACAAGCTAAGTTCCAAAGAATTAATCAAGCTCTGAAGAATTCAAAACTTGAAGAGTATCCAAAGAAGGATTTAATGGAATTATATCAATAGAGGGAGCTGGAACCAAGCTGTTCACCGAAGCAGAAGGCTCGGAAACAGAGACAAAAATATTTAATGAAGGTGGAGATGAAACATAGCCCTTCGACAACGGCTGAGAAATAAATAAGTTTTCATCAAAACTATAATCATTAGAACGAGGAGAAATAATGGCTCGAAATTCCCTTGAGGAATAAGAAAAGGAATTGGGTTGTCTTGCGACATCGAATCTTGAAGTCCTGGTCTATTCACTCGTCGGGAAAAAGAGGAATTAATCTTACTATTTCGAGAACTCCTGAAATAATAGTCTTATTAATATCCATGCAACCACAATGGAAACGTGCTGAAGCTAACGTCTCTATGTACTCATACGCATATGCTAAAACTCTCTCATGGCCTCGTCACTTCGAGAAGCTAATTTCGCTTCCAAACGATGGTACCAAACTCACGGTACATTCCAAAGTTAAACAACCAACTTACTTGAACAATTATTTGTCGTAGCCCGAACCTCGATATTAGATGTCAAGGTCGGTAGGTCCCACGACTTACACAATTTATGATTAACAAAAGAATAAAGATAGCGACCCGGCTATTGTTGGAAATAACAAAGGCATTCATAATCAATAAAGTTCAAAAATTCTGAATAATCACGACATGCATGACTCAAGATCAATGAGACGATCAACAGATTTCAATAACGACATACATATCGAATAACTTAACTCAAATCACTCTAAATTAAAAGACCTGATCAACCAAATAACCGACATTGATCAAGAAGATGACGAGTTGACTTGAGGATCAAGAAAGCATGACAAAGAAAAAATGTTTCAAATTCGACAAAGCTTCATGGAACAAATGATTAACCTTTATACATATCAAGACTAGGTTTCAAGCAAACTTTGACAAAAAGAGTTCGACTATCAAAACATAGTTCGACTCTAGGGTTTAAACGACTTCATCATAGTTTAATTCTAGAATCCAGAATTTAAAACATCATTAAAGTATATCAAAACATTTCAACATAGCAGCGAAATACGAGAGATTATATGTATGACGACATATAATCTAGGCTTTTTATTTATCAAAATATTAACAACAACCGACGTCCATCCAGCCCTCGTCATCTACATCCCTGCTAACCTGCACGTTTTAGAAATAACATGCAGGGCTGAGTACTACGTACTCAGTGAACACATGCCGAAAACATTTGAAAACTTTGCTGAATACAGCTATATATGAAAGCTTGCCAGAAACATAATACGAGGATTTTCTGAAAACAACTCGTAAAATGATAAAAATACTTTCTTTTCAAAACTCATTTGTCTGCAGACAATTATAATAGTATGAACCATATCTACAATAAATAATGGTGATGAGAAAGAGGCCTCTTTCTCAATCACTTGTAATCGGCATATCAAGGAAAGGCTCACGATTAAGAATAATCGGCCTATCAAAGAAATGCGCACGATTACCAATGTGTACACAGATTCCACCTTGCGTGGAACTGAATTCGTCTTTCTGAAGTAGATGGTAACATACTTAAACATTTTTAAAATCATTTGGCAAGTATCAAAGCTTTGTAAAACATACGATATCATGCTTTTCACATATTTTAGTTTAGAAAGCCCACCTGATAAACTTAAGCTTTACTTTAAACTTTAGCGCTTGTAACCCTTTTACTTCACGTTTCTGCTTCCGCTTCCGCTTGCTCCTTTAAATCGAAACGGAATAACGACTTTAGAATGAGAACTTCTATCGAATAACGACTTTGATAATCTTAACGTAATTCGATTCGAATTTCTACGCCGAAACTCGACAAACCTCGAGAATTTCTATCTTAACTTCTAAACGTTCTTAATCTATCTTAATCCCTCATTAAGCATCAAACATCAATCAAATCTCATATAACATCAACATTTATAAATTACTATTCATCATAACTGACTAAATCGATTTTAATCCGTCTAACGGATTCAGAAAATTCCTAAATTAATTTCATGCACTTATTTCATCATATCAAACATATTTACATATTCATTACACATATTCCACTCAATTAGCATATAAACTCCCAAATCGGGAAAAACATTCAAAAATAGAAAATCTTTAATAATTTGAATTAACATTCCAAAATTTCACACAATATTACATTGTTATTAATTAGTTCATAAATGCAATTAATTTCTTAATTAAAAATTTTATTAATATTTTATTTATTTATTTAAATTTTCGGTTATATCAAAATTAATATTTTCTAAAATTATTTTCTCTTCTTTTTAATTCTAATATACTTAATTATCATCTTAAATTCATTTCTTCATTTAATTTCATTCAATTAAGTATTAATCTTTCAACCCTAATTTAAGAACCCGAATTCGATTTTCTAGGGTTTCTAGGGTTAATCATGCTTACATTTGATTATCTATTGATCTAATTTAATTCATTAATCTCATACATCATCACATTATCCATCAACTACATCATATAATCTTAATATCTTAAACCCTAATTCTAACTCAATTCAATCGACATTTTTGACCAAAATGAAATTGGTTGGAAATTTTTACTCACTTCCAACATGAAACATTCTTAAAATAACTAACTAAATTTATTTATATCATTAAAACAATCATACAATTCATGCATCAAGTGTTCTTCATTTTCTCCCATTTTTGAAAATTCTCAATTATGATCTAGGGTTTCTCATGCTTAAATTTAATTACATATTTGATCTTATAATCATATTCTAAGCATAATTCATGAAGATCATAACATCAAACAATGCATGAATCAAAATTTAGCATTTTCTTCATATTTTTGATTTCCTCCAAAAACTAGGGTTAGGGTTCTTCATGCTTTATTTATTCATACCATTGATCATATAATTACTATATAAGCATAATATTAAGACATGAAGATTAACTAACTATTTCTAGGGTTTCTTCCAAAATAATCGACATATATTTATTCATAACTAGAGTTCTTCATGCATCATCTTAAGCTAATAATTGATCATTTAACATCATAAAATCATCATATAAACAACATATGAAGACATGATCAATATCTAACCATTTCTACAAATTCTCCTCCAAATTTTCGACACACATATATATATATATATATATATATATATAATTCTTCCACCATGGAAATGAATCAAGAGCTTGGAAGAGAGGAATCTAAGCTTACTTGACTACTTGAGAGGATTGCTAGAACTTGTAGTCTTGAGCTTGAAGATCAAAGATGGTGTTCTTGAGTGTGTGTGAGTGTGTGTGTCGAGAGAGAAGAGATCGAGAGAGAGAGAGAGCTACTGCTGCTGCTGCTTGTGTGCGTGTGTGAGTGAGTTGAGGGTGGAGAGAGTGGGATATATGCATGTTACATGCATAGGGTAGGGTAGACTAGGGTTATTATTTTAATTTAACTTAATTCTTAAGTTTTGATAGTTATTTAATCACTTTCTCGACTCAATTAATTAACAACGACGAACCCTCCGATGAACTCTTAATTTCTCAACACAGTAATTAAGATTAAGGTTTCACGAACCTTAGATAAAATTTTCACAGAAAGAATCGGAGATTCGAAGCATTTTCAAATCGACCGAAACTACATTTTTAAGCGATAAATTACGTAAAATTTCACGTAATTAAATTAAATTCTTCTTTTAGTCAATTAATGACTAAACATTTATCATCTATTGATAAATGTAAAAACTTCTTCGTTTTGGATTAACCGAGACGATAAAAATTAATTAAAACTCATTTTTCCGGTAGAATATATCTGCCGGGTAAAATTTTCGGAAAGAAAATTTTTATTTTACTAAAATTCTTGTCTTTCTCATTAGATTAATTATTTTAATTACTTAAGAAAGACGGAATACTACATTCTCTCCCCCTAAAAGTAAATTTCGTCCCGAAATTTGCTTACCTCATGAAAGAGTTCAGGATATTTTTCTCTCATCTTGCTCTCTAATTCCCATGTCGCTTCTTCTAGTCCGTGATGCCTCCATTTGATTTTTACTGACGCGATCGACTTATTTCTAAGCTGCTGGACCTTCCAATCAAAAATCGCTTCAGGTTTCTCTTCATAACTGAGATCTGGTTCAAGGATTACTTCTTCTTGATGAATAACGTGCTTAGGATCAAACATATATTTCCGTAACTGAGATACATGAAACACGTTATGTGAACTTCCAAAACTTGGCGGTAAAGCTAACTTATAAGCTACTTGACCTATTCTTTCCAGAATTTCATATGGTCCTATGTAGCGAGGCTTAAGCTTTCCTTTAACACCAAATCGATGAATTCCTCTTGAAGGCGAAACTTTCAAGAAAACTTTATCACCCACATTGAATTCTAATTCTGATCTTCTGACGTCAGCATATGACTTATGACGGTCTTGTGCTTCTTTAATTCTTTGCTTGATTTGACGCATAATCTTTATCATTTCTTCTACTGAATCGGGCCCTAATATTTTTCTCTCGCCCACATCATCCCAATGAAGCGGAGATCTACACTTCTTTCCATAAAGGGCTTCGTAGGGCGCCATGCCAATTGTCATTTGATAACTGTTGTTGTAGGCAAATTCAACAAGAGGTAAAATTTGCTCTCATTGACTTCCTCGATCTAGAACAACAGTTCTCAACATATCCTCCAAAATTTGAATGGTTCTTTCTGATTGACCATCCGTCTGAGGGTGAAAAGCCGTACTAAAATTCAATTTGGTACCTAATTCTTCTTGCATACTTCTCCAAAAATGAGAAGTAAATTTTGAGTCTCGATCCGAAGTGATCGACTTAGGTACTCCGTGCAATCGCACAATTTCTCGCACGTACAGCTGAGCTAACTTATCTGCGCCATAAGTTATGGGAATATGTATAAAGTGTGCAAATTTTGTCAATCTATCCACTATTACCCATATTGTTGTATTCCCTCGTTTGGATCTAGGTAACCCAGTTACAAATCCATGGTAATTTTATCCCATTTCCACTCTGGAATATCTAAGGGTTGTAGCTTCCCATATGGTCTCTGATGCAATGCCTTAACTTGTTGACAGGCTAAACACCTTTCCACAAAAGAAGCTATATCTCTTTTCATTCATTCCCACCAAAATGTTTGTTTCAAATCTTGATACATTTTGGTACCTCCAGGGTGAGCTGAATAAGGAGTTTCATGAGCTTCGCTCATGATCTCATTTCTTAATTCTTCATCATTCGGCACACAAATTCTTCCTCTAAAAAGAAGAACATTATCTCCTGCCTCCTTAAAATTTTCATCTTTCTCTTGACGAATTTTCATTCGTAACTTTTCCAATTTCTGATCTTTCCTCTGAGCATTGGAAATTCTTGATCTTAGGTCTGGAATTATTTCCATGGCTGCAATCATTTGCTCAACAAATTTCGGAGGTAGAATTACTTCTAATCTCAGTTCTCCGAAACTCTTAATGAGTTCTTTCTCTTGAGTTAGAAGAAATCCTAGTTCCGATTTGCCTTTCCTGCTCAACGCGTCAGCGACTACATTTTCTTTTCCTGGATGATAGGAAATTTTACAATCGTAGTCTTTAACTAACTCTAGCCATCTTCTTTGTCTCATATTTAATTCTTTCTGCTCAAAGAAATATTTGAGACTCTTGTGATCTGTGAAGATTTCACATTTTGCTCCATAAAGATGGTGTCTCCAGATCTTTAGAGCATGTACTACTGCTGGTAGTTCCAAATCATGAGTTGGATAATTTACTTCATAAGGTCTAAGCTGTCTGGAAGCATATGCAATAACTCTTCCTTCTTGCATCAGGACACAGCCTAATCCATTCTTTGATGCATCTGTGTAGACAGCATTATCTTTATCTGAATCTGGAACTGATAGCACTGAGGCAGTGGTCAATTTCCTTTTAAGTTCTTGAAAACTTTCTTCACATCCTTCTGACCACTTGAACTTTGATTCTTTCTTTAGGAGATGGGTCATGGGTTTAGCTATCTTGGAGAATCCCTCGATAAATCTCCGATAATAGCCTGCTAGACCTAAGAAACTCCTAATTTCATGTGGTGTGGTTGGAACTTTCCATTCCTGAACTGCTTGTACTTTTGAAGGATCAACTTTGATTCCTTCAGAAGATACAACATGTCCGAGGAAATGTACTTCTCTTAGCCAAAATTCACATTTACTAAATTTGGCATACAATCTTTCGGTTCTCAACCTTTTCAGAACAATTCGGAGATGTTCCTCGTGTTCGAATTCATTCTTTGAATACATGAGAATATCATCAATGAAAACTACGACAAACTTGTCCAAGAATTCATGGAATACTCGATTCATGAGATCCATAAATACTGCTAGAGCATTTGTCACACCAAATGGCATTACTACAAACTCGTAGTGGCCATATCTTGTTCTGAAAGCCGTCTTGGAAATATCTTCTTGCTTAACCTTCAATTGGTGATAACCAGATTTTAGATCAATCTTCGAGAATACACTCGCTCCTCTGAGCTGATCAAATAGATCATCTATTCTCGGCAAAGGATATCTATTCTTCAAGGTCAATTTGTTTAATTCTCGGTAGTCGATGCACATCCTCAAACTACCATCCTTCTTTTTGACAAACAGAATTGGTGCTCCCCACGGAGAAATACTAGGTCTAATGAAACCTAGGTCAAGTAACTCTTGCAGCTGAATTTTCAATTCTTGCAACTCCTTTCGAGCCATTCTATATGGTGCCTTGGAAACAGGAGCTGATCCTGGTTCAAGATCTATTGTGAACTCCACTTGCCTGTCGGGTGGCAATCCTGGCAAAATTTCTGGAAATACGTCTCGAAATTCTCTGACCACGGCTACATCTTCAATGCTCTTATCCTTATTTTCATCTTTATTAAGATAGATGAGATATGCTTTCATATCTTTTCTTCTCAACAATCTCTTTGCTTGAACTGCTGAGATAATCGGCGATTTCTTACAATTTCTTTCTATTCCGAAAAATAGAGTTGGTTCCTGACCAGGTATATGAAATGAAATCTGCCTTTGCTTGCATTGAATGCTTGCAAAATTCTCGGTCAACCAATCCATTCCCAAAATAATATCTACATCCCACATTTTAATTAAATTTAGGGTTTTTGCTAACATCTTGAGAGATCCTAATTCAAACTTTATATTAGGACAGATGCGAGTAACTGAGGTAGATTTACCTAACGGTGTAGTTACTCTCAAGTCTTGACTAGCACGTTCTACTTTAAGACCAAGATTATCTACACAGGCATCTGATATAAATGAATGCGATGCACCAGTATCAAATAGAATTATAACAAGTACGCCATTTAATTGACCCATACCTGTCAAATTTCCTTGATCTTTGTCGAACGGCTTCTGATCAAGAGCAAAAACCCTTTGATATTGTTGTTGGGGTTCCATTCTCAGTTGCTGGGGTTGCTTTTGCTTTGGTTGGAATCGCTGCCCTTGGCGATTTCGTTGCTGCTGCCGTTGCTGAGGAACAACTTCTATTGCCTTCAATCTCTGAGGCGGGTTCTGAATTGGTCTACTTCCTCCTGCTCCTTGTAGTTTAGTTGAGCACTGATACGAATAATGACCAACTTGACCACAAGTATAGCAGCTATTACTTCCAGCTTTGCATATCCCTTGATGTATCTTGCCACACTTGGAACATGGAGACATTCCTTGATAAGTTTGAGACGAACTGCCTTGATTGACGAAAGGCTGCTTGAATCGTCCTTGATTAAAATGATGTTGTTGCTGACGTTGTTGTCCTTGCTGTCCTTGCCAGGGCTTCTTATTAGATTGACTTCCAAAATTCCATTTTCGTTTCTGACTTTGGTTGGACGACTGCGGATTTGTCACTGTCGCTGGAGCTTGAACTTGCGTGGTTAATGAAGTTTGAGAAGACTTATCTGGCTGCATAGCCAATTCCATATCCAGAGCTCTATTTAAAGTTTCTGCATATGACAACGCACTTTGACTGGCTAAAACGATTCTTATTTCCCGTCGAAGACCTGCTCGGAAAAGTTCAGCCATTTTCTCGTCTGTGTCCACCTTGTCTTGAGCAAAACGTGATAGATCGCAAAATTCTCTATCATACTCAGATACCGACTTCTTTCCTTGTTTGAGATTAGCAAACTCACTCTCTTTCTGCTTTCGATAACTTCAAGGAATAAATTTTTCGAACAATGCATCCTTGAATTGTTCCCATGTTAGATTTTGCAATTGCTCAGGAGTGTATGCTCTTTGTCGAGCTTCCCACCAGTAATCCGCATAACCTTTAAGCTGGTATGACATGCACGTAAGACGTTCTTGATCAGTACATCGAAGAAAACGGAAAATTCTTTCAAGCGCACGAATCCACTCTTCGGCTTCCGAAGGGTTTCCTTTTCCATCTAAAGTTGGGGGATTTTGTCGTAAGAATAATTCTTCTACTCTTCTTTCTGGTTGAGGAGGAGGTGGGGTAGGTTCTCTTTCTGGTTCATCTTCAACCCTTCCTCGACCTCGGCCTCTTGGTCTACCTCTTGGCGGCATTTTCTGATTAATCAGGATTTTCATTCGGATTATTCTTTCTTTCTAACGAAAATCTATTCTCTAAAAAAAAATTCTTCTCTCTTTAAATTTATTTTAAAGGAAATAAATTTTCCTAGGTTTTAGAAATTAGAAAAATTTTCCTTAACCACCTCATTAATGCATAGCATGCTCATCATACTTCTAATGAATTACACGATTCATTCTTGTCAAAACTTTCAATCACATATATCATGCTCATAAAATGTAATTAATCCAAGATTTACTCATATCGTCATACATTGTAAATCAATGTTTTAATTTCTCATCATCACGAAGAAATTAAACAATTCACTCTTGTCATAATTAATGAATCAACGATTCACTCATATAATATTTTCTATAACCTTTAATCATAAAATAATTCAAGAACAATTATTTTTCATGATTATCTTTGCTAAATATAATTTAGTTTTCATACTCTTATCATAAAAGGAATAATATCATATATTAACTTCATCATAAACTTAGTGAATTAAATAATTCACACTCATCATCACCTAATGAATCAAACGATTCATTTTCATTATCAATATTTACTTTATATAAAATTCAAGTAATAATTATTTATTATATTATTCTGCTAAATTTAATTTGCTTGCACATTCTTTATAAATCAAGAATGAATAATATCATCTTGATACATAAACTTCATCCTAAATGATTTTGAGGTGATTTACTTCATCTCAAACTTTTTCTTAAATCTTAAAATGTATAGTTAATGGAAAACATAAACTAAATAACTAAGAACTAAACTAACGATAGTCAAATAACGAATGACGAACGAAACAAAAAGCTAACGAACTAACGAAGAACAGAACGAACTATAAAAGAATGAAGACATTTGGCAATGGATCGAACCATCCTTCACGCCATCTTCGTCATTCTGCCTCTCAAAGTCGTATGATGAAGAAAAAGAAAATTCCTTCATTCGAACTTTGATTCCACCTTCTTCTACTTCTTATTTACTATTTAAACTTGATTAAAACTTGTCGCAGCCCGACTTAGAGTGAAGATGACTAAGCCGGTGGGTCCCGCGACTTACACAATTTATGATTAACCAAAGGATAAGATAACGACCCAAGTTATCAAACAGGAACCAAATTACACCAAATCATACTTTCAAAACAACAAAACATGCTATCAAGACAAACGGAATCAAATCACATATTAAACAAGGACGTCATTGCTCAAGAACGACAATTCATATATCAAGTTCGATCAAAGATCAACGAGTATGGTCAAGAAGCTACACCATCTCGTATCAGAGTTAAGCATACTGAAATTTAAGGTTTAACAAACTGAACCATGATTTAGAATTTCATAACTTAAGTGACATACAAAACAACAGAAATTTGAAACAAGTTCATAATATTGCAGCGGAAAAACATAGGTTTTGGTTACATGTATGAAGACATATAACCGTGCTCTAACTTAGACTGATAACTTGAGATGTCAACAACAAAAGCCTGCCCAGCACACTCCATCTCCATCCGAGCTAACCTGCACATTTTAGAAATAACATGCAGGGCTGAGTACTTTCGTACTCAGTGAACACGTGCCAAAATAATTTAAAAGTTGCTACTTAGAGCTATAGATTGAATACTTGCCATAAAGCATAACACAAGCAAACTTAAAAAAAACGAACCTGTGCATGCCAAAACATTTACTTTCATTATAAGAGACTGCAGTCAAAAATACTTATCATGTATGTACCAAATCTACTATCACTTAATAGTGTTGAGAAGTAGGCCTCATTCTCAAACACCTGTAATCGGCCTACCAAAAAGGAAGGCGCACGATTACAAACTGTGCACACAGATCTCACCTTGCGTAGGACCGAATTCGTCTTTCCTTGGTAGATGGTAACATACAAAAACACTTTAAACATTGGCAAGTCAATCAATTTAAAAACATCACATAATCATAATCATATAGTCACATTCGACATTTCTTTAGTTTAGAAAGCCCACCTGTTTCGAAGTTGCTGAACTAAACTTTACTTCTCGATTCCCCTTCACTTATTGGTCCCGATCGGTCCTTCAATTTAAAATTAGGTTTAAACATAAGAGCGAGAAAAGTAAAATCGAGGAATGAGGGATGCTGCTTCGATACTATGATCTTTCTCGGCTTTCTAGGGTTTTCACTCTACAACTAACACTTAAACTTTTCTATCTTAAATCTTAGCTCTTAATCATTCACTACTCAAAAATAACTTCTAAAGACATAAGCAAACATATACTTTATGTCTAATCCTTTCATCTTTTCATTAATATTTATTGACTTATAACTTATACTATTGTCAACATTGATCACATCATCATAAATAATCAACAATTCATATCATCTAAGTCTATCATCAATCATTCAATCACATTTCTAACACATAAGCATTTCATTATCATATATGATTATCATTAACATATAATTTACAATTAAACTTATCATTAGTATATTAATAACAATTTAACAATTTATCTCATCATTAACACTTAATTAACAATCAATTTCATCATTAGATTGTAATTAACAATTAATCTCATCATTCACTATTCATACTTTTTAACTTAACACATTCTCGACTCGACAACGAGCTCCAAAAATTCTCAATTTAATTCCATAAGCTTATTATACCATTTTAATCATAACTATGCAATCACATCATCAATCAAAGTAATCTATACGTATAAACCTTCGTCTTCGAAAAATAGTCGGAAAATAGAAAATTTTCAAAACTTCGTATTAAAATTCCGAAAAATTCTACGTCACTTAATTTTTAACGTAGATTCCATTTCTATCATTAGTTTCTTAATTAAAAATTAAATACATGGCTTTATTACCTATATATATTTTGGTCCTTTTTAAAAATTAAGGATTAAATTCCCAATTTCATTCTAATCACTTCTAAACATGTTAATTTAATTTATAAACCTCAATTATAACATAATTTCTTAAATAATTTGGAGAAAAATCAAAACCCTATACTTAAAACCTTCGAATTTTTCATCTTTAGGGTTTAGAAAAATTATTTTTCTCCAATTCCACTTCTAACATGTTTAGAAACAATTATAGAGGCTAATTAAATCATTAGTTAACCAATTTATGCTTTAGATTAAAAAGCCCTAAATTTTAGTAAACTTTAATTTTAGAAATTCTTTAATTAAGCTCCTAAAATTCCCAAAAATTCACCATAAGCTTATTTCAACTTCATAAACCTTAATCCATCATCAATTTTACCATAAAAATTCATCATCAAAAATCCCCAAATTAAGAACCCTAAATTTCGAATTAAAATAAAAATTAGGGCAAGGAGGATTTAATTCATTCAATCTATACATCAACATGTTTAATAACATCATATAAGCTCAATTAAACCATCAATTTAATCATAGAAGATCAAAATCAAAATTTCATAATTTAGCCCTAAATTTTCGGCCAAATCAAAAATAAAATAAAATTGATCAACTCTTGATAAATCAAACCATCTAACATGCTTATAAACATCATAGGAGCTCATAGAAATCATCAATTTGATCATATAATCAAAGGATCAAAAATCCCTAATTTATGCATAAATTTCGAAAAAAAATAAGAAATTAGGTTTAGGGTTTAATTTCTCTTAAATTGATGCTAGAAATAAGATCTAGATCATGGATTTAACATCATAGTAGAAGATCACACTCATCCACCCAAGATCATTGAATTTTCGAAATTTTTAGAAGTAGAAGGAGGTGGAGAATTCATGCTTAATTTGAGTTAAGAACATGATTAGCATGGATCTAACCTTTGAAGATTAATTTGGAAACTAGATCTTCTTGATTCTTGAGCTTGAGGATGAAGATGACAATGGAGATTTCTTGATTGTGTGTTAGTGTGTATAGTATGCGTGTGTGTGTGGAGAGCCGAGAGAGAGTGAGAGAGATGAGTGATGAATGTTAGATAATTACTAACCTCATTAATACATTAGACCTAGGTTACTATTTGAAATCATAGGTAAAATCTAATAGAATCCTAGGTTAGATATGTTAGTACATTTAATATCTAAATTAGGATTTTATGAATTAATTTTAATACTATTAATGATGACATAATATTCCTTTTGGATATTAATAGATTAAAATTAATGCTAAATCAAATAAAAACTTATAAGATAAGCTTCATTTAAATATCTAACATAATACTTAGTTTAATCAATTAATTAATTTTTTTATTAATTAATTAAACATTCATCCAACATTAATCAAATTATTTCGGCTATAAAAAAAATAATTCTCGAGCTCTATAAATTTTATTAGAGTTTCTTTAACCCTAATTTAAGCTTTCTCGAGAAAAATTCCAGAAATAAAATCCGGACTAAAAATAACATTGCCGGAGAAATTCTACGATCTCCGGAGAAATCAAATCTTCAAATTAACACACACTTCTCAAATAAAATTAAACATGTAAGCACATAATCATAAGCACATTCGTAATCTTTCTCGGATCTACCGAGACGAGATTAACATCCTAATTTACTTAATTTACTTAATTTCTTTACTTTCGGCAAATTAGGGCTGCCGAAATATTTTTATTGCCGGAACATAAATTATTTCTAAATTCTCACGGTTTAATTATCTGAGCGATTTTCTAATTAACCCTAGGTTTGATTATGAAAGAGCGGGGTATTACATTCTTCCCCCCTAAAAATAAATTTCGTCCCGAAATTTGCTTACCTTGAAGAAAAATCTCGGGATACTTCTCTCTCATCTTATCTTCAAGTTCCCATGTCGCTTCCTCTGGCCCGTGATGTCTCCATTTGATCTTGACCGACGCGATTGATTTATTCCTTAGCTGTTGGACCTTTCGATCCAAAATCGCTTCCGGTTTCTCTTCGTAACTGAGGTCCGGTTCTAGGGCCACTTCTTCTTGACGAATGACATGCTTGGGATCAAACATGTATCGGCGCAACTGGGATACATGAAAAACATTGTGCGAGTTCCCAAAGCTTGGCGGTAAAGCCAACTTATACGCAACTTGACCTATTCTCTCCTGAACTTCGTACGGTCCTATGTAGCGGGGCTTTAGCTTTCCTTTCACGCCAAATCTGTAAACTTCTCTCGAAGGCGAAATTTTTAGGAAAACTTTATCTCCGACTGCGAACTCGAGTTCTGATCTTCGGGTATCTGCATATGACTTTTGGCGATCTTGCGCTTCTTTAATCCGTTGCTTGATAAGACGAACGATCTCAATCATCTCTTCAATTGCATCGGGCCCTAATACTTTTCTTTCACCTACTTCGTCCCAAAAGAGCGGGGAACGACATTTTCTTTCATAAAGAGCTTCGTAGGGCGCCATGCCGATTGTCATCTGGTAACTGTTGTTGTACGCAAACTCAATGAGAGGTAAAACTTGCTCTCACTGGTCACCTCGATCCAACACAACAGTTCTGAGCATATCTTCTAAAATTTGAATAGTCCTTTCGGATTGACCATCCGTCTGAGGATGAAAAACGGTGCTGAAATTTAGGTTGGTGCAGCCCAAGTCACTTTGCAGGCTTCTCCAGAAACGGGAGGTAAACTTGGAATCTCGATCTGACGTAATCGATTTGGGCACACCGTGCAGACGCACGATCTCTCGAACATACAGCTGAGCTAACTTGTCCGATCCATACGTCATTGGAATTGGTATGAAGTGAGCAGATTTTGTCAATCTGTCCACGATCACCAAAATAGCTGTATTTCCTCTCTTGGATTTAGGTAACTGGGTTACAAAATCCATTGTGATATCATCCCATTTCCACTCCGGGATGTCTAACGGCTGAAGCTTTCCATAAGACCGCTGATGTAAAGCTTTAACTTGCTGACAAGCTAAACATCGCTCTACAAAAGTAGCTATATCTCGCTTCATTCCTTCCCACCAGAATTTCTGCTTTAAATCTTGATACATCTTGGTGCTTCCGGGGTGAGCGGCGTAAGGCGTTTCATGAGCTTCTCTCATGACTTCAGCTCTCAATTCTTCTTCATCTGGAACACAAAGTCTTTCTCTGAACAAAAGAGCATTATCTCCAGCTTCACGAAACTCTTCGACCTTTCCTTCACAGATTCTGAGTCGCAACTTTTCTAATTTATCGTCCTTCCTTTGAGCATTTGAAATTCTTGTTCTCAAGTCTGGAGTTATTTCTAGAGCTGCAATTAGCTGCTCTGTAGATTGTGGTGGTAAAACCACTTCTATTTTCAACTCTCCAAGACTCTTAATCAGCTCTTCTTCTTGAGTGAGCAGAAATCCTAACTCTGATCTGCTCTTCCTGCTTAAAGCATCGGCTACTACGTTTGCTTTTCCTGGATGATAGAAAATCTTGCAATCGTAGTCCTTTACTAGCTCGAGCCATCTTCTTTGCCTCATATTTAACTCTTTCTGCTCGAAAAAATATTTGAGGCTCTTGTGATCTGTGAAGATTTCACACTTGGCTCCAAAAAGATGGTGTCTTCAAATCTTCAGAGCATGCACAACTGCTGCTAACTCTAAATCATGAGTTGGATAATTCTCCTCATGAGGTCTGAGTTGTCGTGACGCATAGGCTATGACTCTTCCATCTTGCATCAGGACACAACCTAGTCCATTCTTCGATGCATCCGTATACACGGCATAGTCCTTGCCTGCTTCTGGTACTGCCAAGACTGGAGCAGTGGTCAACTTTTTCTTTAGCTCTTGAAAACTTTCTTCGCATTCGGGAGACCACTTGAACTTTGATTCTTTCTTGAGAAGTTGGGTCGTCGGCCTTGCTATCTTGGAGAATCCTTCGATGAATCTCCGATAGTAACCTGCTAGACCCAAGAAACTACGAATCTCATGGGGTGATGCTGGCGATTTCCATTCTTGAACTGCCTGCACCTTTGAATCGTCAACTTTAATTCCTTCGGACGAAACAACATGTCCGAGAAAATTTACTTCTTTTAGCCAGAATTCACACTTGCTGAATTTGGCATATAACCTTTCGGATCTCAACTTTTCTAGGACAATTCTGAGATGCTCTTCATGCTCCAATTTGCTCTTTGAATAAACAAGAATGTCGTCAATGAAGACTATGACAAATCTATCCAGAAATTTATGGAAAACTCGATTCATAAGGTCCATGAATACTGCTGGAGCATTTGTTAATCCGAACGGCATTACTACAAACTCGTAGTGGCCATATCTTATTCGAAATGCAGTTTTCGGAATATCTTCTTGCCGAATCTTCAGCTGATGATAGCCAGATTTTAGATCAATCTTTGAGAAAACACTGGCTCCTCTGAGCTGATCAAACAGATCATCTATCCTTGGCAAAGGATACTTGTTCTTCAACGTCAGCTTGTTTAGCTCTCGGTAGTCTATGCACATTCTTAGACTACCATCTTTCTTCTTAACGAACAAGATTGGTGCTCCCTACGGGGAAACACTAGGTCGGATAAAACCAAGGTCGAGCAATTCTTGCAACTGAATCTTCAGTTCTTGTAACTCCTTCGGGGCCATTCTATATGGCGCTTTGGATGTTGGAGCCGAACCAGGCTCTAGGTAGATGGTGAACTCCAATTGCCTGTCTGGGGGTAATCCTGGCAAAACTTCAGGAAACACATCCTTGAAATCTCGAACAACAGCTACATCATCAATACCCTTTTCTTGAGTTTCATCTTTGTTGAGATAAACCAGATATGCTTGCGCATCTTTTCTTTTCAACAGCCTTCTTGCTTGAATTGCCGAAATAATCGGCATTCTTCTACTGCTTCTCTCTATTCTGAAGAATAGGGTCGGCTCTTTTCCAGGTGGCTGGAAAGAGATCTGTCTTTGCTTGCACCGAATGGTGGCAAAGTTCTCGGTTAACCAATCCATTCCCAAAATGATGTCTACATCCCACATTCGAAATAAATTTAGGGTTTTGGCTGACATCTTAAGGGATCCAATCTCAAATTCCAAATTAGGGCAAACATGCATAACTGTGGCAGATTTACCTACCGGGGTCGATACTCTTAGATTCTGGCTAGATCGCTCTACTTTAAGGCCAAGAGTATCTACGCATGCACTTGATATGAAAGAATGTGATGCACCAGTATCAAAAAGAATTATCACAGGTACACCATTTAACTGACCCATACCTGCCAGATTGCCCTGGTCCTTGACGCATGCTTTCTGATCGAGTGCAAAAACTCGCTGATACTGCTGCTGCGGTTGCTGCTCTTGAGGCGGTGGCTGCTGCTGCTGCCTTGCCTGCTGCTGCTGCTGAGGGCGGGGCGCTTGGCGCTGGCGCGTTTGCAGTTGCGGGACTCCTTCAATAGCCTTCAATTGCTGAGGTTGATACTGGCCAGGTCTTCCACCACTAGTCCCTTGCTGCTTGTTTGGACACTGATAAGAGAAATGCCCAACTTGCCCGCATGCATAGCAGCTGTTACTTCCTGCTCTGCAAATTCCCTGATGCATTTTGCCGCATTTTAAACATGCAGAATTTCCTTGCTGCCTCTGAGACGATTGCTGCTGACTCTGCCCCTGCCAGGGCTTCTTGCTGGGTTGGTTTCCAGCATTCCATTTCCTTTTTCCCTTCTGCTGCTGGCCATGGTGCGAAGATTGCTGTCTGACGGCCGCTGGGGCTTGAATCTGATACTGAGGAGGTACTGGAGTTTGAACTGGCTTCTCAGGCTGCATAGCCAACTCCATATCCAAGGCTCGGTTCATAGCCTCGGCATAGGTCAAAGCACTCTGACTTGCTAAGACCACTCTTATATCCTGCCTAAGCCCGGCGCGGAAAAGCTCGGACATCTTCTCATCGGAATCAACTTTATCGGGGGCAAAACGAGCTAGATCACAGAATTCACGGTCATACACAGCGACCGTTTTCTTTCCTTGCTTCAGGTTGGCGAACTCATTCTCTTTCTGCTTGCGGTAACTTCTTGGTACATACTTCTCAAAAAGAGCTTCCTTGAACTGTTCCCATGTAAGATTTTCGAGCTGATCGGGAGTATACGTCTTCTGGCGAGCTTCCCACCAGTAGTCTGCAGATCCTTTCAACTGATAGGACATACATGTGAGACGCTCATGGTCATCACATCGAAGGAACCTAAAGATTCGCTCGAGAGCGCGAATCCATTCTTCTGCTTCTGACGGATTTCCTCTTCCGTCAAAGGTCGGGGGATTTTGTCGAAGAAAAAGTTCTTAAATTCTCCTTTCAGGCGGAGGAGGTGGGGTAGGTTCTCGGTGCTCTTCCTCTTCTACCCGATTCCTTCTCTTAGGAGGCATTCTGATTTAAGAAATAAAAGAATCAACAAAGAGTAACTTTATTCTTATCGAACACTTCTCTCTGAGCACTTGTTAATTTATCCTCTTGCATTAAAGCAAACATTCATAAGCAATTTCTTAAATCATAGAACTTATCGTTCAAACATTTCAACTCATATTATACCATTATCACTTTCATAACTTTACTTTAAAATCACGCAACGGCACAACTTAACTTCACAAATCTGCCTCAACCATTCAACAATTTCGATCAAGACATATCATCATCACTTTTAAAATTTAACTTAATAATCATACAATAATAAACCATCTTAGATTTATATACTTTTCTCACCTTAACAATTAATAACAAAATTCAATTTTATAAACTTTTCATAAATTAATAATCAATAGCAACAACTTAACTTAATAAGCCCATCTTGTCCTTCAAGCAATCAATAAAATCCCTTATCTCATAACTTGATTATTTAGCAAATACAGAATTTACTTAACTTCCTTCATTTCCTTAGTTTAACCTTAAAACCTTCTGCAAAGCATTTTACTTTTCATGCTTTAATTTAATTTCAGGAAATTTTCAAGGCATTATCTATTTATACTTAAGCATATTATAAAAGCATCAACATAATTTAAATGACCGCCCTGGCCATTCTTTTTCATATATATATATATATATTTGGAAAATTGCCTCTTAGAGGTCTTTTCAAAATATGGGATTTTATCTACAACAAAAGATATCCCTACGTCATCCGTGATGTCCTAACATCACGCAAAAGATAACTACGGTACGGTCTACTATCCGTTACCGAGCTACTAAACCATATTATGCATCATAGTTCTTAGTCATATTTACATCATATACATACAAACATAAAGCAACAACAACACAAGAACGACTCTCTCTACTCGTCGTCCTCTGACGGGTCCTCCTCCTCTGACTCGTCCTTCTCATTCGAACTCTCGGGAACAACCTCACCCTCGGCCCTCACGTCTCTGACACTGTCGTCCCGACGGGGCCTCGACGAGCTGCCCTCGTCTAAGCTCAGAGGCTCGGGGTGGTAAGAACGGTAGAGAGCCTCGTGGTCAAAGGAGTCGAAAACTCGAGGGATCTCACTGGGAGGATAGAAAGGAACTACCTCCAGCGGAGGTGCTGGGTACAACTCTGAGACATGAGGAACTGTAACCAGAGCTAAGGTATCTGTCGGTGGTGGGGGTGAAGCAAAACCATCCGACGGTACAGTGGGCTGAGTGGCAAAAGCACTCGGGTCAAAACCAAAATAGGTCGACTGGGGATCAAAGTATACTGACTCGGGTTCAACCTGCGGAATCATAAACGGGATAGGGTCATCCTGGGGTAGGAACTCAGTCAGCTGACCCTCTGCGGGGTGGCGAGTGGGTGGAGGGTACGGTCCTGGCGGCGGTGCTGAATAGCATATGTATCGGGAGCTGATCTCGGCGATAAAACCTCGACAGTCACCGTAGAGATTGTGGTCCCAGTACTGCTCAGTCACAAAACGAGACACGAGTGAAGCTGCCCACTCCTGCCATTCCTCTGGGAGAAGAGGAACTAGACGGATGATGCCCTGTACACCTGAGATATCTGTCTCGCAGATATCCATCCAGACGCGATGGAAACGTGCCAAGAACTCGGCTAAGGTCTCACGGTAACTCATCCTGATATGTTGAAACTCTCTCATCGCATCATCACGACGAGGTGCTGCCATCCTATATAAAAAAAATTTAAAAATCAATCACACGGAGACTAAATACGTCTCCAAAAATCCACAGTTTCCACATACTCAATATCGCTTCCCATTGATGGTACCAAGCTCACGTTACTTCCCAAAGACAAACAACTCACTTGCTTGCACAATTGTTCCATCATCACGCTTACGAATGCCATCACAAAACAATCTCATCAGAACCTCAGGCTCGTCACACAAGCCACGAATAAACATATATAAACATAGACATAAACACGTACATAAACACATCTCAAAATTCAATTCAAACTTAAAACTTTTAAACGTTAGAAAACTTTTAAATACGTACCTGACTAGCCGGATGAGATGAGGTGCTGGACTTTTGTTGTTTTAAAACTCAACTAGTCTAGGGATTCAAGTCTAGACTAGACTCAAGAGAAAATTTTAGACTTAGAGCAAACAAGCTGCTCTGATACCACTCTGTCGCAGCCCGACTTAGAGTGAAGATGACTAAGCTGTTGGTCCCGCGACTTACACAATTTATGATTAACCAAAGGATAAGATAACGACCCAAGTTATCAAACAGGAACCAAATTACACCAAATCATACTTTCAAAACAACAAAACATGCTATCAAGACAAACGGAATCAAATCACATATTAAACAAGGACGTCATTGCTCAAGAACGACAATTCATATATCAAGTTCGATCAAAGATCAACGAGTATGGTCAAGAAGCTACACCATCTCGTATCAGAGTTAAGCATACTGAAATTTAAGGTTTAACAAACTGAACCGTGATTTAGAATTTCATAACTTAAGTGACATACAAAACAACAGAAATTTGAAACAAGTTCATAATATTGCAGCGGAAAAACATAGGTTTTGGTTACATGTATGAAGACATATAACCGTGCTCTAACTTAGACTGATAACTTGAGATGTCAACAACAAAAGCCTGCCCAGCACACTCCATCTCCATCCGAGCTAACCTGCACATTTTAGAAATAACATGCAGGGCTGAGTACTTTCGTACTCAGTGAACACGTGCCAAAATAATTTAAAAGTTGCTACTTAGAGCTATAGATTGAATACTTGCCATAAAACATAACACAAGCAAACTTAAAAAAAACGAACCTGTGCATGCCAAAACATTTACTTTCATTATAAGAGACTGCAGTCAAAAATACTTATCATGTATGTACCAAATCTACTATCACTTAATAGTGTTGAGAAGTAGGCCTCCTTCTCAAACACCTGTAATCGGCCTACCAAAAAGGAAGGCGCACGATTACAAACTGTGCACACAGATCCCACCTTGCGTAGGACCGAATTCGTCTTTCCTTGGTAGATGGTAACATACAAAAACACTTTAAACATTGGCAAGTCAATCAATTTAAAAACATCACATAATCATAATCATATAGTCACATTCGACATTTCTTTAGTTTAGAAAGCCCACCTGTTTCGAAGTTGCTGAACTAAACTTTACTTCTCGATTCCCCTTCACTTATTGGTCCCGCTCGGTCCTTCAATTTAAAATTAGGTTTAAACATAAGAGCGAGAAAAGTAAAATCGAGGAATGAGGGATGTTGCTTCGATACTATGATCTTTCTCGGCTTTCTAGGGTTTTCACTCTACAACTAACACTTAAACTTTTCTATCTTAAATCTTAGCTCTTAATCATTCACTACTCAAAAATAACTTCTAAAGACATAAGCAAACATATACTTTATGTCTAATCCTTTCATCTTTTCATTAATATTTATTGACTTATAACTTATACTATTGTCAACATTGATCACATCATCATAAATAATCAACAATTCATATCATCTAAGTCTATCATCAATCATTCCATCACATTACTAACACATAAGCATTTCATTATCATATATGATTATCATTAACATATAATTAACAATTAAACTTATCATTAGTATATTAAAAAATTAGCATTCTCATCATTAAACTTATCATTAATTGCAGATTGTTGATTGTCTTGAAGTTGAGATGGTTCAGCCGTCTGTGCCACAGCCAGCTGACTTCATTGCTGCTTTTTGATACAAGACATGTGTCTGGAGGGCTGCTGTTCCAGTCAGCAAAGTATATGTTTGCTTCTCTTTTCCCTCTCAGTAATACCTGCTTGGTTTCCCTGTTTTTCACTGTACATCCCTGTGCATCAAACTTGACAGAAAAACCATTATCGCAGAATTGACTAATGGAAAGCAAGTTATGTTTTAATCCTTGTACATATGAAACGTTAGATATTTTAACATTGTAGGTTTCAAATGTACCGTAACCTTTGGTTAAACCTTTGGAGTTGTCACCAAACGTTACTTGAGGACCTGGACGCTCTTCGTATTCTTGGAGTAGATGCTTTAGATGAGTCATGTGTTTTGAGCATCCGCTGTCCATGTACCACAGTGTTCTATTCGATTCCTCTATGATGCATCTTTCTCTTGCAGCCTGTCACAGATATCAAATTTTAGGTCCCCAGTTGTGATTGGGTCCTTATGGGTAGTTAGAGACCCCTTTACGATTCAGATTTGTTTGATGACTCTGATTGGATCATTAGATCTGATAATTCTCCCAGCTGTGTCTATGAACACGTTCTTTGTGTTCTTTGTTTGACTCTATTGGCTGGGTCTAGATCTCTGTCGTCTCCCAGCTTGATTTCTTGATAGTTCAGTTCTTCTTTGGTTTCCAGCTGAATGTACAGCTGAGACATTTCTTTGCTTCTGTCTCTGCTGTCTAACTTGGTATCTCGGCTGGACTTGATAATCCAGCTGGTAATCATATGACTGATATCCAGCTGGATATCTTTTCTGATATCTCGGTTGATATCTTGCCACTTGCTGTTGATGATGCTGGTGTCGATGTTGTCCAGCGTCATTCCTTCGTTGTGGTTGAATCCAATGCTGTTTAATTTGTGCCTGGGGTTGCCTTACAGCTTGTCTTCTAGGACCTTGCTGTGTCTTCTGTTTCTCAGTCTGTTGTGCAACTGGAGTTTGATTCTCTTTTACTTTCACAAAAGTTACCTTGGTTCCACTTGTAGTTGCAACATTTGTTAGATCCTTAGACCCATCATAACCCAATCCCGTCTTTAATGCTGCTGGTCGTTGTACACTAATTATTTCATCCATCGTTGATGTAGCTTTGATGAGTGCTACCAGCTTTGTGGATAGTGTGTCTTCTGACCTTTTTAATTCCAAGATCTCAGCTGACTTTTTGTCTGACTCAGCTGTGGATTTTTCCAAATTTTCCATCAGCTGCTTTTTCTCATAGTAGAATTCCTTCATATGACAAGAGTCATATTTGCAGTGCTTGTCAACAAGGAAAACAGACAAGGATTTCATTTTCTCTCAAGCCGACGCCCTCAACTGATCGAGTTCTTCAACTCCTTCACATGGATCTTTTTGGTCCAGTAACACCAGCAAGTTTCAACGGCAGAAAATACACTCTGGTCGTAGTGGATGACTTCTCCAGATACACTTGGGTTTCATTCTTGTACCAGAAAAGTGAAACAAGATCCAAGCTGTCGGCCTTGCTGGAAAGGTTGACGACTCAAAAGGAGTGCAAAATTATCTCAATCAGATCAGACCGAGGAACTGAGTTTCTGAATGAAACCATATATGATTATTGTGAGAAGAACGGAGTACAACATCAAACCTCAGCTGCACGCACACCTCAGCAGAATAGTGTAGCTGAGAGGAGGAACAGAACACTCAAGGAAGCAGCTACCTCAATGTTAGCAAGCTCAGCCATTCCAAAGAAATTCTGGGCTGAAGCTATAAACACAGCTTGCTTCACTCAGAATAGATCGCTACTCACATCCAGACAAGGAAAAACTCCGTACGAACTGTGGAATAACAGGAAACCCTTCATCGGGTACTTCAAGGTTTTCGGTTCTAAATGCCATATCCTAAATAATGGGAAAACCCAGCTGAAGACGTTCGACGCTAAAACTGACCGAGGAGTATTCCTTGGTTACTCAGCTGTAAGTAAAGCTTACAGAGTCTTCAACAGGAGAACACAAACAATCGAAGTGACCCGTCATGTCACCTTTGATGAAACATCTTTCGAATTCAGAGAGTCGATCAAACAAAGAAACACAGCTGGAACTTCAAGCTCCGATCCAGCTCGAACAAGATCTCAAGAAATTCGAATCCGAAATCTAGCTGAACCATTGATTTGGGATGATGAACCAGGAGAACCTCAAATCAATTCAACAGAGGCAAATCAACCAGCTGAGAATCCAGAGGGATCCCCAGTATCAGACCAAGGGGGAATGCCGTCGGCTGGAAATCAAGACCCAGCTGATTCCCCAGCTCCCTCTCCAGCTGGATTCACTCAGTCTACGCCTCAAGATCAATCTAATTCTAATCCAAATCAGAACGAGTCTCAGGATATGACTCCAGAACATCTCCAAGCAAGACGGGGCTTAGCAACTTCAAGCATCAATGAGCTAGAAGAAGAAATTAGAAGAAGACGAAGATTGATCGAAGATCATCCAGCTTCAGCAATCATTGGAGAACCATCAGACAGAGTTAGAACAAGAAATTCAATTGCTCAAAACCTGCCATCAAATCCTCAAGAAGCAGCTAATGAAGCTCAAGTCTCAGTAGAGCTAGAACTGACCGTCTACAACGAAGACACAGCTCTCATGGCATGTTATGTAGCTCAAGTTCCAGAGCCTCGAACAATTATCGAATCCTTAAAGAGTGTGCCCTGGACAAATGCTATGCAAGAAGAGCTGAATGAATTTCTCAGAAATTGCGTCTGGGAACTGGTCGATAGACCAGAAAGAGTCAAAATAATAGGACTTAAATGGATATTCAAAAATAAGCTGGACACTCTTGGAGTAATAATCAGAAATAAGGCTCGCTTAGTCGCCAAGGGTTATACACAACAAGAAGGAATAGACTATGAAGAGTCATTTGCTCCAGTAGCAAGATTGGAAGCCATCAGATTATTCCTTGCATACGCAGCACATCACAAATTCAAAGTATACCAAATGGACGTGAAGTGTGCATTCTTGAATGGGGAAATCAGAGAAGATGTCTATGTAGAGCAACCCCCAGGATTTGAAGTAGAAGGAAACAAAGTTTACAAGCTAAAGAAGGCGCTTTATGGTCTGAAGCAAGCACCTCGAGCTTGGTATGACACTCTGTCAGGATTTCTTGTATCCAAAGGATTCAAGAAAGGTTCAGTCGACAGAACACTCTTCACCATCAAGCTAGGTGAAGATATACTAGTTGTCCAAATATATGTGGACGACATCATCTTCGGCTCAAGATCAACTTTCTTATGTGAAAGATTTGGAGAGATGATGTCAAAACAATTCCAAATGTCGATGATGGGATAAATGAGTTTCTTCCTAGGACTTCAAGTCAAGCAATCAACAGAAGGGATATTCATAAATCAATCCAAGTACGTGAAAGACTTAATCGCCAAATATGGAATTCAATCCAGCAAAACGGTGAAGATCCCTATGAATACCAACTGGAAGATTGAACCTGGAACCGAAGGAAAACCAGTGGATCCCAGCAAATACAGAGGGATAATTGGTTCCCAACTGTATCTCACAGCTAGCCGCCCAGATATAACATTTGCAGTCGGAGTGTGTACCAGAATTCAAGTTGATCCTAAGGAGGCACATATGCAAGCAGTCAAGAATATTCTCAAATATCTAAAGGGCACTCAGAACGTTGGGCTGTGGTATCCAGCTGAAGATAATTTGCAGCTGACTGGATACTCAGACTCAGACTTTGCTGGAGATCGATAAGACAGAAAATCAACTTCAGGAACATGTCAGTTCCTAGGAAGCAAGTTGATATCATGGTTTTCAAAGAAGCAGGCGTGTGTCGCTACTTCTACAACTGAAGCGGAGTATATGGCAGCTGGAAGCTACTGCTCTCAAATTCTCTGGCTGAAGCATCAGCTGGATGATTATGAAGTGAAAACTGGTCAAGTTCCAATCTTCTGTGATAGCTCAAGTGCCATTGCAATATCTGAAAATCCAGTCCTTCACACAAGGTGTAAACACGTTGACGTTCGACATCACTTCATCAGAGATCACGTGGAAAAGAAAGATGTCATTGTTGAGAAAATTCACACAGATATCCAACGAGCTGACATTTTAACAAAGCCTCTGATGGAAGCAAGATTCAAAATGCTGTGTGGATTGCTGGGATTGCTTAATCCTGATGAAGAAACTTCAACCAGCTGAGGGGGAATAAGACTCAGCTGGAAACCCTTGGATTATCAAGTTGGAAGAATCCAGACCTAGTAGTTTCGTGAACTCAGTTCAAGAAGGGAAACCAGCTGAGGGGGAATCAAGCTCAGCTGGATAATAAAACTGAAGGAGAAACTCAACATAAAGAAACACAGTCGAGGTATCAGCTGACTACAAAGATCAGCTGACAGGTTTGCAGTCTTTCATTTATTTCCCTGAGGAATATGCTATTTAAGGATAAAATTATTTGAATTTAATTCAAATTCCCAGACATTCCTTAGATGGATTAGTCAAGAAGCCATCCATCCAATCGAATCTCATCGCATTTAATGAAAAGCATGCAGGGTACTATAGCTTGGGAAAGTCGAGGCGGAAGTCAGAACGTTTTGACCACCTCACGCGCGCGTGACCTACAATCTACATACGCACGTCACTTAACGTGTTGCGCAAATCTCTCCCAGCCGCAGATCTTGAAATCAGATCTCAAAATCTCAACCGTTCATCAAAATAGACGGTTGATATATATATATCAAAGATATGCAAATCGTCGCCATAATTTATTTCTCATCTCTGAAATTTTCGCATAACAAGTTCTTGCTTATCTTTCTGCAAAACACCTCTTCCTTGTATCTTCTAACTTTTCAATACAGAAAAGAAATCATAGCACCAAAGAAGATAACTCCAGGAGCGAACCAATCAGAGAATCTCATGTCAAAGCTTCACTTTGAGAGTTTCTTAACTCTCAAGAATTACAAGAACTCAGAGTTCCAGAAGGTGCTGGATCTTATCGAGAAGGCAGGCCTACTGCAATGGGCGACTGCGCGACCGAAGAACATCTTCCGCCGGGAAGTGGCAGAATTCTTCATGGAGATGACGAACAGAGATGAACGTCTCCGCTCCAACATCTCTCTCCAACTAAAGGAAAAGACAGGGCATACAACTTCCTGGGATGTCGACATCAACATCAACCGGATGTTGAGCAAGCTGTTCGGACTAAAAACTCTTGGGGACCGCTCCCCAGACAACTACACCAGAGAAGAGATCCAGGCCGAACTGGACCAGATGCTGTTCAAACCGGAACCCTACAGGGCGAGTATGTCCAAGCTACTGCTCAAGCCCAAATTCAGACTGCTTCTGGATGTCACCCAGAAGTGCATCCTAGGTATAGATGGATCTCAAGGAGAGATCAGCATACCCAAGTTGAAGCCAATGATAGCCATTCTCATGAATGATCCTGTGGATTGGTTCTCCTACTTCATGGGAAAGTTGGAGAAGGAGTCGAAGAAGATTCACTTTGAAGATGACAGCTTCACCCAGTACAGCTGTAGGGAGACAATCTATTTATGCACCAAGGTGGCATGCATAATAGAACACTACACATCTGGACGGCAAAGCAAGTGGAACGACACAGAAGAGTTCCATGTGTCCAAAGTTTTTTTTGAAAAGCAGAGTCAGCTCTCTGACTTGATGAAAAAAGCAGCCCCTGAAGGGAAGAAGAAGATGCAGGAGGCAAAGCAGCAGACTGTCTCTCCCTCTCAAGCAGGGAAAAGGAAGCAGCCGGAGGAAACTCAGCCAGCTGGATCTCCATCTGCCAAAAAAAAGCTCAAATTCAAGGCAGCCAGCAAGCTAGCTGCGGAGACAGCAGAGAAGCCAGTTGAAACTGAATGGAGATCAGTCGCTGAGGAGACAGCTCAGGATTCCTCCTCCAGCACAGATCAAGGAAGGGAGTTCGTGATTGCTTCACGAGAAGCTGAGGAACCACAGGTAGTGGTCTCCCACCCTGACCCGGAGGATGCTATTCCACTTCGCCAAATCCTTCAAGCATCTTCACAACCCACTCCAGTTGGTCTCACATCAGCTGGAACTCCTCAACAACACTCTCTTCTCCTTCCTCCTCAACAACACTCTCTTCTCCTTCCTCCTCATCCTCAGGTACCTTACCAAGAATCCTCGCCTTGGGAAACCACCCAATTCTCAGCACCAGACTCACCTAAAGAGCCCCATCCAGCTGACGCTCCTTTGCAACTGGATGATGAATACCAGGCTGAACCATCGAGCCCTACTTCTTCTTCTGAGGAAATCGAAATCCTCAGTCCCAGAGCCGTTGCACGTGCTGCCACTATCATGAGGTTCGAGGACCTCAGGCTTCAAGGAATAAAGAGAGCACTGCAACATTTTCCTTCTCTTGCCTCGCTCCCTGCTGCTTTAGTCGCCGTCAGCGACTTCAAATTTTATCTGGCTACCAAGATGTCCACTTGGTACGCAAATGAAGAAATTGTGGAGTTCTACACTTTTGATAAGCTTAAAGCCGAAGAAGCAGCTCTGCAGGAGATATTTGGATTTGGAAGTCTTCAGGATGCTTTTGAGCATCAAGACGAGCTGATCCAAATCCTCATCCAGAAGGTTGAACAGGATGAAGTACCACCTTCTGAGGAAGTCATCTCACGAGCCAACTCCTACCTACACAATCTCAGCTGGATTGTTCCAGTTGAAACTGCCAAGGAAGCTGTCCCTGCCGACACAGCTGAGGCAATGATGATTGAAGAAGAGCCAACTAATGCAACAGTTGAGCCTACCGAAGCTTCCCCACAAAGTCCAATTGCCGATGACACTCGCTCACTGGTCGAGATCGAGGCAGTAAAACCCAGCCAAGTCGAATCCGGGACCCAGACGGATCCTAATGTGCTTTCTGATGCAATGAAGGACGAGATCGCCAAACAAGTTGAGGAAATCCTTTTTCAGGATAGACTCAAATCAAATGTTGACACCCTTCTGCGCATCACAGCTATAGAATGGCAAGTCCAATGTAATGGACAGTCCATTGATGACGTTCACAGATTTGCCCAGAATCTGCAGGAAAGCACCAGCAAAGATCTCAAACAGTCTCTCGTTTCTCAACGAATTGATCAATCAAATCATCTAGAGAAGAGAGTCCCTGAGATCATATCAAACCTCCAAGCTCCGCTGAAAAGCAGCATCAACGATTTATCCAGCCAGCTGGAAGCTCTCCAACAGCAGACTCTCTCCCACAGAACTGACATTCACCAGCTGTTCAATCTTTACAAGGAGCTGGACAATCAGTTCAAAGCTGGAAGCAACAGCACAGCACAGCTCAATCTCGTCACAGCAGACAACTCAGCAAAGATTGCTGACATTGACAAAGCCCTGGCCCAACTGAATGAGACAGTTGTCAACCTCTCCTCCACTCTTGTTGATAATGCCAAAAAGGGGGAAGGTAATGACAAGAGAAAAACTTCAAAGACGGGCAAAGGAAAAGCTGTAGCTGAAGTCCAAGTGATGCAGTCTGAGATTGACGAAGTTGTTGCTGAGCTGGATGCAGAGGAACCAGCTGGACGAAAAGAAAAATGGAGCAAAATGATCATCCCTCTTGCCAAAGCTAGCGGAGCCACGCCAGAACAGTTCAATGATACTCAATGGCTCTGCAACTTTGTAACTCAACAAAAGCAAGAGATGAAAAGCCTTCAAGAACAGCAGAAGAAGAAAGAAAGTCTGCTCAATGCCGAAGAAAAGAAGCAGCAGAAGAAAAGAGCAAGCATAAGAGCAGCAAAGAAAAAGTCTCAGATGCCGATGAACTGGAGAAGAGTAGATGAATGGATCCCAGAAGAGTTAAACGACGACTGGGAACATACAAAATTTGAGTTCATTGAAGATTACTACTATCTGGGAGCTTACCCAAATACGCCCTCAGATGTTGCGTTCAAGATGCATCTCAATGAGCTTTTTCATCAAGATAGGATGACGGCGAAAGCATTCTTCAACGCTGCAAGTACCGCAAATATCCAGTTCACTGCTCCCCAGCTGTATCATATCCAGCCTCCTCTGATACCTGGAACTCATCTTCCTGACAAATCGAAAATTATCGCAGAAGTAAACAGATGGGCGATCAGGAGAAGAATTTCCAAGGCAAACAATGAAGAAGAATACAGGAAGCTGGAACAGATGATATTCAACCGATACAGGTTGAGAACAGATGAGCAGCTGGAAGAAGATAGACTGAAGAATCAGCAGCAGCAGCAGAAATGAAGACCCAGCCAACTGGGATTTAATTTTGTCTATTTTATCAGTTTATTAATCATGTAGTTCTTGTAATCATCTTTGTGGATTAATAAAATTGAAACGTTTTTTGCTCTCAAGCTCACCCTGATGACAATAACTCTTTGTCCAGGCACTGAACTCTGAATTTAATCTTCTGAAATATTCTTATCTCTTTGAAACCCACTTTATCATTTAGGGAGAAGTAGGCTATTTTTCTCAGTTAGGTTTTGGAATCATCAAAAAGGGGGAAATTGTTGGGAAAATTCTAAAGTTTTGATTTAATTCCAAAACCCAACTGCTCTCCAACCTAGTAGATGAATGTACAAACCTAAGTTAAGTTTTCCAGTTCATTTGTTTGAGCCTTAGATTTTCTAAGTTCACAGGTTAGAAAGCTGAAGACAAAAGAAGACCCAGCTGAGTAATCAGCTGGACCCAAAGTCAGCTGAAAGGTCTCTTAGCTGAACAGAGTTCAAATACTGAGCTGAGTCAGACTAACTCTCAAGAAAAGAAGAGTGGATCCAGCCAAGGAGATCCAATGGAGCTGAATATATTGAGCTGACTCAAGTCTAAGAGAGTCAGCTGAGCTGACAAAAAAGGGAACTAACTCTGAAGACGTCACTTCAAGTTAGTTTACCCAATCCAGCTCTAAATTCAAAAACCAGCTCGAAAGACAGAAATCCCGGTGTCAGAGGAAGTCAATATACCTCGACCAATGAGGGATCGACATCTCAGCATCCTAGAAAGGCGAACCTAGGATCTGACACAGTGATGAAGACAGGTGAAGATACGCTCAACGGCAGATCGACAGATCAGAGAGTAGGTAAGATTCAAACGGCTCCTCCAACGGCTAGTTTGAATCTCTACCTATAAATATCAGTCTTCAACCTCAGAATCAGATACGAAAAACTCTCTATAAGCTTTCAACCTCTCTGAATCTCTCAAGTTTTAAAAAGCTCTCTAGCAGTTTTCTAAATCTTTAAAGAACACTTAAATTCTTAAGTGTTCACTTTCAGACACTGCTTTAGTTTTTCGTCTGATCAATAGGCAGAAATCATAGTAAATCCAAAGCCTAGATCTGAACGAGTTCATCTTCCAAAGTTCTTCGTTGTAAGAACTCGTTCAAAGTTGGAAACCCAAACCCTCCTTTACCCAGAAAAGGTTAGGTCAAAGTTACGCCTTCTCGAAGCGCGAAATTCGAGTATAAGGTTATTCAGTACCCGAAAACTGAAAAGGTATAGGCTTCTACAGTGCCCGTAAACTGTTAGAACACAGCTCGAGGTAGAGCTGCGAAGTTGCTTGGTACTCGTAAACCAAGTGGTCATCCTTAGTGGATTTACCAGCTAAAACCTGGTCGTGGACGTAGGAGTTCTCTCTCCGAACCACGTTAAAATTCCGTGTTCTTTATTGCTTTATTCAGTCTTTGCATTATATATTTATTTAAAGAACTAACCGCATTTGCACAGCACAAGTTTTCAAAGCTTCAACTCTCTGGCTGTGTGACCCAGCCAGCTGCATAATTTTCAATCCTGCATAACTGAAAACTGAAACTATGTTTTTCTGAGCTTTTGTAAAGGGAACGAGCTAAGTTTTTCTTTCCACCACTTTCCGCACAACCAGCTAAGTTATCAGTCCAGCTGACCATCTTCTTTAGAAGTCAGCTGAATTCATAACTGAGCTCTCACTCAACTCTGCTTTAATTTGATAAAAGTTTTCAAAAATCCCTCTTCGGTGTATTCACCCCCCCTCTACACCGAAGACCTCGTTCCAGGACCATCACCAAACATTTGACAAACCATTCTTAACGAACAACGATACCGGGAGTTAAACTTATTCTTGAACAACATTTCAACGAACAAGCTTAACAATAATTCAATAAAATGCTCGACAATTCCAACCAACAATTGGTTATCAACAATAGATATTACTTGATATTTATTTCAATAAATAGGGTCACATGACCGAGATATACCAAGTGATAACATTATCAAGGAATCAGGTTTAACCTGTTATCAATAATTAATATTGTACGACCAACAATGCCAAGAAATCAATATCGAAAAGAAGTTCATTAGGTCAAGAAAGCACGATATAAGGGTCGTATGACTTAAAAGATCTCAATAAAGAATTGACAACTGATTTTCAAGTTAAAACAAGTTTGCAGCTGAAACCTTAACAACCAACAGCAAAGACTTCAAAGTCGAGAATATACTTCAGAATTCAACATATCTTTCAAAGTGTTGCAGCGGAACATTAAGAATTATATGTGTGAAGACATATAATCCAATTCTAGTTTAAACAACCTTAAAGATGAACTTAACCAACAAAAGTCCGTCCAAGCACACTCCCATCGTCATCCGAACTAACCTGCACAATTAAAAATAACACGCAGGCTGAATACTTCGTACTCAGTGGGCACATGCCAAAATATTTGAAATCTTGCTTCTTAGAGTTAGAGATTAAACTTGTCATAAAGCATAAGCACAAGTAATGTTTCTCAAAAACAAATCTGTGCATGCTCAAACATTTTCTTTTCTGTAAATCATGTTTGTCTGACGAGACAGATACTTTAGAATGTATGTACCAGATCTACAATCATATAATGATAGTATTGAGAAAGAGGCCTTCTTCTCAAACACTTGTAATCGGTCCACCTTTTCGAAGGCACATGATTACAACTAAGTGTACACAAATCCTACCTTGCGTAGGACCGAATTCGTCTTCCTTCAGTAGATGGTATCATACATAAACTTAAAACATTTGACAAGTTAATCAACTTAAAAACATCACATATATATAATCATATATATATGTATCATTTGTCATTTCTTTGGTTAAGAAAAGCCCACCTGTCAGATTCACAATTGTCATGTTTTTGGAGAGAATCAGCTTCCAAGCTAATCTTATCATCTTGATTATCGTTATTTTCATTTTTAGAATCAAGCACACTCTTAACCTGTTGAGTTTATAGTGGGAGAAAAGATTAAGTACGCCATATACAGTGATAGTTTCAATTATTTGATGGAATCCCATACCTTCAGAGCTAGTACTAAATGCTTGCAATTGAGTTTGCCGACATCCATCTTAAATGGAATTTTTAGTCCATGGATTATGCACCTCCTTATCTGTGCAGCCTCTGAAAAATGGGGGCTCATAACCCATTGGCTGCAAAATTGAAGTTAGAATTTGACAAATCAAAAGGTGGCAAATGACTCTAAAACTCCCTGCATCCATAAAAACTACTACTATTGACAGTAACAAGCAACACTTTCTGTTGATTCTATTTTTCTAAAATTGATTCAGAAAATCAGTTATGGACAAATGAAGATTACAGAGATTCAGGAAAAAAGATAACTACTCATGTAAAAACCTACCGTGACATCATCATAGCACAGGAGCTTCATCAGAAGAGTGCGCTGAAAGAATGGGGCACAGTCATTAAGGTATACCACTGGAGCAAGTTAAATAACAGAAAATCATAACTCAAGTATCCAGAAACCACACCTTTTCTGGCATCTTATCCAGAGTTGTCATTAGCTGTACTAGTGTGCGGACCATCTTGCAAGCCGAACTCCTGTTAAATAAGCATTTTTAAATTATCTATGCAAAAACAGAAAGAACATATTTGACCTTAGAATTGTTGTACAATTCAACTACCTCATCTGACTAGGAGTTATTTTTTATGTGGAATTATAATTAAAAGTTCCTCCCTTCTTTGTCCCACTATGGTTGATGTTCATTGAAACCTCTTGACTGTCCGAACTAGAGTAACTAAATGAGACTGCAAGAAAGGTTCTTCATCAGCGTATGCTCAAATCAAAAGTGATACTAAATGGCTTGCCAAATCTAGAATTGGAAACAAAGCAGTCAAAACATTGCCACCCTTTTGGAGATAGAAACTGTTAATAGTAATAATGTATACATGTTGAATATGTAAACAAAACTTAAGGACAATAATTAATGATGACTTTCCATAATTAACATAATTTAAAATTCTTCTGTATATCAGATATTTCTCAGAAAATAGTAGCTTCTCGAAGACTTACATGCATATTCCTCAATCAGCGGACCATCCACAGGCTCACAGACATAGAACAGCAGTGTTTTAAGGTATTTTTTCTGTAAAGCCTCAGACACACCTATACAGAAAGGGAAATACCAGAATTAATAAGCTACTTAGCAAGAGGAATGGAAGACAGTGAAGATACGTTTTGGGTATACCTTTCTCTATACAATCAATGAGTACACGAGATTCCGCATCCACATGCATAAGCTTGTTAATTTTCATGCCTGTGACAATGTGAAAATTACGTATTTAACTTCATAAATGCCGCTTAAGGAGAAATAAAATATTATGGTTGGCAACTAACCCAAAATTGGAACAGAATTGTTCTTGAAATACTTCTCGGGGAAAAGGCCTCTGATGTAACTGATGTTAAATATGGCAATTCGCTACAGATTCCTCACCTGATCAAATTAAGAAGCAATTTCAGGGTGCTTGTTACGCATGATAAAACCAAGACAGAGAAAATGAGAATATTAATTTGTAAGGACTCAAGTAAAACTGCAAATGATGCTCAAAATCAGAGCACATAGTTCAGATCAGGAATAAGATTAGTTAGCCAAATTGACATGCTATAATCACCCTAATTCAAGCAATATACACCATATCTTAATGATTTACAAGCTCCAATCATCCTAAGTCAAGCGACTGGCTGTTATTTTAAAACTGTCACTGATGTGCATAATGTGTAATGTGTAACACGACGAAAACAGACCAACAAGTACTTTTAGCTAGCTAATAGAGATTGTGTTTAATTCACTAATCGAATTGCACGATACTCATTCAAAATCTCAGGAGAAAAGATCTAGACCGTTTATATTATGTATACTTTACAGAAAGTGTAAAAACAACATAGAGCTGTGTTTAACAACAAGTATAGCCGGTACACAAGGAGCTCAAACGAAAACAAACCAAATTTGATTCGAAATAGAACAAATGGAAACGGAAATTCAGATTTGAATGTAGCGCGATGATCACACACCATACTAGTATCAAAATTCTAGGGCGAACATAGATCACAAGTTAACAGCCGTTTGTTTTCGTCCAAAACAAATAACACATACAGAAAATTAATCTAGATCAAGCGTGAGCGAGAGAATTACGAAAAGAAGTGAGTCCTGCTCCGTGATCTCAGATTCCTTCACTTTCTGCGCAACCACCTGAAATTGTTGAGGAAATAACAAAAATCTTAGCTGCGATTGGAACTGAAAGCTAAGTAATAAAATAAAACAAATGGGAAAACTAGAGCTCTGTATGCGGAAAATCTCGAAGCTCACCATTGCTTCGAAAAATCAGAGAGATATGAGCTGCGAAAATTTGTAGAGGATTTTTTGTTTGCTTAAGCTGGTGAAGGTAGCGGGAGCTGGGGATATACGTTTATATATCTTTGCGGGTTAGAAAACTATTTTATAAAATTTTAATTTTGAAATGTGGAATTTTCAATCACTACAACCTTTGCATCTTAATTCTTACACGACCGAACTCTGTAGTGGGCTCCCGCCTTTTGCTCATGTCTAGATAAACCCTACATTTCACCGCGTGTTCTGTTCGGTGGCAAGCTTCCCGCTCTGTCAGCGCATTTTGCAATTTTGATCTCTCTCTCTCCTCTTTCTTTCTTTTTTCTTTAGGGATGCTCTTTCTCTTAAAATTATTGTTTTACGAATATATTAGTACATTAGTATAAAAGAGTGATGCTATTCGAACATAAATGTCCGGACATAATCTAACTCGTTTAGGTAAATGAATCGGTTCGATCCGTTTAACATATTTATTTAATTTTGTAATTTCTCCACATTCATTCAATTTATTATTTTTTGAGTAATCTAATTCAAGTGAATGCATAAATATCTATTAAGTAATAGTATTTCCGAAAGATTAGTGAAAATCACAAAATAACTTTATTAGTTTAATTTCGTATTTTTGTATTCATAGTTCTCTCTCTAAAAATGGAGGTTTAGATTAATTAAGTAAATACATTAGAGTACTAACCAACACCATTATTTTATTTGATAAATTATAAGTTTAGATTATTAATATATTCATTTTATGTCCGGACATATATGTCCAAAAAGTATTAGTGAATATAAAAATAGCTATTATTTGATTTTTTTTTATATTAGTCACTAGTATTTGGATTTATTATAAGAGAATGACTATTATTTGTTGAAATATTTAATACGTCATTGATTGATGCTTAAATCATACTCCCTCCGTCCCGTTATTCTTGTCTCAGTTCTTTTGGGCACGGGTATTAAAGAGAAGTGTGTTTAAAGGGTAAAAAGATAGAAGTGGTGAGGCCCACAACTTTTTTGTGAGGGAAACATATTTCCTTATATGGAAACAGAACAAGAATAACGGGACAACGCAAAAAGAAATACAAGACAAGAATTATGGAACGGAGGGAGTATAAATATGATTATTTTTTTTGAAGAGATATAAATTTGATTCTTAGTAAAAGCTAGATGCATGCTTAAATTTTACTATCTATTATCATCCATGCACAACATGAAATATGCTAATGCTTAATGCTTAATACAAAGAATATGTGCTTAATAATAGATGCTTAAATATCTGTATCATCTATGCTTAACATGAAACTTACAAATGCTTAAATTATATGAGTTTGATGCATAATATGAAGAAAAATGTGCATAGCAATAAAATGTGACGTTAATACTTTCCAATTAATGTTTGAGCAATATAAAAACAAACTCAACACTATTAGTTAATATTGAAGCATTAAAAGATCAAAAGTGTAAAATAATAATCAAACTACAAGCTTGTATGTAATAATAAAATAATAGAATTTGTAGACCCTAAACGTAATTATATTTTTTATTGGAATAAACAACTTCACATGTTATGATTGGTTGGTGTATAATTTAATTAACAATTTTTGTATCAATTTGTGAGCATGTACGCAAGTTAATTTAATAATAATAAAATCGTATAAAGTATAAGACTAAAAAAAAAAACCAAAAAAACAGTCCACCTTGATAAACTGCACACTAGATAAAATTCCTTAATTGTAGGGATTTTATTATTAAAATGAGAACAAATGTATAATATTACCCCAAACACAAATATAATAACCTGATAGATCTAGGGTTTGCGAAAGTAGCTAAAAGAAATAATAACACGATGACACAAAGATATACGTGGTTCGATCGATGTGATCTACGTCCACGGGGGAGAATATAGAGAGCTTTTATTATGCTTGAGAGTACAATGAGTATTGAATTCCTTACACCTCTAATCTTGCATCTATTTATAAGCCTTGGGTTAAGCCCTAATCCTTCTAGAGATCGGACTCTTTATACATATCTAGTGGCTTGATACATGCATATCCGATTCCCATTCGTAGTAGGATTCTATCTTCTTCCAAAGTAGGGTTTCGTTACTTGGTCTTCAAGGCAGATGTGGACTTTGTTTGGGCCGAACTCTGTGGGCCGAGCTTTAATATATAGGCCCAAATAGCCTTAGGTCGGGCCCAGGATGAGGCCGGTACTATCACATCCCCCCCAAAACAAGAGGAAAGAAGACTTGTAGACGCGGGCTATGAGAGCTTATTTTCGAGGTGATTGATCGCGCAAATCATCTGTACGAGCTTCTCTTACCGAGCTGATGTGCCGAGCTGAAGTATCAGGGGAAACAAGAGGAGCGAGCTGAGTATCAGCGGCCTGGTTAAGTTGGGTCGGTAAGTCGATTTACCCGGCCCATACCCGATGCAGGAGGCGGGAAAAGTAATGGGCCATTTAAACTGTGTTGAGGGACGGTACATATTCCGAGAAAGACGGGCCCACGGTCACACGTGTCGGATGCAACAGCGGGATTCAAATGTATACGCACCAAGGTTGAAACGTTTGTTTTTCACATTATTTCACATCCGCCGCCCTTAGCAGAAAAGAAACTCTTGCTCCAAAAAAGTGTCCTTCTTCCCCAAAATCCCTAATCTACTGTTCCGGTACTGCCGGCGTTCACTCCGTTGGTTCCTCTGCGCACAGTTGCAAATCACCCGCCGGAGCATTTACCTTCTTTTTGAACAAGTAAGTATGGCCTCCCTTTCTCAGTGTAGTAGTAGTGACATCGAATTGCCTCCTTCAGTAGGCTCGAGTAGAAGTGTTGCTTTTAGCATGTTTTCATTAGGATCCCTGGTACCTACGGTTGAAACGTTAATAGTACCCCCGCGTGTAAAGGGGAAAGTGGCGGATTACCCTTCGTCCTTAAATGAGACTAGGATTAGATTGCTTGCCAAAACGTATAATTTTCCTGTTGACGCCGAATTAATAGAGCCTCGCCCCGAGGATAGGGCCTGCTCTCCCCCAATGGGTTTTGTGACTATTTATGAGGACAGTCTGCACGCTGGTCTTCGATTACCCCTCCCTGAGCCGTCTAAGCTCCAGAAGAAGCTGGGCTTAGCGCTAGGGCAGATAATGCCGAACTCGTTTAGGCAGTTCACGGATTTGGGTGTGGCAGCGGTAGATAGGGGTTACCAAATATCCGCCGAGCTCATTCACGAGCTCTTTGTCTTCAAAAAGGCGAGGGGCTGGTATTACGCTGCAGCTCGGACTGAGTTCAAGGGGCGAACTCAAAATAAGGTGGACAAGTGGCACCAGAAATTTTTCTTTTGCCGCCACAGTAGTTTCATCGACCTGATTTGGAGGCTAGAAAAGCCTTGCGAGTGGGTAATAGAAGAGGTCGATAAGGATTTGGAGTCCGCTGTAAAAGCGATGAGGGATCACGGTCCTTTTGAGGCGAGCTACAATGAAGACTCCCTAGCTGAAGCGGGGTTGAGCCCGTATGAGCCTCGAAATATGGTGGATCCGGCGACGGGTGAGGCCCCGCTAGTGCTATTAGGATTGTTGTGCTTTTTTTATTTATCGTCCTAACTCTTTTCGTGATTTGTATTTGCAGTGAAGTTCGGGAAGATCAAGGGGGCTGATGGCAAGGCTACAGCTCGCGGGGCTAAGAGAGCGAAGCTATCTGTACGATCTGCCTCCTCCTCCGATCAGGATCAGCTCGCTGGGGCTGCTGCGGCAACTGTTCGCTCTCCTTCCCCCAAACCACCTCAGAAACGGTTGAAGGTCGGGGACCAGCTCGAAGTGGACATCATTGATGTCACGGGTAGTGACGCGAGCCCGGCAGCTCCCTCCAACAAGCTGGCTGGTCTGCCTTTTCCCGAGGTGAAGAATTATTCATTACACAGTTTCTCTTAATTGTTGCCGGTGTAGCTAACTGTATTCCTTCTTGCAGGGCCTTGATATGTTCGTCAGTTGGCTGAAGAACAACGTCGAGGAGATGTCCTCGAAACACGAGGAAGAGAAAAGCCGATACTCCGAGAAGCTGATGTCGGCTATTGCCCGGGCGAAGAAAGCAGAGGCCGAGCTGGTGAAGGCTGAAGAGGGCAGAAAAGCTGCCAAGTCCGAGTTGGTTGCTCAGCTCGCGAGGGCCGAGGCGGAGGCCGAGAAAGCTCGGAGGCTTGAGTCCGAGCTGATTGCGGCGAAGGACCGGGAGGTCAACCTTGCGGCTAGCCAAGGTGAGCTCTTCCGGGCCTTCACAAAGAGGTTTCTGTTGTCGGAGAGTTTCTCCGAGCTTGCCAATGACCTGGCTATGCTCATCAATGGAAACTTCGCTGTGGCTGCTTTGGAGCAGGCTGCCAAGGACTTCCCCGGCCTGGACGTATCCAAGTACGGCTTCGAGCGGCTAGGGGATGAAGCCCTACCTTCTCGGTATGCCAGGGTGGTCCGAGATCACCTCGGCCAGTTTCCCCTCCTGGAGAATCTTGCCGGCTCGTCCACGCTTCTATCTGTCGAGCAGATTGCTGACTGCTCGGTAGATCGGGACCTCGACCTGGATGCTGCTTTCGATTCCCTTCGCGACGAGGAAGAAGAAGGCGAGGGCCCGGAAGAGGAAGTGGAGGAGGAGCAGGAGGCTGGGGCTGGTGAAGATCCAGCCGCTGACAAGGACTTAGACGGTTCCCCCTCCGAGCAGCCACCTTCTCAGGACAAGGAGGTCGGCGATGTTTTAGTGTAGTTGTTTTTTTTTTTCAGTGTATATCTGTACTGAACATCTTCGAATCAATGAATTTGTTTTATTCTTTTTGAGTGTAGAGCTTGGATTCTGTCGGTATTTCTACTTTGCGCATACAAATAGCTCTCCTTTCTCAAGATCTGGTTGACCAACGGTCCGTGGCCCAGCAATGGAGGGAGAAATGCCGCCGAGCTGAGGAGCTTTTCAGCCAAAAGTGTAGCCTGCTGAAATTTCAAGAAGCCGAGCTGACGGGATGGCAGATGAAGTTTGAGGCACTTTGTGAGGAGATCGAAGTCAAGCGGCTCGCTTTTCAAGAGAGTACCGACTTGCTTCAGGCCAAGCTTCTTCAGGCTGAGGAGGAGTTGGAAGTTGCTCGAGGTCGAGCTAGCCGCGTTCCCAAAGATTACGAGAAGATCGCCGAGGAGCATGCTGAGTATGAAGATATTATCCGTCGCGGCGGTGGTATCACCATATCCGAGGCGGAATTAAAGGCGAAAGAGGACCTGGAACAATATCTCGCGCTGAAGGAAGCACTTGGGTCCGAGTCTTTTGGGCTTCAGGGTGCGTTTGAGATGCTGAAGGAGAGTGCGAACAGGTATAAGTGCATTTTGGACCGGCGACCTAAGTTACGGGCGCTTCTGGCATGTGGTGCGGGTGCGGACCTTCCTTGTTCTGTTCGGACAATGCCTGCTCGCGAGGTGAAAACGGCTTCGTGGGGACATCAGGTTGGTCCGAGCCAAGGTCGGCGAGCTGTTGTGCGAGGTTCAGCTACCCCGCGAGGTCGGGGTTCTTCTGCTGGAAGAAGTCGAGGTCGGGGAAGGGGCCGAATTTCGATTGACGATCTCTTGGGGCCTTCCTTATTCGAGGAAGATTGGCTTAGTTTTAGCAAGAAACGTCCCCCCCTAGATTAGCTCAATTTTGCCTGTAATATATGTACACACAAATTTCCAAAGAGTTAGAAATAAAAGCGTATATATTGGGTTTTGAACTTTCCTGTTCTTCGTGAAGATTGCTTCCTTGGTTTTTTGCATGTTGCATCTTTGAGGGAGTTGGACTCAGACCTCTTTGTGTTGACAAGTGAACCATGGTTCGGACCTTGTATTTCATCCTCCCGGGGGAACTTGGTTCCGACCCCAGTTGAGAACTAATTATCCTTAGGAGGGAGTTTGACTCGGACCTCGTGGGATCTTCCTTTTTGGAGCGAGATGAGCTCGGACCTCGGAAAGGGTTTCCTTTGCGCATTATAGGAATTTATTACCCCATGTCGGGTCATTACTGACCACGCAAGGCAACCGTAGTTTGACCTTATGAGGGGATTTTTGATATTATGGATACTTCGTATAAGCAAATCAAAAGACTCAAGATGCAAGACAAAAAAGAAATTTTATTAAAAATGACCAAAAACGAAGTAAAAAGAGTTTTGACGAGCTCGTTAAAAACAAAACATTAAAGACAAAAAAGAAAACCTAAGACTCTATATGCAAGATTTTGCTGGGTATTAGTTCGCCCGAAAGATAGGCGATTTTGTAAGCTCCTTTGCCGAGGACTTCGTGTACTCTGTAGGGTCCTTCCCACGTAGCTTCGAGCTTGCCGAGCTTCTCTGAGAGGCTGATCTCATTGTTTCGAAGCACAAGATCACCGACCTGGAACTGTTGGGGTTTAACCCTTTGGTTGTAATACCGAGCCATCTGCTGTTTGTACCGAGCTTCTTTTATGCTGGCTAGTTCCCTTTTTTCCTCCAATAAGTCTAGGTCGGTTCGGCGCTGCTCTTCGTTAGCTTCGGCGGAGAAATTGATAGTTCGGGGACTGGGTGCTCCGATCTCGACAGGTATGACTGCTTCTGACCCGTATACTAAACGGTACGGGGTTTCTCCCGTTGGAGTTCGGGGCGTAGTCCGGTACGACCACAGGACATTTTGGAGATTGTGGATCCACTCTATTTTCTCCTTCTCTAGGCGGGCCTTGAGTCCGTTTACTATCGTCCTGTTGGTGACTTCGGTCTGGCCATTAGTTTGAGGTTGGTTGACCGAGGTGAACTTTTGCTGGATATTGAGTCCTTCACAGAATTCTCTGAATTCCCTGCTCGTAAATTGCGTTCCATTATCCGAGATGAGGACTCTTGGTACCCCGAACCGGCACACGATGTTTTTCCAGACGAAGTCAACGGCTTTATCACTTGTGACTTTTGTGGAAGGTTCAGCTTCTACCCACTTGGTGAAGTAGTCGACGGCGACTATTAGAAACCGTTTTTGCTTAGGTGCTGGGTAGAAAGGCCCTACGATGTCAATGCCCCACTCCATAAATGGCCACGGACTTCGAATAGTAGAGAGGTCGGTTTGGGGTAGTCTCGTCACTCTGGCATGCAGTTGGCATTTTAGGCACTTCTTCACGAACTCGTCCGCATCTTTTGCCATTGTTGGCCAATAGTACCCCCATCGCATGATTTTCTGAGCTAGCACCCGAGCTCCAATGTGGCTTCCGCACGATCCTGCGTGCACTTCATTTAATATGTAGTCCGCTTCCTTTGGTCCAACACATCTGAGGAGAGGCTGTAAGTAAGACTTTCGATAGAGGACCCCTCCCTCGAGGGCATACTGCGTGGATCTAGCTAGAATTTTTCTAGCCTCCGTCTTGTCCTCGGGCACTTCCCCGTTTCCCAAACATCTGATTAGGGGGGTCATCCAATTTGGGTCGTCCTCTATGATTGCATTGACTTCTGCCTCTTCTATACTCCTGTTTCGGACTTCTTCCACTAGCGTCGAGCTGGATGGGGAGTTCGCCAGCTTGCTTAGCTCGTCAGCTCGGGTATTTTGGCTTCTGGGAATGCGGACTATTTTGAAGAATTGGAAAGACTGTCCAAGGAGCTTGACCTTCTCTAGGTACTTCTTCAGCTTCTCACTTTTCACCTCGTATTTCCCTAACACATGGTTGACCACGACTTGGGAATCACAATGGGCTTGGACAGCTCGTACCTGGAGGGTTTGGGCGAGACGCAGTCCAGCAATGAGAGCTTCATATTCCGCCTCGTTATTCGTAGTGGAGAACTCGAATCGCAGCGAATATGTTAGTTCCTTTTTCTCTGGGCTGATGAGGAGTATGCCGGCTCCACTTCCTTTCTTTCCTGAAGCTCCATCCACGTACATCTCCCAGCAGTCCGGGGGTGTCTTCTCTGGGACTTCATGGAGCCTGGTTTTGGCTTTGATTTCTTTTGGCTCCACGAGGTCCTTATACGTAGCTTCTACAAGGAAGTCTGCCAGAGCCTGGCCTTTTATAGCTCGACGAGGACCGTACGATATAGAATGTTCTCCTAGCTCGATTGCCCATTTCGCGATCCTTCCTGAAGCTTTCGGCTTAGTGAGAACTTGCCGAAGTGGTAGATCGGTCAGAACTTGTATCGGGTGAGCTTGGAAGTAGGGCTTTAGGCGCCGAGCTGCGTTTATGAGGGCTAGAGCGACCTTCTCGAGAGGCTGATACCTCGTCTCTGGGTCTTTTAGAACTCGGCTGACAAAGTACACCGGTAGCTGCTGATCTCCTTCGTCTCGGACCAACACTGCACTTATTGCCTCCTCAGATGTTGCGAGGTATAGAGAGAGAGGTTCTTCCTTTTGGGGGACTGACAAGGTTGGTAAGTTGGCGAGGTGGCACTTGAGCTTCTGAAAAGCTAGCTCGTGCTCTCGTCCCCATCCGAATTCCGGTGCCTTCTTGAGAATTTTGAAGAAGGGGAGCTGTTTCTCGGCAGCTTTGGAGAGGAAACGACTTAGCGCGGTTATGCACCCTGTCAACCTATGCACGTCGCGGATAGTCCGAGGTACCTTCATCTCCTGCACGGCTCTAATCTTCAGTGGGTTGGCTTTGAGACCTTCTGGCGAGATCCAGCACCCTAAGAATTTTCCAGATCGCACGTTGAAAGTGCACTTTTTCGGGTTCAGCTTGAGGTTCGCCTGCCTTAGTATGTGGAGCGTGGTTCGTAGGTCGCTCACCGCCGAGGCCTCTTCTTTACTCTTGACGACAATGTCGTCTACGTATACTTCGACAATCTTGCCGATGTGATCTCGGAAGAGGAAATCGACCATTCGCTGGTAGGTCGCCCCGGCATTCTTTAACCCGAAAGGCATATATTTGAATGCAAAGATCCCGAAGCTTGTTGCGAAAGCTGTCATGATTGCATCCCCCTCATCCATTAGAACCTGATAGTATCCTTTGTAGAGATCGAGAAAGCAGAATACTTCGTGTCCTACCAAGGATTCGATCTTTTCATCGATGTTGGGGAGGGGATAGCAGTCCTTAGGGCAAGCTTTATTGAGGTCGGTGTAATCTACACACATCCTCCACTCTCCTTCTTCTTTCTTTACCACTACCGGATTAGATAGCCAGATCGGGTACTTGACTTCAAAAAGAAGCCCTGCCTTCAACCATTGCTGCACCTCGTTGTAGATAACTTGATTTCGTTCGGCAGCAAATGATCGCCGTTTCTGCTTGACCGGGGTCGAGTTCGGGTTAATGTTAAGCTTGTGCGTAATGATTTCCGACGACACCCCCGTCATGTCCGTTGGAGACCAGACGAAGACGTCTTGATATTCCCTTAGGAGCTGGATTACTTGCATGCGTGTTTGAGGTCCCCCGGCAAAGCCGACCTTGACGACCTTCGCTGGATCTGCTTCGGACAGGGGAACCTGTTCCGCCGAGGTGTCTGGGATCGACGTCATTTCGTCCGGCTCCTTGGGATACTTTGATTGTTATGCCTGGGGTTGACCTCGTAGAGCAACCTGCATGCACTCCTTGGCCTTTATCTGGTCACCTCGGACGCAATGGGGTTCCAGCCGAGGTCGGAATCTTTAACAGCAGGTGGTAGGGCGAAATGATGGCCCTGACTGCATTCAGCCAATCCCGACCTAGTATGATGTTGTAGGGGGAGTTCGCTTTAACCACATAGAACTCAACCAGTTTATTGACGCTGGTCGGCGGGCTGCCAATGGCAACATCGAGCGCAATGGTCCCTTCAGGTCGCGTCTCTTGCTGCGTAAAGCTCTTGAGAGGCAGGGGTGTGGAGTTCACCCGAGCTGGGTCGAGGCCCATCCTATCCAAGCAGTGTTGGAAGATGATGCTCACGCTGGCCCCACCATCGATAAATACGCGATGGACCATCTTGTTGGCCACTCCGACCTGTATCACCAGGGCGTCATTGTGTGGTGTAGCTGTAGGCACAGGGTCATCCTCAGAGAATGTGACGGTTTCCCCCTTCTTGAACCTCTTTTTCATTTGCTCGTCACCCGATGGGGCTGGTGGTCTGCGAGCTTCTGCCTTCAGCTTAGTTTTTGTCTTGCCTGGGGGTAGCCCGGTGATGGTGGAGACCACTCCGTCGTACTGTTGTGCGTCGTACGGAGGGTCGTCATCCTCCTCATCTTGATCGACCTTAGCTCGCTTATTGTGGGGAGCACAGCGACCTTGTCCTCCTTTCCGTTTTCCTTTTTGTGTTTTTCTTCCCCCCGGCTTCGTATCTCTTCAGAGCTCCCTCTTGGGCTAACCTCTCTATCTGTTCAGCCAGGTCGCGGCAATCCTCCGTGTGGTGCCCATGGTCATCATGGAAGGAGCAGTGCTTGTTTCTGTCCCGAGGTTTAGACTTTGACATGGGACGTGGTTTAGCGAACCAGTCCTCGTGGAGTGCGAAGATCTCGGCATTCGTTTTCATAAAAGGAGGTCGTTGGGACGGCTCTGGTCCCACCCGAGGTCCAAGCCGGGACTGGATTGGTCCTGATCCGAGCCGGGACTGGATAGGTCCTCTTTGGAGGCGCTCGTGGGCACTTCTCCGATCACGATCACTCCGACCTCGATCCCCTTCAGTTCTCTTCTTCTCGGTCTCCTCCCGCTTCAATCGGTCCGCATCCTGGCCATCGGCGAACTGGTATACAATCTTCCACATCTCCTGGGCTGTCTCAGGTTTCTGCTTAGCGAGCTCTTGGTTCAGGGACCCGGGGGCAATTCCATTTCGGAAGGCCGAGATGAGGAAGACATCGTCGATTTTATCGACCTTCAAGCTTTCCTGCATGAACCTGGAAGCGTACTCCCTTATAGATTCTTTGTCCTTTTGCTTCACCGATAGGAGGTAGGCTGTGTCTCGGCGAGCCTGAACCTTTGTATGGAATCTTTGCTTGAATATTTTTTCCAAATAGGTCCAGGACCCCACGCTGCCAGTTGGGAGGCTGTCAAACCAAGCTCGGGCATAATCGATCAGCATCTCGGGGAATAGCTTGCACATGTGTTCCTCCCTGAGACCCTGGTTGTGCATGCTGTACCGGAAACGCGTTAGAAAGTTAAGGGGGTCATCCAGCCCATTGTAGGCCGGGATGTTTGGCACCTTGTACACCGTGGGGAGTTTGGTGTCAAGCAGCTCGTCGGTGAACGGGCTGACAAGTCGGGCTGGTTCCTTTTCACGTCGGTGTTGATTCCTCGGGGGACTGCGACTCTCGCTATAGCTCGGACTTCGATACCTTCTGGGGCTCCGAGGTCGCCTTTGGATATGATGTCGCCTGGGGCTACTCTGCGAGCTTGGACTCCGACGTCGAACTGAACCCCGCCGGGGATCGCGCCTCTCCTTTAGCTCCGGTTCCGGCCTCTCGGTGTAGCGAGGAGCTTTAGGCAGAGATTTTTGCGTGGAACTCTCCCTGGCTTCGGGTATGGGAGACATCCGGGTCGTCGCAAGAAAGCGTTTGAAACGCTCCTTATTCGCTTTGGCGAATTCGGCCGCAGCGTAGGTGTTGGCAAGGTCAAAGTCTCTGGAGAGACCATCCTCCTTTAACTCGGATTCTTTCGGCTCCGACTCGTCGTTGATTTCTTCGACGTACCCTTCTGGGGTATCACCCGTTCTGAAGGACTGTCCGTTATGTGTCCTCCGATGCCGATTTTGCGTCGGGTTTCTCTGAGGGATGTACTCTAGCGCGGGCATCCCTTCGGAGGGATTTCCTCTTATTGGGTCCCTGGCGTGCCTCTCCTTTGGAACCGAACTGCCTTTCTGGCGATTCTCTTGGCTTATGGGGCAGCTTTCTGCTTCATTAGGATTCCCGCGTTGGCTTTGAGCCTCCCGCACGCTCTGTGACCGTGTTACCATCATAAATCAGCTACGAACGAATCGTTGATCAGGTTTCCCACAGACGGCGCCAATGATAGATCTAGGGTTTGCCAAAAGTAGCTAAAAGAAATAATAACACGATGACACAAAGATATACGTGGTTCGATCGATGTGATCTACGTCCACGGGGGAGAATATAGAGAGCTTTTATTATGCTTGAGAGTACAATGAGTATTGAATCCCTTACACCTCTAATCTTGCATCTATTTATAAGCCTTGGGTTAAGCCCTAATCCTTCTAGAGATCGGACTCCTTATACATATCTAGTGGCTTGATACATGCATATCCGATTCCCATTCGTAGTAGGATTCTATCTTCTTCCAAAGTAGGGTTTCGTTACTTGGTCTTCAAGGCAGATGTGGACTTTGTTTGGGCCGAACTCTGTGGGCCGAGCTTTAATATATAGGCCCAAATAGCCTTAGGTCGGGCCCAGGATGAGGCCGGTACTATCATAACCCTAGCTGATTAAGATGTGTTTACTTTGATGGAAAAGGGTGAAATACAAATATTTTCACACATTTTCTATTCTTTTCACATGTTTACTAGAGTTATTAATTTTCCCCAGGCAGGATGGATAATTTTCCCGTGTAATCCCTTTTCCTTCCTTTTTCACTCAAATTATGGAAAATATTAACATGGGGATAGGTGTGATAATATCTTCCCATGGAATAAAAGGCATAAAATGGGGAGGGGGTGGGAGGACCATTAGATATAATTTTCTTTTCCACCCTAGTAAACATGTGATAATATTTTTTCTTTTTCCTCATTTTCCAATGATAAATTTACAACCAAAGTAAACATACCCTTAATATCTCATAAAATTTGTCGATTAAATATAACCATTTATCTACAATAATGGATGGACATGATGAGCTAAAGAAGACTTAGATGAGAAGAAAATGCATAATCGGAGACTATTGAAGCCAATACAAAACACACTAACTCCGTACGAGTTATAGGGTTCGAATTAAGCTAATGAACCCGAACTTTGGAGATTCCCAATGTAGTACACGTATCCTCGTCATACCTAATCCAAAGAAGATTTAAACGAGATTAAAAGGCAGAACCGGAGGCTATTAAAGCTAATACAAAGCACACTAACTACGTACAAGTTATGGGGCTCGAATCGAGCTAATGAACCCGAGCTTTTGGAGATTCTCCATTGTAGTACATGTATCCTCGTCATACCTAATCTAAAGAAGACTTAAACGAGATCAAAAGGCATAACTGGAAGCTATTAAAGCCAATACAAAGTACTCTAACTCTGTACGAGTTATGGGACTCGAATCGAGTTAATGAAGCTGAGCTTTTGGAGTTTCTCCATTTAGTACATCTATCATCCTCGTATCTAATCTAAAGAAGACTTAGATGTGAAGAAAAGGCATAATCGGAGGCTATTAAAGCCAATACAAAGCACACTAACTCCGTACGAGTTATGGAGCTTGAATAAAGCTAATGAAGTCGAGCTATTGGATATTCTCCATCGTAAGACATCTATCATCCCCATATCTAATCTAAAGAAGACATAAACGAGAAGAAAAAGGCATAATCGGAGGCTATTAAAGCCAATACAAAGCACACTAACTCCGTACGAGTTATGGGGCTCAAATAGAGCTAATGAACCCGAGCTTTTGGAGATTCTCCATTGTAGTACATCTATCATCGTCATATGTAATCAAAAGAAGACTTAAATGAGAAGAAAAGGCATAATCAGAGGGTATTAAAGCCAATACAAAGCACACTAACTCCGTACGAGTTATGGGGCTTGAATCAATCTAATAAAGCCGAGCTTTTGGAGATTCTTCATTGTAGGATATCTATCATCCCCATATCTAATCTAAAGAAGACTTTAACGAGAAGAAAAGGCATAATCGGAGGCTATTAAAGCCAATACAAAGCACACTAATTTCGTACGAGTTATGGGGCTCGAATCGAGCTAATGAACCCGAACTTTTGGAGATTCTCCATTGTAGTACATCTATCATTATCATATGTAATCAAAAGAAGACTTAGATGAGAAGAAAAGGCATAATCGAAGGCTATTAAAGCCAATACAAAGTACACTAACTCCGAACGTAGAACGACATTGCTGGCGCGCAAATGAAAAAGGTTTGACGTATCTTGGAAGTGGCTTTATATTTAAAAACCTTCTAAGCTTACAAGTAAAACTTGGATATACCAACTGTTTAGTTTTTATTAAAATTGTTTATAAAATCTTACTCACGGGGTACATTAGTACTCATCCCCAAATTGTTTTCAAATATTTTCAGGATGAGAAGTTGGAGTGATCGGGCGGAGCTGAGGTATAGAGGGTGTTGTTGTACTGTTGTACTTTTAATGCTATTGCTTCCGCCTTACTCTGTTAATACTCTAATAATTAATTTGTGTAGTGTTTGAACTATTATGCTTTAAATAAAATGGACCTCTTTTTGGAATTATTGTTTATCGCGGGTTGTACGGTTTTCCGACCCCGTTTATTTCTTTACTGCTTTTCGATAAATACTTCAGACTAGCCGACCCCTCTTGGACGCTCAACTTCCCGACTATCGTGGTGTAGTACGGTTTACCCGACCACACGAGTGAGTTGGTTTGGTTGACTCGATTTGGCAAGCATAGGCTCTCTGGCTTTATCTCTGACTGTGCTCTGATTGATCAACCCTTTGTGGTGATGTTTGGTTTTACCAACCCCACTTGGAAAGTTGGACTCTCCGACTCCGTCATTTTTGTTTAGCATGGTGGTTCGGTTTATCCGCCCCTGCATTATTTGTTGGCAAAATAATAAAAGTTTTGATTTGATACCAAAATCCAACTAACCCCAACCTAGTAGATGATTGCACAATATCCTAAGTATTTTTCCAACTCGCCTGTTTGAGCTTATAGAGTTTCTAGACTAACAGGTAAAGTCACAAAAGACAACTGAAGATCCAGCCGAATGAAGATCAGCTGAAGTCCAACACAGCTGAACAAAGGCCCACACAGCAGAGAGAAGTCACAGAAGAAAAACCCAACCAATCAATCAGAAGACTCAGCAGGTCAAGCCAAGCAATTGACTCAATAATGTCTAGAAGAAAGAAGATCAAGTTCGTCTAAAGACAGCTGCGGAAATGAAGTAGTTTAAGTGACAACTCAACTCAGTGTCAAGACCTAGCTCTGAAACAACAACCCAGCTTAGAGTCATAGACCCAGTTCGATGTCGGAAACCCAGCTCAGTGTCAATGACACAACTCAGGTTGAAGACACAGCTCATATCTAAGACACAGCTCAGATTGAAGTCACAGCTCAGGTTGAATCAGCTGAGTTCGAGACATAGCTTAGATAAGCAAAAGTCAAAAGACAACTTGACATAAAGTTCTAACAGGAATCGTTGATTAGTCATCTTCTAGGCACCTAGATGTCAAGTCTAGGACTGCTCTTCGAAGAGACCTCGATCGAAGAGAAGACCGAAGCAGGGATTCAGAACGGCTCTTTCCAACGGCTAGTTCTAAACCTTCCCTATAAATATGAGTCTTCCTCACACTTCAAAAACAGTGTGTGCAGGGATGAAGAGAGAGAGAGAGAATCAAAAGAAGAAAGATCAATATGAAAGAAGAATTCTATTAGAAATCTTTTCGAAAGATTCAAAGAAAATAAGCCTGCACTTATCATTGTTCACATTCACTCAGGCTACATATTCTCTCTCCCATTAGATTCTAGGCATATAATTCTTTCTATTTTAAGCCTAGTTTAAACGAGTTCATTTAACTAAATGTTCTTCATTGTAAGAACTCGTTCATAGTTAGAAACTCCAAACCATACCCCTCTTTACCCAGAAAAGGTTCGGTTATGGTCAGGTTCTTCAGTACCCGTAAACTGAAAGTAGGCTTCAGCTGTGCCCGTAAACAGTCTGATTATGTTTTGATACAGTATGCGTAAACTTGTATCCAGCTCAAGGAACGGAGCTGCAACGCTTGCTGACTGCGCGGAAAGTCAGTGGTATCATTTGTGAATTTCCAGAAGTTTCTGGTCATGGATGTAGGAGTCATTCTCTAAACCACGTTAAAAACCCTTTGTTCTTTACTGCATTATTCTTGTTTTGTATTAACTTTGTCTTTAAGCATATTTCTCAAGGTGCTAAATATGACTAAGAAGGAAAGAGAAACAAAGTTTTGGAAATTAAGTTCAAGACGGACTTTCCAATCCACCAGCTTCCGCACGCACACACACAGCTAGCTGTGTTTACCTTGCTGTCTTCTAGCTTGGTCAAATACAGCCAGCTCACTGAGAAGATTATTAATTTGAAAAGTTTTTAAATCTTGGTGTATTCACCCCTCTCCTCTACACCAAGATATCTGTCTCGAGACCAACAATTGGTATCAGAGCAGTGATTCAAAAGATCATTGTATCTGTGTCAATTCAGTGTCTTCGCTGATAGTGGTCACCTGAATTGATCCCTAAAAATTTTCAAAATTTCTTCTAAATTACTTAGTTCTTGAGAAATCATGAATTCGGGCGTGTGTCCGAGATGCGAATGTTACAGGAACTATCTCCATGACTTGAGGGTACGAAGAACAAGATACCAAAGTGTTTTGGAGCACTGGAGAGAGGAATTTCACTCAGCAGCAAACAGGATAGACTGTGATGCAATCGTCTCAAGCCACCAGGAGATGAGAAGAACAGAAAAGCTGATCGACGACTTGGAACGTCTCATACTCAGAGTATATGACGCCATGAGAAATAACCATCAGATTCATCACAATATCTGATGGATTTTTGAAGAATGTTCAAGAGATTCAACTAACCCAGGAGAAGTCGCCAGAACTTCAAAGCTCAAAAACTCGACATCTTCAAGAATCTCAACGGTGAATCTATCGAGCAAATAGAGCTGAGAGTTCTTCAACCTCGTCATCAAGATCAAGTTGATCCGAACTAGAAAAATATATAGAACTGAGCTTGGCAGAATGGAGACAGACAAATTACTCTCCACCCTAAAAAGCCAACGGCGTTGATCATGGAATCACAAACGGAGATTCATCCAGCCAGATAAATGAAGCAGAGCTGAGAATCAAGCCAAGGAAAGAAGCTCAATCAGCTCAGCTTGGAAGAACCAACAAAGAGTTCAACATCATGAGAAAAGAAGAAGTCGTCATGATTGAACGAAGCATTAATCAGCTGGAACACAACAAGGAAAGATGAGGAAGATCACTTTTATTAAGATGTCTGGGACATCCTGCAGAATCAGCGGTTGAAGAAAATTCCTACCCAGCTAGCTGACCAAAGCCAACTGTAAAAGAAAGACAACTGGATACTAAAAATAGAACTTAACCAGTCATACAGCTGAGTACATTGGAATCAAGAAGAATTGTGAAGCAGCAGATGAAATAGCTGGATTTGGGACAACTGTCAACATGCTACACTATCTAAGACCTCAACAAAAGAAATGAGCCAATGGTGAGAAAATCCAAACATTAAATGAAGTAGGATACAGCTGAAGAAAAGGCTACCTACCATCGTAGAAAAGGGACTCCTCACATCTTGAAAGATTCAACAAAATCAAGTAGAGTACCCAGCATGATGCACTCAACAAGACCAAATCAGCTGGAATCTCTAGCTGATAAGAAACTTAATCCAACAGAGCAATCAAGATAGACTCAGCTGGAATCACCCAGCTGACGACGTGAAAGCACCGAAGAAATTTCTCAACATTCGGACATCATTGTTGGGAAAATCCACAGTACAACATGCTGAAATCTGATTCAAGGTGTGACTTACGTGTTCAACCCGGGAGAAGAATCATCCAGCTGAGGGGGAACAAACTCAGCTGGACTTCAAAACTGAAGAAATACTCAGCTGAAGGGAAACTGAAGCCAAGCCTACCACTTCACCAACTCAGCATAAGAGCTCAGAAATCATGAAAACTATCAATCGTTGTACTTGAAAAGTTTGCGACAACTTTCATTTATTTCTCTGAGGAATATACTATTTTTGTCCAAATTATTTGAATTCGTAAATACCAGCGGACATTTATTCCTTAGAAAAATTGGTTGATAAGTTTCTTTTTCCATCGCATTAAATGTAAAGCATGCAGAGTACTGTAGCATGACAGGATCGAGGCAGAAGTTCAAACGTTTGAACTGCTTCACGCGCGATTGAAATACACTCGCTGCACGCACGTCAGCAGACGTGATGAGAAAATCACTCCTAGCCATTGATCTAAACATCAACTGCCTCAATCTCAACCGTTCATCTATTATGGCAGTTGATACATATGGAAGAGATACGCAAATTATTTCATCTTTCACATCTATCTTTGCGAATCCCAAATCTCTGAATCATCTTCTCCATATTCTTCAAATCTCTTCTCTTTCAAACTGCACAAAAATTTAGATATGGCTCTCGTAAAATCAACCGAAGAAGTAGATCAGTTTGTTGCCTTAATGAATAAGATCTCTTTTGAAAGTGCCCTCTCTACCACCAACCATCAAATCTCAGAACTCAATGAAATGGTGGAAATCGTCTCAAGATCGGGTTTGCTGAAGTGGGCATCCGCCATGCCTAAGTTCTTGTTAACCAAAGAAGCCGCTCTCTTCTACCTCAACATCAGAAGAGAGAATCATCAATATCACTCGACTTTCGATGTGATCGCTGAAGAAAGTGGACGGGATAGCGAAGCAGAAATCACCGTCAAACTGGACAGACTACTGCAGATGGCGTTTGAATTACCTGATGAAGAAAGATTCATTCCAGACAACTATAGTCGAGAAGAAGTTGATGAATTTCTCAGTAAAGAGCTGCTGATCAAACCAGAACCTTACAGAGCAAGCATGTCGAAGCTTCTGTTTAAGCCTAAGTACAGATTGTTGCTGGATATCACTCAGAAGTATATCCTAGGGATAGCTGGATCTCAAGGAGAGATCAGTATTCCAAAACTTAAGCCTATGATAGCCATGATCAAAGGCGAAAAGGTTAACTAGTTCGTTTTGTTCTGAATCGGATTCTGAAGGAGTCAGAGAAGATAAAGTTCATCGACTCATCTGGAAGCAATTATAGCTGCTCAGAACCCCTCTATCTCTGCTCTAAGATTTCTCACTTGATAGAGCATTGGTCAAATCCATGAATTGCCGAAGAAACAACCAACTGTGGGAAAAGGAAAGAAGAAACAGCTGAAAGATGCAGACCCTGCTGAGAAACAGCAGAAGAAGAGAAAGCCAACTGAGTCAAAACCAGATTAGAAAGTAGCTGTGAAGAGAAGAAGAAAACCAGCTGATTCCAAGCTAACTCAGAAAGCAGCACTGAAGAAGAGGAAACCAGCTGCCTCCCCTCCAGCTGAAACAAAATCATCCTCTGAGGCTACTCCAGAAGCCTCACCAAGCAAGATTGTTGCTCAGTCGAGTCAAGCAATAAAAATCATTCCTCCACAGCCCGTACGTGCTCTCAATCAGTACGGAACAAACATCCAAGCCGAACTAGGTTTGGAAAATGATTCGTCTTCTAGCACAGATGACGAATTCATAGTTACTAAGCGGAAGGTAACTTTTCCACCGTCTCCTTCTCAGATAATCACCAAAGTTATTGGTGATATTCAAGTTAGCTAAAGATCTCCTCAACCCTCGCCTCCTCCCAGCTCTCCGCCCAAACAATCTTCACCTCACCCCAGCTCCTCACCCAAAGAAGCTTCTCTTCCAAAGAAGTGAACTTCTCCTCAGTTGACTGAAGCTCCTTCGCAGTCAACTGATAACCAAGCTGAACCCACTTTCACCCCAATCAACTCACACCCCTCACCCAAAGCTCATCATTCCCCACAGCCTGCTGTAGACCAGTTTGAACCAACCCACCAAAGTCCAACCACTTCAGAGGAAAGTACCTCCTATGCTTCTCCTTCATTCTCCTCCAGCGGCTCAGCCTTTGTAGCCTCCATGTTTGAGGATATGCGAGTACAAGGAATCAAGAATGTCCTTGCTCAATATCCAATTTTGGCGCACCTACCCATTGCCCTCGTCAGAGTTGCAGATCTCAAGTTCTACTTAGCAACCAAGATGAATACTTGGTACCAAAATAAGCAACTCATTGAGACTTTCACTCTAGACAGACTGAAGTCACATGAAGCAGTCCTCTAGAGCACGTTTGGCTTTGGAACATTGAAGGATGCTTATTTGAATCAAGACGCGCTCATCAAAGGGATAATCGAGGTATCCCAAACTTATCACAAGGCTCACCCAGCTGATGTCTGGGAAACCGCCCAACTACTCCTTTCAGCAGCAGATTGGAAGACATCTTCTGAAGAAAAAGATGATGCTGAAAAGAAAAAAATGTCTACCGAGGAAGCTGTGCCTGTCAACACAGCTGAGGCAATGGCAACTGACCAAGAACCAGCTGGGCTGCAAATTGAAGTTCTTCAAACTTCAAATGCCAATGACACTAGCACACTGGTCGAGTTTGAGGCATCAAAATCCAGTCAGATCGAATCTGGGATTCAAACGTATTCCGCTTTAGTGCTTTCAGAAGCTATCAAGAAAGAAATTGGCAAACAATTAGAGGAAGCCAATCGCCAAGAACGATTAAAACTTCAAGGCGATATAGTTGATCGACTGACAGGAATTGAAAGTCAAATTCAAACTCAGCAAAAGTCAATCAATGAGGCTCGCCTGCACATCCAAACCTTCCAAGAAAGCACAATCAAGAATCTCAAACTCTCTCAAGAAACTCAGGACACAGAGTGGTCCAACCAGCTCGAAAAGAGAGTCCCTGAGATCGTGAATGAAATTTGTTGCGTTCATTTTTGGTTGTATTTCTGGATGTTTTGCATGCGCGCTTTTGATGACATTTGTTTTGTTTCGCATTATTTTAAAGTTAAAATGCGCTAATGATGTTGTGTCGAGCTATCGGGTTGAAAATGTAGATTTTGCTCGGGAATGATGAAGGCAACCACAGTTCGCTCAACTTCCGCCGCCGTTGTGAGTTTTCTGCTGCAGCAATATGTTCCGTTGGCCAAACGGGGCACCTTCAGGAAGTCAGCGGTCTCTCACCTTAGGAGACCGCTGACCGTTTGGCCAAACGGGACATCTTCAGAGAACTCAGCGGTCTCTCACTCTAGGAGACCGCTGAGTTCAACGTTCATCCAATACAGGGCCAGAAGTCAGCGGTCTCTCATCCCGAGCGACCGCTGAGTCCAGCGCTTATCCATTACAGGGCGAGAAGTCAGCGGTCTCTCACTCTAGGAGATCGCTGAGTTCGGGCGTTTAGCGGGTTTACTAAAGTGCGCTCAGCGGTCACTGAGGCTAGGAGACAGTTGAGTTTGGTCACGTAGCGGATTTAATGGGGTGTGCTCAGCGGTCGCTGAGGCTAGGAGACCGCTGAGCACAATTTTAATCGCCGCGTGTATAAATACCGAGCGAGGGTTTTTCAGATGGGCTCTCTCCCACTTTTATTTTCCAGACGCCATTCTTTTCTTTAACTTGCAGAGATTACTCTTTAGGATTTCTTCTAGTTACTTTCGGATACTTTATAGTTAGTAAATTACTATCGTCATTTTATTCCGGATTCAAGGCTACAGACATTGCAACCTTCAATTCCAATTCTAGTTTATTGTGTTCGTCAATTTTAATTACTCTTGTGAGTTATTTCGATTTCCGTTCTTCATTCCTGCTTATAATTGCTCCGTTCATTTGCTTAATTGAATTAATGTTTAGATGAGGATCGATCGTTTAATGTTTTTGCTATGCTAAATTACGATTCATGCCTAGGGTTTAATTTATGCATTTTAGTTCTTGCCTAGGGATTTATTTATGTTTAATTCCTCTTTCCATCTAGTTATATACCACAAACCAATTGATTTATTGCTTTCTGTTTATTTTCTTTTCGCAATACAATAATCTCCCTGCTAAGTTTTCCTTGTGAGACGATACTTGGGTTGGCTTGCTTAATCTACTGTGATCTCGTTCAATTGCGAGCGACTTTAGGATTAATTTAGTCGAAACAAATTTGGCGCCGTTGCCGGGGACAACTTTAGGCGATTAATTGTGTTGCTTTGTATTTGAGTTTATTTTATATTTATTTCTTTTATTCTTTTGGTACTCGGTTATTTTTCTTCCTCCGGTGCGTGTAATCGGTTTGTTAAGTGTTGTGTATGCTAGGTCGCAGAAGCTTGAAAAGGAATTTGGCACCTTATTTTGACAACATCAATCAACCACTCAAGATTTTGATAAGTTTGCAGGAAGAAGCCGAGTCCAGTTTTAACAAGGTTGACGAACCTTATTTTGAAGACGAAGTTATTGTGCATTCAGAAGAGTCCGGGGGTGATTTGCCAGACGTACCAATTGTATTGGACGAATTGGCCAATAATCCTCGATACGTGGGAGATTTTGCCTGGCCAACATTTGGAACCACGACATCAGCTATTGTTTTGCCGACTGAAGTGAGAAATTATGACTTGAAGCAGAACCATCTGAATCTATTGCCTTCTTATCACGGGATGGCCAATGAAGATGCTTTGCAATTCGTTCGTGAATTCTGCACGGTGGTCCAGTCTTTTTCTTTGCTAGCTCTGACTGAGGACCAATTAAAGTTGAAATGTTTTCCATATACACTGAAGGACAGAGCCAAAACGTGGTACTTATCACTTCCACCTAACTCGCTCACTACATGGACGGCCGTGTGTGAGAAATTCATGCTGAAGTACTATCCCAATCATAAAACTCAGGAAGTACACACAAAAATCATGAATTTTACTCAAGCCGATAATGAACCATTCCATGAGGCTTGGGAGAGATTCAGGGAGTTACTCCAGCAGTGTCCACATCATCAGATGGCACCAAAAATGTTGTGGCAGTTCTTCTATGATGGATTAGTGCAGACAGCTCAGTTTATGGTAGATAGTACTGCCGGTGGAAATATTGCGGTGAAGACGGCCGATGAATTGAAGGAAATATTTGAAACCCTTGCAGCTAGTTCGCAGTAGAAATCTACCCGTACTCGACGTGTTGAAGTGAGTGCAGTTGTTGAAAGTTCGGACATGAAAAAGTAGCTGGCCAACATGATGAGAGAGCTGCAGGAATTGAAGATGAGCAAGTCTGTTGTTTCTCCACCTCGACAGGCACCTGCTAGACAAGATATTTTTACTGAGCCATGCGGCATTTGTGGAGAGCAAGGGCACAATTCTGAAGAGTGTCAAAGAATGGGAGAGCCGACATATGAAGAAGGAGCAGAAGTTTATGCTGCACAGGGGTATCCTCCATGTCAGCAGTTTGATCAAGGCCAAAGTTTCAATCAGAATCAACGACAACAGAACTCGGAATGGCAGAATCAGTCTAGTTATGGGTGGAGGAACCAGAATCAAAGACAAGGCTTAGGACAGAATTATCAATTTCACCCTTCCCAACAACAACAACCTATTCAGCAGTATCCCCCTCAGCAGCAGTGGTACCCTCAGCAACAGCAGTTTTCCCAACAAGTTCAGCCTCCTCAAAAGACTTCCATGGAAGACAGTTTGAGCGCTTTCATGCAGGAAAACAAGCAAGCAAGGGAAGCTCAAGATGCCACTATCAAGCGTCTTGAAACAGCTGTGGGACAGATATCTGGGACTATGAATCAGATGCAGCAGCAACAGCAGACTGAGAAGATACCGAGTCAAGGACAACAACCTCATCAGGCCCATGCTGTTTCTATCATTAGAGAAGTTGCTCCAAAATTTAAGGTGGAGGAAATCAAGCCTCACAAGGGTGAGCACCAATTTGACCGATTCGTTGTCTTACCAAGTAGACTAAGAGAAGGACCGGTACACACCCTTAATACGAGGGACACCACAGAGAAGTGGAGAAGCAAAACCGTGAGTACAATCAAAGCTTCCCAACTGCCAGATGAACCTATACCACTAGATGCAGCTGAACCACAACAGCTTCTACCTAAGCAGGATGATCCAGGTAGTTTTATCATAAGCATGGACTTGGGTATTAGCGACAAGGTCTCAGGAATGCTAGATTTAGGTGCAGCAATTAACCTGATGCCTTTTAGTATTTTTGAGAAATTGGGAAATTGTGAATTGAAGCATACGGACATGAAAATAGAATTAGCTGATGGTTCTATTAGTTACCCTCGTGGGATGGTTGAGGATGTTGTGGTAACTGTAAGTGGTATTAGAGTTCCGGTGGATTTTGTTGTGCTGGATACCGGCAAGGGGATAAGGAGTGAGAATGGTCCACCTTGTTTTGCTAGGTAGGCCTTTTATGGCCACAACTAATACTCACATTGACGTCAGGTCAGGAACTTTGAGTATGGCGGGATCAGGGCGATCAGTGACTTTCTCTGTGTTCAGTAAGAAGTCAGTAGCTCGTGACCCTTTAGTACAAAATTGCTCCTACGTCAAGATGTTTGACTCGGTGGATGAGGATGATATTGTGCATGAATTCCTGGCTAATCTGCACAATGAGGATGATATCATTCAGGAATTCTTGGCTAATCTAGAACATGAGGATGACATAGTGCATGATTTTCTGGCTGACCTGCAAAGTGAGGAGGAAGTCGAACCGGACATTCAAGTCCGAGTGAAGGGAAGAGCAACACATGCAATGGGTGTTAAGTACCCGAGATTGAAATCATCAGCTGCAACCATAAATGATGTGAGAATACAGATGAAAAGGCAGCTGCACCTTCAGTCAGATTTTGGTTAATGGGTGGTTTCTCGTTCTTTCCCTTTGTTGTATTTGTTTTTCTTTGTTTTGTTTTGTTTTGTTTTGTTTTGTTTTGTTTTGTTTTGTCTTTGTGTTTTTGTTTCAGGTTGTTGGATAATGCTGCTTGAATGATTTCTCGCTTGGAGCTGTCGTACCCTCAGTGAAGCCTCCTTTTCTCTCTTCTTTTATTGTCTCAATGAGGGCATTGTTTTCTTTTCTTGTGTGGGGAGAGGTACCCTTTTGGTTTGTGTCTTGTCTTGTCCTCGTCAGTCTTGATTTGATTCAAACTGTGGAAGTATGTGGATTGAACATGATGTATTATGCTTTTATTTAATTGATGGTTTGAGGATATTTTTCAGCATTTTCTTTAAGCATTGTGTTTACTTCATAGTTGACTGTGGGACATTTTTCTGTATGTGAATAATTGAGGTGAAATTCTTGAATGAGAAAAGGAGGTGGAAAGTTTTTCTTTATGCGTGGAAATTTGTGAATGATGTTTTGTTGTTAAAGTGTAAGTTGAGTTGGGAGGTCTCTGCTCTTCTGGGAACCATGAGCATGAGAAACCACATGATGATACTTTAGATGAACTCTAAATGTTTCCACCTCATGAATATTGACCTTATAACTCGACTCTCTTGCCGTTTATGTAAAGAATAATGTTGTTTGGCTTAATATATGATCCGAGGGGCTCTACCCCACTCTCTCCACGTCTTTGTTGAAATGCTTAGGAGAGATGGGTATGGAAACCACTCTAGGAGACCCGGAATACTCCGGAAGATTTACCTAGTGAATTTTTCCCCGGAGATTGTGTAAAATTGGTTGAATTTTGAAAAGAAAAGAAATTAGAAATATTAAGTGTGATAGCACGTTTCATGTCTTGCCTCCTATCTTCGCATTTTGGTTTTGATCCGATTGAGTTTATATGCAGAAGGGCAACTCGTAGTTATGGGGTGAATTGCATTTGGTTAGAAAATGTTGAGAATGTTCTTGTGCTGGATATGAAGTTGAAGCATGATTTGTCATTTTCGATCTATGTCTTTCTTGTTGTGTTTTTAATTAAGATTTGCTTGAGGACAAGCAAGGTTTTGTGTGTGGAGGGTTTGTTGCGTTCATTATTTGTTGTAATAGATGTTTTGCATGCGCGCTTTTGATGACATTTGTTTTGTTTCGCATTATTATAAAGTTAAAATGCGCTAATGATGTTGTTTCGAGCTATCGGGTTGAAAATGTAGATTTTGCTCGGGAATGATGAAGGCAACCACAGTTCGCTCAACTTCCGCCGCCGTTGTGAGTTTTCTGCTGCAGCAATACGTTCCGTTTGGCCAAACGGGGCACCTTCAGGAAGTCAGCGGTCTCTCACCTTAGGAGACCGCTGACCGTTTAGCCAAACGGGACATCTTCAGAGAACTCAGCGGTCTCTCACTCTAGGAGACCGCTGAGTCCAGCGTTCATCCAATACAGGGCCAGAAGTCAACAGTCTCTCATCCCGAGCGACCGCTGAGTCCAGCGCTTATCCATTACAGGGCGAGAAGTCAGCTGTCTCTCACTCTAGGAGATCGCTGAGTTCGGGCGTTTAGCGGGTTTACTAAAGTGCACTCAGCGGTCGCTGAGGCTAGGAGACCGCTGAGTTTGGTCACGTAGCTGATTTAATAGGGTGTGCTCAGCGGTCGCTGAGGCTAGGAGACCGCTGAGCACAATTTTAATCGCCGCGTGTATAAATACCGAGCGAGGGTTTTTCAGACGGGCTCTTTCCCACTTTTATTTTCCAGACGCCATTCTTTTCTTTAACTTGTAGAGATTACTCTTTAGGATTTCTTCTAGTTACTTTCGGATACTTTATAGTTAGTAATTTACTATCGTCATTTTATTCCGGATTCAAGGCTACAGACATTGCAACCTTCAATTCAAATTCTAGTTTATTGTGTTCGTTAATTTTAATTACTCTTGTGAGTTATTTCGATTTCCGTTCTTCATTCCTGCTTATAATTGCTCCGTTCATTTGCTTAATTGAATTAATGGTTAGATGAGGATCGATCGTTTAATATCTTTGCTATGCTAAATTACGATTCATGCCTAGGGTTTAATTTATGCATTTTAGTTCTTGCCTAGGGATTTATTTATGTTTAATTCCTCTTTCTGTCTAGTTATAAACCACAAACCAATTGATTGCTTTCTGTTTATTTTCTTTTCGCAATACAATAATCTCCCTGCTAAGTTTTCCTTGTGATACGATACTTAGGTTGGCTTGCTTAATCTACTGTGATCTCGTTCAATTGCGAGCGACTTTAGGATTAATTTAGTCGAAACAAAATTCAAGCTCCCCTGATAAATAGCTTGAAGACTCTATCCAATCAGCACGACGACCTAATCCAGTCAATTCTCTCCAAAGGCACTGAGATTGTCCAGCTCTCCAACCAATTCAAAGAATTGAATGCTCAATTCCAAGCTGGAAGCTACAGCACTGCCGAACTCAATCTAGTCACAACAGACAACATAGCTAGAATTGTTGAAGCTGACAAGGCCCTCGCCCAGCTGAATGAAGCGGTTTGCAACCTATCTGCCCTTATTGATGATACTAAAAAGGGGAAGGAAAGCAGACAGCTGGGAAAACAATTGATAGTGAAGAAGCAACTCAAAGAGAGTCAGCGCAGCCAATATAGTCTGAAATTGATGAGTTTGCAAAAGAACTGGATGAACAAGAACCAGCAACGGCAGCAGCAACCAAGGAAACTTGGAGAGAGAGAATGAAAGCTCTTGCAAAAGCTTCGGGATTCAAGCCAGAAGTGCATAATGACTACAACTGGCTCTGCAACTTCCAAACGGAGCAGATACGAGAGATGAAGGAACTGGATAAAATAGCCAAGGCAAAAGCTGAATCGCTGAAACCAAAAGAAAAGAAAGAGAAAACAAGAAGACAGCAATTCAGGCAAGCCAGAAAGAAACACGGTCAAGCCGGACCAAGTCGTCCTCCTAGAAAATCCAACAAAGAAATCCCAGAAGTAGTCAGAGATTGAGAACAAATCAAGGAAGATTTTATCAAAGAATTCTACTACTTGGGACAATACAAAGGCATGGATCCGCACTCTGCATTCTCTCAGTTCTTGCTTGAACTCCATGAGGATGACCTAATGATGGCAAGGTCGTTTTCTATAGCGGAGCAAAGGAAGGAAATTAAAATTTCAACTCCTGAAATCAAGCAACTCAAGCCTCTCTTCATTCAATGAACTAACCGACCGGACAATGCCAGAATCATCAAAGAAGTACATCATTGGACCGAAGAAAGAAAGTTGTCCAAATCGAAAAATCAAGCTGAATGGAATGAGTTAGAAGAACTTATCTTCAATAGGTACGGTATCAAGACTGATAACAAGATTGAAGAACAAAGAAAGAAGCAGAGCTGAAGACCCAGCCATCTGGGAAGTTATTTTTTTGTGAACTTTTGTAATGAAAATTTTGTAAAGTTTTTTTTCTTATAAATGAAAAGTTCATTTCTTCCAAATCAACCTGATGACAATATCTCTTTGTCCAGGCTCTGAATTTATTTATCTGCTGTGAATGTTTACACTCTAAAAACCCCGTCTCCTGTTAAGGGGGAGTAAATTGTTTTTCCTAGTTAGGTTTTGGCATCATCAAAAAGGGGAAAATTGTTGGGAAAATAATAAAAGTTTTGATTTGATATCAAAACCCAACTAACCCCAACCTAGTAGATGATTGCACAATATCATAAGTATTTTTCCAGCTCGTCTGTTTGAGCTTATAGAGTTTCTAGACTAACAGGTAAAGTCACAGAAGACAACTGAAGATCCAGCCGAATGAAGATCAGCTGAAGTCCAACACAGCTGAATAAAGGCCCACACAGCAGAGAGAAGTCACAGAAGAAAAACCCAACAAATCAATCAGAAGACTCAGCAGGTCAAGCCAAGCAACTGACTCAATAATGTCTAGAAGAAAGAAGATCAAGTTCGTCTAAAGACAGCTGCGGAAAAGAAGTAGTTTAAGTGACAACTCAACTCAGTGTCAAGACCTAGCTCTGAAACAACAACCCAACTTAGAGTCACAGACCCAGTTCGATGTCAGAAACCCAGCTCAGTGTCAATGACACAGCTCAGGTTGAAGACACAGCTTAGGTCTAAGACACAATTCAGATTGAAGTCACAGCTCAGGTTGAATCAGCTGAGTTTGAGACATAGCTTATATACATCTTATTCAGCAAAAGTCAAAAGACAACTTGATATAAAGTTCTGACAGGAATCGTTGATTAGTCATCTACTAGGCACCTAGATGTCAAGTCTAGGACTTCTCTTCGAAGAGACCTCGATCGAAGAGAAGACCGAAGCAGGGATTCAGAACGGCTCTTTCCAACGGGTAGTTCTAAACCTTCCCTATAAATATGAGTCTTACTCACACTTCAAAAATAGTGTGTACAGAGATGAAGAGAGAGAGAGAGAATCAAGAGAAGAAATATCAATACGAAAGAGGAATTCTATTAGAAATCTCTCAGAAAGATTCAAAGAAAATAAGTCTGCACTTATCAATGTTCACATTCACTCAGGCTACATATTCTCTCTCCCATTAGATTCTAGGCATATAATGCTTTCTATTTTAAGCCTAGTTTGAACGAGTTCATTTAACTAAATGTTCTTCATTATAAGAACTCGTTCATAGTTGGAAACTCCAAACCAAACCCCTCTTTACCCAGAAAAGGTTCGGTTATGGTCAGGTTCTTAGTACCCGTAAACTGAAAGTAGGCTTCAGCTGTGCCCGTAAACAGTCTGATTACGTTTTGATACAGTACGCGTAAACTTGTATCCAGCTCAAGGAACGGAGCTGCAACGCTTGCTGACTGCGCGGAAAGTCAGTGATATCCTTAGTGAATTACCAGAAGTTTCTGGTCGTGGATGTAGGAGTGATTCTCTGAACCACGTTAAAAATCCTTTGTTCTTTACTTCATTATTCTTGTTTTGTATTAACTTTATCTTTAAGCATATTTCTCAAGGTGCTAAATCTGACTAAGAAGGAAAGAGAAACAAAGTTTTGAAAATTAAGTTCAGGACGAACTTTCCAATTCGCCAGCTTCCGCACGCACACACACAGCTAGCTGTGTTTACCTTGCTGTCTCCTAGCTTGGTAAATTACAGCCAGCTCACTCAAAAGATTATTAATTGGAAAAGTTTTTAAATCTTGGTGTATTCACCCCCCCTCTACACCAAGATATCCGTCTCGGGACCAACATTATTTATTTTTGCTAACGGTGAAGTTCGGTCTATTCCGACCCTGTTATTTGCTAATTTTTTTAATTATAACTAATGTATTTATCTTTCGTATATGTCTATATTATTAAGATTATGTTGCCTAAAATTTTGGATACATTATTTATTTATCCACAAATTAAAATCCCTTATTTCTTTCCCACTTCTTACTTTTCCGTCAGTCATGTCCCGACATACGTGTCTTCCCTCGGGAATTGGGGTGTGACACTACAGATGCATGAACCAAGCACGGTTTTCTTATTATGCTTGAAAGCATCAACTACATACATTGACAAAGGAAGAATTGTCTGAACAGGTGGAAAGGGGTGTACACCAACCAAAAGAAGGGACACCCAACGATCGTGTTTGAAGCCGTTGCTTCTCAAGATATGTGAATTTGGCATGCATTCTTCGGTGTCGCCAGCTGAAATAATGTCATAAATGTGTTGAATCAGTTGGACGTGTTCGGCAACCTTCTGAAGGGAAAGGCGACGGCAGCGACTTTCAACGCCAACGACAGTATAACATGGGCTATTATCTTGCTGACGACATTTATCCGAACTGGTCGATCTTCGTGAAGGCTCTCCCATGCCCGACTGATCCGAAGAGAGCTTTATTTGCCCAGAAACAAGAAGCCGCACGCAAGGACATGGAAAGAGCCTTCGACGTTCTCAAAGCTCGTTGGGCTATAATTAGTAGGCCGACACGTCCATGGTTTCGGGAGACTTTATCAAACATCATGTATGCTTGTATTATCTTGCATACTATGATAGTTGAAGATGAGGATGAGAATGCAAGTAATTGGAGCCCAGAAGAAGCATCAACCTCAACAGACGAGATGGGCACGAGTCGAGAAGCGAATGACACATTTTGAGAATATTTAAAGAGAAAAGTTGTCACGCCCCAATTCCCGAGGGAAGACACGTATGTCGGGACATGACTGGCAGAGAAGTAAGAAGCGGGAAAGAAATAGGAGATATTAATTTACGGATAAATAAATAATATGTCCAAAATTTTAGGCAACATATTCTTAATAATATAGACATATACGAAAGATAAATACATCAGTTATAATTAAACAATTACCAAATAATGGGGTTGGAATAGACCGAACTTCACCGTTAGCAAAAATAAATAATGCAGGGTCGGATAAACCGAACTACCATGCTAAACATAAATGACGGAGTCGAAGAATTCAACTTGCCAAGTGGGGTTCGTAAAACCAAACTTCACCACAAAGGGTTGAACAATCAGAGCACAGTCAGAGATAAAGCCAGAGAGCCTATGCTTGCCAAATCGAGTCAACCAAACCAACTCACTCGTGTGGTCGGGTAAACCGTACTACACCACGATAGTCGGAAAGTTAAGCATCCAAGAGGGGTCGGCTAGTCTGAAGCATTTATCGAAAAGCAGTAAAGAAATAAATGGGGGCGAAAAACCGTACAACCCGGGATAAATAATAATTCCGGATAGAGGTCCATTTTATTTAAAGCATAATAGTTCAAACACGACACAAATCAATTATTAGAGTATTAACAGAGTAAGGCGGAAGCAATAGCATAAAAAGTACAACAGTACAACAACATCCTCTATTCCTCAGCTCCGTCCGATCACTCCGACTTCTCATCCTGAAAATATTTTGAAAAGAGTTTGGGGGTGAGTAATAATGTGCCCTGTGTGTAAGTTTTTTTATAAACAATTTTAATAAAAACTAAACAGTTGGTATATCCAAGTTTTACTCGTAAGCTTAGAAGGTTTTAAAAATATAAAGTCACTTCCAAGATACGTCAAACCTTTTTCATTGGCGCGCCAACAATGCTGTTCTATAGTGTTATTCCTATCGTGGAACGGTTACATTTCTCGTTTCAACCACAGTAACAAGATCCCGATCTTAACCCATCGAACCCAGAACATAAATCCTCGTTAGAAAACGATGGTGATCAATCCACTGAACTTCTAACCACGTGTACACAGCCCATTGCTAGTGTGTTAGACCAACAAAGGACCCCGGTCGGTATCATAGGAACATTAAACACATAGAGCGCACTAATAATTTTCATAGGACCCCGGTCGGTATCCATGGATAACCATTTTTCTTTTACCTTAAATATCAGAGTTTATTAACTCAAAATAATTTTCATAAAATAAAACCCACCTAATAGATCAGGAATACGTCGGAGTATTTTGATTTGTGTCTGGACCTACAATACAAGCCTTAAGCTTAGTCAAGAAGAAATGTACCAATACATTCAAATCTATTTTTCGCAGCCTCGAGTTTTAAAATAATTTGATAAATATAACTTCTTGGCTAGGGCACCAACAATTCCCTTAGCCTATTTATACAAAAATTTATCATATAATGATTATAGAAATCTATATTTATATAGGTAAATAGATATCAAAATAATATTGAGAACAAAGTTTAATACCTCTGAGATTCTTGCAAAAACTCAAGTAAACTTTTCTAATTTATAGGAGGAGACGAACTATCTCTCTCGTTTTCTTTTCGTTTCTTTAATTTGAAGAGTGAAATAGCTACTGCTTCTGTTTACTATTTATAGAAGAATTTAAAGTAGGTAGCCTAGTATATAGCATTAGATAGTCATTAGTCTATATAAAACAAATGAGAGCACATGTCATGAATAAAAATAAAAATAAAAATAAAAGGAATGCGTTATCATACTTTATACATATACAAATAACAACATGCTCAAAATGCTTATATATTAACTCTTGTTTTAAAAGTAAACAAGATACGTACATATATATATATATATATGTATTATATTTACTAATTAGTCATTAATAATATAATAATATACTAATTACTTTCATTAATAATATAATATTATATACTTACTTTATTATATTTTTGTTCTCAAACCATATATATATATATTACGTTTGTATATATATATATATATTATAGATAACTTAAACTTTTGGGCATTAATATTAATATACATTAAATGGATCAAATTCAAATATATATATTAGTTATATATTTTTTTTAAATAATTTATTAGACAAAAAGCTCGATTTTGAATATAAATTTTTTTGTTGGAATTTAAAAAATTTCCCGAGGTGCTACTTTCTTTATTCTTAAATTCTAGAAATATTCAACTATTTTTATTTTTATTATATTCTCTAGGACTTAGTTATTAAACTTATTAGAAAAATCAGGGGTATTACAAAAGCAGCACTTCACGATGTTAGAGCCCACTCAAAACTCGAAGATGATTTGATCGAAGAAATGTGGGCACGCTTCAGAAATTAATGTAATGTTTTACCTTTTATCATTGACCACATTTAATTTTCACATTTCATTTTTCATTTTCCTGTTTCAAAATTTATCTCTTCTCTATCTTTTCTCTCTACTCTGAAACCCTAGTTTTCTCTCTTCCGCGCCGTCGAGACGTCTGATAACTGGCGCCATCTCGCCGTCTCGGTTTCCGCTTTGCCTCTGACGTTGACGTTCCCTTCATTGTCATCGGTCCAGTAAGTCATCGTCACTCGTCCAGTCCATCGCACCGCTCACTCCAGACCGCACCGCCGCACAGTGCAGAGCGTCACGCCGCCGCCGCGACCTGTCCTTTCTAGATTCTGTCGCTGATCTTCCAGATCCGCCGCAGATCATTATTCCAGATCCTGCCATCTTCCGTCCAATTTCAAAGCTTCTCGCCGACTTCCATGGCATCGACCTCCGTGTCTAACGAATCATATACCGGCGACGATGCCGCTTCACAAATCCCAATGAATTCGTCCCAATGTGATATTTATGGATCCATATATAAAAGTGTATGATACTAGATCTATAATTTCTTCCCAATGTGCTGAAATTGTATGATTTTGAAATTGTATGATTGATGATGGCGTGGTACGATTGGTTGTACCCATTACTTGGTATGATTAGGATGAATAGGTTCATTCGTACCCATCGTACCAGGTCAGTAGCGAGCTGAAACTGGTAGCTCGCATCTGCTTGGTATGATTGGAACGAATGAGTGCATTCGTATGGTACGTACCAATTAGTGGCGTGCCAAGACTTGATACGATCGGGTCGTGCCAATCATACCAAATAAGACCACCGAAAAAGATGACCAGAGAAAAATTCACAGTCAAATCCCGTTGTCTAGAAGTGAACAACGGGGACAAAAGAAAGACGATCTGAAAGAGGAGAGAAATTCTGACGACCTGAGAGAACAAAATATATATAAATATATATATATAGAGAGAGAGAGCTGCGAGATAGGGAAAAAATATACATAAAATGCGATTTTCTCAATATAACAAATTTTTTTTAGGCTCTTCCAGCCTTGGATTCTGGAAAATTGCGTCTCTCACCTGTGCCGCAGGGTAGCCTTGTCGACACACCATCATGTATATAATATAAAGTAAATGGACTATTTGCACAGATCATAACGTGAATAATATGCAAATCAATGTGAAAATTTTTCTTCTCACTAAAATAAGGGAAACAAAGTTTAATACATAAGCAATGAATAAGAGGCGTTCTGATGTGGTTTGACACCAAAATCAAACCACATATATATGATTTGATAATTTTATGAAATCAAATGAAATTGTTTTAGTATCACACCATGTATATATTAAAAATCAAACATTTAATATCATACTACTAGATATTTTTGTAATAATGTTAATTCAGGCTTTGGTGAAGAGTGGGAAGGTATCTTTGTTTGATTGACTCGAAAAATGTCCGTTTCTACTGGAGATAGTTTTTAGGGTGTCTCCAGTGGTGGAAACCAGTTTCAGCTTCCAAATCGCCACATCAGCGCCACATCAGCTTTTGGAACCCACCTACTTTTTTTATCTAAACACCTTCCACAACAATGAAACCAGTTTCTACTATTTAAAGGGTCCCACTATAATACACATTATCTTTATATATCTATACATAAATTATTAGTTTTGAACTTTAAAATATCATCATTTGCTCGTTTCAAATCGGATTTTTACGATTTTTATGTCGAATAAAAGCTCTCGTCGTGATCTTTAATATAAGATATATGTTCGATATGTTTTAGATGAATTAATCAGGTCCGTATTTATGAAAAACTACAAAAAAAATCGAAATGAAAAAAGGACAAAAACAGAAAAAAAAAAAAAAAAAAAAAAAGTCAAAAGTGGCGCGCGCATATCGTTGCACGCCAATGTGGTATTGGCGCGTAGGTGGGTGTAGCGCCTCACCTTCGCTTCCTACCGCATTTTCTCCTTCGCATCTGATTAACCTGGTTTCCAGTTTCAAAACTGGAAACCAGTTTCAAAACTCCACAATGGTGGATTTGGTGGGTTCCAAATTTTGGAACCCACCGTTGGAGGCACCCTTAGTAGCATAGAGACTGTGATTGCTGACACCCCATATTGAATTGAAGTTCCCCTATTAATTATTTACTTATTCATTCAGTAAAAAGAATTAACATTTCTTTATTATCCATCCCCCCCCACCCACCCACCCACACGTACACACTTCCCAGCATGCCAGCCCCAGCCTGCTCTCACACAGTACACACACATTGCAAAACAACTCCCCTCTCTCTCTCTCCCCCACCCCTCACAACCAGACAGAGAAAGATTCATATATGATCTCATCTCTTACACAGATTTAGCCAAACACACGCAGTCCTAACCCCTTGAAAAACTCCACCTCTTAACCATCCTCCTCACAAACAACAAATACGGCCTCACACACACACACACTTCTCCCATCTCCCAATAACATCCCACAGAGCACGAAGCGTTCGTCATTATTATTCAGCCTTGGCATTATTCCTACCCCCACACACATGCATTCATGAGTAGAAGAGTCTTTACACATCGATCATCACTCAACTGGGCTGCTGCTGCTGCTTCTCTTACTAATCTCTTTCTTTCTCTCTCTCTCACTAGAAACTCAACCAATTACTAATCGACTCATTCTTAAATGGGTTGTCTGATATCACAACTAGCGGCCAAATTCGCCTTCTTTCCACCAACGCCGCCTACATACCAGGTGAAGAAAAGGGACGACGGCAAGCTGGTAGCCGTCTCCACGGCGTCGTCTCTCCCAATATCCATTGACGATTCTTGCCTTGATGTGTTGGCCATCAACACTAAAAGGGGTAACAAGATTATAGCTTTCTACTTGAGGAATCCCTGCGCCAGGCTTACTGTCTTGTACTCCCATGGAAATGCAGCTGATCTGGGCCAGCTCTATGACCTCTTTGTACAGCTCAAAGCCAATCTCAGGGTTAATCTTATTGGGTCTCTCTCTCTCTCTCTCTCCCAGGAAAAAAAAATGGAATGTACCTTAGTCTTCCGATTATTTATTTTTATTTTTATTTTTTTAATTTCTCTGCTGGTTTGCAATTTGAGCCTTGTGCTTATGTTGTGGAAACTGTAAAATTTCACTTTCTATTTTGATTGTAAGTGCTGAAGTCTTACTGAGAGAAATGTGGGGATTTCTGTAAATTTACAAAGAAAGAAAGAAATGTAGGTAAGAGTTCACTTGGGTTTTCGTTTAGCTTCAGTTTCTGGTGCAATGGGCTTAGATCTGAAATCTTTATTATTAATTGGCAAAATGGTGACTCAATTAAGGTTGGTTGACTACTGGGTTGTGTCAAGATTACCCAGTATCAGATATTACATTTTAATTAACGAAATATTGATTTTATATAAAATTAAATATTGTTGCTATTCCTTTTCCTTGTTTGATGTTTGCCATGTTGCTTATCTTAATGTGAAAGTGATGGTCTTGACTGGCGACTGACCAATGAAAGTTTAAAGGAGATCCTAATGGTGCCTTAGTTAAGATTGTGACATCTTGTGATTTTCCTTTCAGACTTTCATGTCGCTTTTAATTTGGGTGTCCTCATGTTGTTTTCACTTCTTCTGTCTTTCGACATTTGTGAGATTGAATTATAATTATTACAAAGCATAAGTACCAGAGATTTGCTTATTTTCCAGCAGCTGAGCTTCTTTCTAGGGATTTTTTTTTCCTTTTTATTTTTGTTGTCTTCGAAATTATCCGGGGATGAAAATTAGTCTGACCATCCTGCACTTCAATATTTGCTTCTTTCCCCAATTTTTGTGGATCCTGAAGAATTTATGTATTCCAGTTTCATTTGCTATTGTGTGTAATGCAATGGATGTACTTCTTGATTAATTTACTGCATTACTGAGTTGATTCTGTTCAAACGTGCAGGTACGACTATTCTGGTTATGGAGCTTCAACTGGTAAGGTAAAATTCAATGAACTTAGTTCCTTTGTTAACTTCTGTTCATAACCTGTATCTTTTTGAAATGCAAATAGAAAGTCGGCTTGGACATTCTTGATTATGATAATCATTATCAATTAAGTTTTAGAAAATTTAGCTATTCAGTCTCATAAGTCATTGCATGTTGATGTTTGTTATGAAAAAAATATATACCTAAAACTTAGCTCGTTATGGACCTTGTGTTTGTTTGTGAATCATCTTAATAATGGTTTCCAACGAGACTTTTCGGGTTGCAGTCCTGATCTTTTTCAACGCATAAATTAATTATTGTTCTTTTAGACCAAGTTTTTCTAGTTAAATTCTAAAAGTTTGGTTCTTTTATAACTCCCAGCCTAGTGAATACGACACATATGCGGACATAGAGGCTGTATATGAGTGTCTTCAAACAGAGTATGGGATTAGCCAGGAAGATCTAATTCTATACGGGCAATCAGTTGGAAGTGGACCAACGTTACATTTAGCAGCTCAATTACCAAGATTGAGAGGTGTAGTCCTGCACAGTGCCATCCTATCTGGACTTCGTGTGCTTTGTCATGTGAAGTTCACTTTCTGCTGTGATATTTACAAGGTTAGTACTTTTATATTTCGTGCATGTGGCTGTGCTAATTTCTTAGCTGATTCTAAGAAACCATGGTTCTACTTGGCCCCTTCTGATCCATTTTGATGATTGGACTTTTTTAAAGATGTCACATTGCATTTGAATCCTTAAAAATCTTTTCTTCCTGTCAAACTTTTATTACTGTAAATTTGCTACAGAGTATTTACTGGAGACCAAGGGACCACTATGAGTTTAAATATCACTAGAATTGAAAAAGAACTAGTTAAAGCTTTAATTGACTAATGTGGTACTGCAGCTCAACTATTTCTTGTTTTTACGCATCAAGGATGAATCTGTTTATAAATGTGTCAATGGTGATTAGTAAGTGAAATCAATGACATACTTGATATGGGGTTGTCTGCATGTTGAACAATCTGAGGTTTGTTTGGCTAATGACTAGTTCTGATTTGAAGAATTTTTCTGAGTAAACAAACCACTATATCTCTCACCTAATTGTGGATATTCAAAATTCTACCCTATTATTCCCCTAAAAAAAATTCTACCCTGGTATTTGCTAATTGTTGTGCTTGTAATTTTTCAAACTCTTCCATATAATAAGAATTTTATTGGTATGTTTATTCAGATAATAAGATAAAACAACTATACTTGCTGTCAATTAATAATAACTCCATTCGACCATGCAGAATGTAAAGAAAATCCGGAAGGTGAAGTCACCCGTGCTTGTTATACATGTAAGTGATTCTGGAATCTCAAAGCATCTGCCACTAAACATTTAGTTTTTTACTGTACAACATCATAGATGCTCGGTGGTTGTTCTTCGATTCAAAGAAGTTCAAATCAGTTAGTTCTGCGTTGGTTGTTGGTTGTTTTTCTATCATGCCTCCCCACCTGCATCTGGATCTTATACCATCTTGCTTTGAGTATTATGTGAGATAAATCATCTGATTTATTTTGACTATTCTTCAATCGCACTAGGACCAGCCGCTGATGACCACCCTGAGTCTTCCAATTCAGATAATGCATTGAAATACTTGTATATTCTGATAACCACCACAAACAAAGTCTCCATAGCCCCTTTATTCCATTTACTACTTTTAGTTACTCTAATATTGTTTCTCTAATAAAATGTGTCAACCTATTGTTACCCACAGAAGTTTGGATTTATTGGTAATTGGATATGTTGATAGCTGCCTTCAGAGTGAATTATGCCTTGTACTACTGTATTCTTGGAAGTTGCTTTTTAGTTTAGTGGGTGGATACAAACCTCTACATCTAATTAAAGGTTAGATGAATTAAGTTTTGCTTAGTTCCTAAAATCTCAGAATCAGTATGTGTTCATAGTTCTTAATCCACTAATAAAGCTTTTGGTGGGATTGTTTATCATTCCAAGTTGCACCTCCATAAACGACCTTAGCTGATTAGAAGCTGGAGTCCTGGGATTTTTTTTTTTTTTTTCCGAAACTATTGTTAGATGATAAACTTTTCAGATTTTGGTGGTTTTTAAAAGATTGCTACCTTGTTTAAACGATTTTGAATGAAAAATGCCTGTTATATGGGTGATGAGCTCATTCTTTTGGCTTCATCTCAATTTATACAATGCCCGTTGAGTTAGTTTCATGATATCCAAAATTCAAAATCAATGCTTTACATGCTTGCATGCACCGCCATAATATAAATTCATTTTGGGCTTGCCAGATGTTGTCTGGTCTAATTAGTATCATTCTTATTCAGGAATTTCTCCATAGAAAATTATCACTTTCCACAAGAGCTGGTAAATACTAAAGTCAATGTTCAATATTCTGGAATTTTGTTCCATCAAACAAAAAGAAAATATATCTCTGAATTTCTAAACCTTTCCAATGTAGAAAGTAAATATTTGGAGTCTCCTACCTTACATTGAACAACGGTAGACTTTTTGCCAATGGTATGGAAACAGTCAGTACTCTTAATCCACTGTGACTTAAGGATAAAAGTGTCAAATTAATAGAATCCCATACATTTAATCCACTGTGACTTAAGGATAAAAGTGTCAAATTAATAGATTCCCATACATTGTAAGTTTATAAATTTGACAATTATAAGGGTTGGGAATGGTATTTTATAAAGCAGCTTAGGTACTAAGCTGCCTTTAGCTGCTCCACTGTTAATAGCCTAAGAACTCATTGTCATCCTATCTAGGTGGGACAAAGGTGCTGCCTAAGGCCTAGTAGACTGTTTAGCTTTACATTTTCTTATATCGTATTGAAAATTCATGTTTCGGTTATGTTAGTAATTGTTTAATGTAATTGATATTGTGGTTAATATTGATTTTACAATTTGGTGTTCTAATTACATAAAACAAAACCTTAACCAAATCTTCGTCAAGTCTCAAAAAGGTAAAAATATGATGATACTGTTTTTTTTTTCACAACACTTGTAGGATAGTCTTTTATTGTTTTTCTTATTTTTCTTTGTTAATCTCAATTACTTTGATTTCAACTGTCTTTATTTACTTTGGAAAGGTGCGGTGATATCTAAAGTCTTAAGGCTCAATATGTTCCCAAAGGCACTTGGCCTCAGTTGATCATACTTAGCCCTGGGACCTTTTAGAACACTATCCTAAAAAAAACAGCTTGTATCCAAGAGTTGTAGGAGAAATAATCCTCCGATATTCAGCAATGCGCTGTGGATGGGCCCTTTTTGAAGGGCTTCACAGACATTTAAACTTCATGTGGTGGTGGGGTGGTATTGGTGGCCTTTATTGGTGGTTCGTTCCACCCTTACTGTGGTGGTTGTTCTGTTGGGGTTGATTTGGGCTGAAAAGTTGAAAGAATCGTCGCGCATCCCTTGGTGCTGGTTTGAGGAAAATAGGTTTTTCCTACTAAATCGTGAAAATTTTGCAAAACTTTATTAATTTTGAAATAATTTGTGAAAGTAAATGAATACTGAAAATTTTATGAAATTCCTTCTCAAAAAAAAAAAAAAATATTTTATTAAATTCCTACTTTTGATATATTGGTCTAATTTGGGCACTAAAATTGTGATTTTTTTTAGTGAATTTTAATCTCTTGAGATATATCATGTATAATATGTTCTGAGTTGATGAAAAAGCTTTTAAAGGAGCACTTGCAATCCTTTACTGAATTTTGGTGGAAATATTCAAGCTGAAACCATGCATTTTGATACCAAGCTATTCTTCCTTTAACCTTCCTGCTAACATTTCATGCACGATATTACAATTCCTCCTATTTTTCTTTCTGTTCTTATGCTCATTTAATTTTCTGTTGTCCTCTATTGTTCTTCAAATAATAAAATAGGAATTATTTGTTGCTGTCTCTTGAGAATAATATTAAGATCATGATCTCTTTGACTGACTATATTGTGTGGGACGTATTTGTCAAAATGAACTCCTCCCTAAGAAATTGAATCTTGGGCAGAACATGGCAGAGAAGGTGATCAGTTTTATGTAGCAACTTCTTGTTTCCTGTTGGTAGACTTGTAAAACATTGTTTTTTTTAATAAAATTGGAAACTCGAAATGCTAGTAGCTTCATCGTGCTCAAGATTAAAGGATGCTAGTGTCTGGTAAATATTCCCAGAATTCACATGATTTCCTTATGAATTTAATTCTGTATTTAATGAACAAGTGTAAGAGGAATCAAAATATAGGTAGGGGGTGTTTGGTACACAAGATAAACCCCTACTAGCTTATTTATATGGGTTTATCTTGTGTTTGGTAGGTCACATTATTTTCTTTATTGGCCCGTGTTAATTTATCGGCCCAGTGTAATTTCACTGTACATTCCACATAAATTATACCGCCTCACCCCTCCGATAATTAAACTTGAGAGCACAGTAACCTCTGCTAAAATCTTGAAGGACAAACTTGCCCTCATTTTCATTTCACAAAATTGCAGAGAAGATTCCAATCTTCTCCTCACAAATCCAGACCTCTTCCTTAAACCCATATCAAATTCCCATCCAAAATCGAACATGTTTGGAATTCGTTCGATTTGAGCTTCTTCACAGATCCAAAATCTTTAAACCCATATCAAACGAAACCCAAAATCGAACTGCACAGAAAATCGGAAATCTATACCCCGACGCCGACGACGACGAGCAGCCGCCACCGCCGACGCCGCCGACGCCTGCAGCGCTGGGTTTGTGAAGGTGGGCACAACCTGAGTTTCGGCGACGACGGGAAAGGTGGGAGACTGGAGAGGAAGAGGAGGGCAGCAAGACTGTTGATGGGAAAGAGAGAAGATGGTGGCAGGTTCCGAGCGGCGGTGATGGTGGCGGCAGTGAAAGGGGTGGTGGTGGTGGTAGGCGGCGGTGGCATATTGTTGATGGGAAAGAGGAGAGATGAGTGAGAGGAGTGATTGTTGATGGTGATGGGTGGTGGTGGTCTAGTCAGTCGGCGGAAGGGATGGCGTTGGTGGTGGTGCTGCAGCGGAGAGAAAGAGAGAGAAAGCTGCTGTTGTGGTGGGGGAGAAAGAGAGAGAGAGCTGCTAAAGAGAGAGAAAGAAGTGAGAAAAAGAGAGAGATATAGATGATATTATAAATAATAATTAATTATAGTTAGGGGTAGAATTGTCATTTTCCACTTAATCTTGAATTTAAACTAGGGCACCAAACAACGAATTTATCATATCTACATTATATATCTTATCTACCAAACACGAAGTATACACTAACAATCACCCCTTATTCACTATATTTATCTTGACATTATCTATCTTACTTTATCCTAACATTTCTACCAAACGAGCCCGTAGTCTGGTTTGTTTAGAAGGTGTTTGGCTAAGCTTATTTATATTGTAAGATGTTTTAGGACTTATAAGATATTAGATCTTAATTAAAAATTAGTTGTTGGAGTTTTTGGATGATTGAGCTTATAAGATGTTTTGGTGACTATAATAAATTGAACTTTCTAAAATAAGAAAGTTTTCAAAAAGGGTCCCTATTTATCAAAACGTATAAGCTCTAAGCATCTTATTTTGGGAGCAAATAAGATTGTTTTATGTGAATGGTTGTTGTTCGAATGCTTGAAGGTCTTTGCATCCTGTAAGTGTTTCAAAGAGCTTATAAGCCCACCCAAACACCCACTTAGGTTGACAACACAATCTTTTTTACCGAGGCTCTCAACTTTTCTTATCTTATAATAGTACTCCCTCCGTCTCAATAGCAAGGTCTCACTTGCTTTGGACACGATTATTAAGAAACAAGAGTAAAAAGAAAAAAAGTGGTAGGTCCCACAACTTTTGAAGAGTTAATTGTTTTCATTTTTGGAATGAGATCTTGCTATTGGGACAGACGTAAAAAGAAAGCGAGACATTGCTATCGGGACGGAGGGAGTATTATTTAAACATTAGAATGGGTGGGTGGTGAGTTCTTGAACTTGACATAGTTATGATTCTTAGTTCTATTGACGTTTGGAGCCAGAAAGTACTAAATACCAGAGCACGATTACATGATGACGAGGATAGTTGGGCTGTTTTTTTATTAAAGGTGTTTAGTTGGTTTTTGGGCCTTAGGCCGAATCCTAATCATAGTAGGATTAGTGCTTATTCTATTAAGCCCATGTTTGGTTCGGTATTTTTTGGCATGGAAATGGATTCAATTAATTGAATCCATTACTTCTTGTTTGGTTTCGGTATTGGGTTAACCATTACCCTTACTTGAGGGTAACCCAGTTGTAACAAAATCTTTTCCTCTCCGAAGTCATTTCACAAGGTGATTCTTTTTCATTGTTGAACCAAACATCCAATAAAAGTAATACTTATTGTTACCATTCCTCCCCTCAACCTGATTCCATTCCCTTTCCATTCCTCCACTCGAACCAAACAAGCACTAAGTATAAATAGTAGTTTTATTATCCCTTGTAATTGTATCCGAAATCATACAGTGAAATCCCTGGCTTGATAGCGCCCTCAGATATAGTCATATCGTGACGAACTGGGCAAACAATTCTGTTTTTTTTTTTAACTTTCGTAATTTATAGTGTGCGTAATTCCTAACACGTTCCTCGTATGTGTTTCCGTTGTTTTATCATTGTGTACAACTTGTATGCACACATAACTAATTAAAGCTAAACATATACCAATGATTCTCCCAGCTATTTTTGCTGTATTTTTGTAATGCTCCAACTCACGAGTCGTGTTAGTATATTGAATATTTTCCACGGTCTGATGATACGAATTTGAAAGCTAGTTATGCAATTTACAGGGAACAGAGGATGATGTTGTAAATTGGTTGCACGGTAACGGATTATGGAAAATGGCGAGGGAACCATATGAGCCATTGTGGATTAAAGGAGGCGGCCACTGCAACTTGGAGCTCTACCCAGATTATATTCGCCATCTTTGTAGATTTGTTCAAGAAATGGAGAACATGACTACTGAAGTTAGACTGAGAAAGATACGGGCAGCTCTGTCTCTGCAGAAAAGGTTCAGGTGTAGTTCCATGTGTTGTGCTAATAAATGCTGTATAATGAAAGTTAGAAGACCCAAGTGGTGCTGGAGGCCCAAATGTCCGGAGTGGCGGCTGCCTAAATGCTCTGTTCGAAAGCCAACATGTCCGAGTTGCACAGGTTTGTCGTGTTGGTACACGAAATGCTCGTGCAGGTGTACGATGTGCTCATGTTTGTGTGCTGCTAAGTGCTCTTGCTGGTAATATTAATGGTGGGTATACAAAGACATTCGGATGGGATGGGAGCAGAGAAGCTAAGCTTTGTACAGATTGCTTCTCTTCTTGTTAACTTTTATCTGATCATATTTAGTAAGTTTAGGAATTTCAAACTGAATACATGATTTTTCGTTTTTTTGTTTGTACTAGTTAATTATTGTAACCCCCTTTCTTGCATTATAGAGGTGAAGAAATGAGTTTATTCGCTATTTTGTCATTATATATGTTTTGCTTGCCTATTCAACATCAGAAAATTCATCAAGACAGACGACAGAGGTTTGTGTGCAGAGAGTATTACACGCATGAAAGATTTATTTTACTTGATAATATACGGTTGCACGAGTGCACACTCGTATAATCGTGTAATCTCTGAAATTAACGTGCAATACACGGCTCACTAATGGGAACTCGTGTAATATAAGTACATTTATACCACAACTCACGATTCACGAGCAGTCTGTAATTGTGTAATCTATGAGAATTTCACATACAATACACGACTCACAAGTTGGAATTCATGTAATCTATGAACAATTATCTTAAAATAAGGGCGAAACCGTCCTTATGCTCGAAAATAAGGGTTAAAATATAGTTTATCATGTGAAATAACTATTATAGATAGTCAAAACATATTTGCTTATCATTTCTGAATAAGATCTCATTGACGTGGTGCAAGGCTAGATCATATTGAAAGAAGTGTAAATGTCCAAGTAAGAAAACCTCGTACCAATCGAGGTAGGCATCAAAGGACTGAGCAAAACAACGACATCCTTAATTCCTTGAATGACTCATCTGAGCGCCAAATAGGTTACAATAATATTTTTATTTATGAAATTGTAATTCATAACATTTTTAGCATTATGAATCTCTTAACGCTTTTATGAAGTGCAGTCCAAAATAGTTCAAGTAACACAACATAAAATGTTCAAGAAGGTAGTGGCAGAACTAGCGAACATAAAGCATACTTCACAACTATTCACATTTATCGACTAATTCAATTTTAATTCGTCTAACGGATTCAGGAAAATCTCAAATTAATTTCACACACATTTTCCAACATTATAAATCTAATTACACATTCAATTAACACATTCAACTCGATTAAACATAAAAACTCCCGACTCGGGAAATTCAATAAAAAATAGAAAAACTTTTTTATTTTGAATTAAAATTCCAGAAAATCACACAATACTTAATTTTTATTAAGAAGTTCATAAATACAATTAAAATCTTAATTAAATTTCAAATAATAATTTATTTTTATTTATTAAATTTTCGGTCCTTTTATATTTAGGATTTTTAGAATTCTTTTCTCTTCTTTTTAATTTCTAATATACTTAATTAAACATCTTAAGCATATTTATTCAATAAATTTCAATCAATTTATCATCAATCATGAACCCTAATTTTAAGAACCCTAATTTCATTTTCTAGGGTTTCTAGGGTTTGTCAAGTTCATTTTTCATTAACTCTTGATTAAACATGCTTCATTAACATCATAAATCATCAAATCAACCATCCAATAAATCATACTTCTTATACATATCAAACTCTAATTTTCATCTTCATATTTTCGACATTTCCCATAAAATTAGAAGATGAATGATTTCATGCTTAACTTCAACATCAAACTTACTTAAAATAATTAATTAAACTCATTTATAACATCAAAATGATCATATAAGACATGAACCACAACTTGACCATTTTCCATAATTTTCGAAAATTATGAAACTTTAGGCTAGAGTTTTCTTTCTCATGCTTTAATCACACAAATCATCATATAAATATCATATAAACATCATACTAAGAGATCAAAATCATCCAACCATTTTCTCATTTTCTTCCTCAAATTTTCAAAACATAGATATATTGAAAAGAAAAAAACAAGAGATATTAACCATTAATCTTGAGCTATAACCTTCCAAGAACATAAATATTTACTTACTTAATCACTTGGGATGGATTTACTAGAACTTGATCTTGCTTCTTAGAAGCTTGAACTCAACAATGGAAGTTCTTGAAATATATGTGAGTGTGTGTGTATTGTCGAGAGAGATGAGGGAGAAAGGGGTGGAAAAAGATGTCCCAAGTGGCATATATATAATATCTAATTACTTAGTTCTTAAGCTAAGTCATTTTATTAATTAATAACTTAATCAATTCAATTAATTAATAACAAACTAATTTTCCATTAAACCTCTAATTTCTCAACATAGGAATTTAATTTAGGGTTTCACGCATCTTAGATAAAAATCTCACAGAAAGAATCGGAGATTCGAAACATTTTTCAAATCGACCGAAACTAAAATTTTAAGCGATAAATCCCGCAGAAATTCACTTAAATAGATTAAATTCTTCTTTCAGTCAATTTATGACCAAACATTTATCATTTAATGATAAATGTAGAAACTTCTTCGTTTCGGATTAACCGAGACGATCATTCTTAATTAAAACTCATTTTTATGGCAAAATATATCTGCCGGATAAAATTTTCTGAAACGAAAATTTTTCTTTCACTGAAATTCTTATCTTTCTTACTAAATTAATAAATTTTAATATGCAAGAAAGACGGGATACTACAAAATATGTCATGCTCACCAATCATGAAACCTTAAAATAAGGCAGTAATATAAATTGTTAATTACTAATCTAATTCAGTTGTGACATTGCTAGAATTTAATCGAGTTGAATGTGTGAATTGAATGTGTAATTAGGTTTATAATGTTGGAAAATGTGTGTGAAATTAATTTGAGATTTTCCTGAATCCGTTAGACGAATTAAAATCGAATTAGTCGATAAATGTGAATAGTTGTGAAGTATGCTTTATGTTAAGTGTTATGATTGAAGTTAGATGTTTAATTAGGAAGTAAGTTAGATTTTGAGAATGTTTAAGAAAGTTAAGTTAGTATTTCTCGAGTTTCACCGTAGAAATTCGAAACGAAGTAAAGTTAAGAGAATCGAAGTTGTTTCTTTGATAGTCGCTAATTCTCGTTCTGAATTAGTGAATTCCATTTCGAGTGAAGGAACGAGCCGGAAGTTCGATTCCAAGGATTTAAGAGAGATAAAGGTTAAGTCCAAAGCTTCAGTTATCAGGTGGACTTTCTAAACAAAGAAATGATGAATGCTATATATATATATGATTATATATATGTGATGTTTTCAAAGTACTTGGCTTGCCAAATGTTTAAATTTTGTATGATACCGTCTACCAAAGGAAGACGAATTCAGTCCTACGCAAGGTAGGATTTGTGTACACTATTTTGTAATCGGGAGCCTTCCGAAAGGAGTGGACGATTACAAGTGTTTGAGAAGGAGGCCTACTTCTCAGCACTATTTTATTGTTGACATGGTACATACTTTTATATATGTATATTCTTCTGAACATGCACAAAGTTGATTTTGAGAAAAATACTTGTGCTATGTTTTCTGGCAAGTCCAATTTATAGCTGTATTCAGCAAGTTTTCAAATTATTTTGGCATGTGCCCACTGAGTACGAAGTACTCAGCCCTGCATGTAGATGAGCGTGTGCTGGACGGACTTGTTGTTGGTGTTGTTGTTGTTTAGGAATGATAACAGTCATTGTTTATGAGATTAGCTCCTAGAATATATGTCTTCATACATATAATCTCTAGTTTTTCGCTGCAAGACTATGATGTTGAGTTTAGTATAAGTTGAAGAAGTTGTTTGAATTCTGAAGTCTCGAACGATGTTCGTTATCTTATTTTGAAGTTTATTCTACTTGAACACAAATATATATATCAGTTGCTCGTTATTTTGGAAATTCCGTTGTTATTGCAACTATTTTCTATCGTGTTTTCTCGATCCTGAAAATCAGCTCATTCCCTTCATATTTGTTGTCATTGGTTGGTTGATGAGATTATTAACTTCGGAGCTAATTTGAACTCATTCTTGTTGATATGTATGTTTTTGAAAAGAGATCAAGGGTTCGTTTTGTTAAATTCGAGTCATGCATGTCCTAAATGCCCTAAGTTTGTTGATTTATCGAGCATGAGTTGCTTTGTTGTTCTTGAATGATAGCTGGGTCGATATCTTAATCCTTTTGTTAATCATAAATTGTGTAAGTCGTGGGACCCACCGGCTTTGTCATGTAATTTCTAAGTCGGGCTGTGACAGAGTGGTATCAGAGCAGGTTTGTCTGCTCTGAGTTCTTTCTTATGTCTAGTCTAGTTTAAATTCCTAGACTAGTCGAGAGCAAGGTCTGTTGCTCTAAGTTCATATTTCTTAAAGTATAGTCTGGTTTGAATTCTAGACTAGTCAAGTTTGAACAACAACAAAAGTCCAGTACCTCATCTCATCCGGCAAACCAGGTATGCATTTAAAAGTTTTCTATGTTTAAAAGTTTAAAATTTGAAGTTCCATGTGACTGACGGACTGTTATGTGGATCTGATCAACCCACATAGCTAGAAACTCAGTAATATGGTTCTTCCCCTTTCATAATGAAGTTAATTAATGAGATGAAGTTAGAAAGTTTGAGATATATGAAATTGTGTTATGGATTTGAGATCTTAATGAGGTTGTTTTATGATGGGTTGTTTTAAGCAAGTTGATGAATAATTATAAGTGAGGCGATTGTTTGTTTGGAGAAGTATAGTGAGCTTGGAAGCGAAATTAGCTTCTTGAATGACGAGGCCATTAGAGAGTTTCAGTAAATGTGTATGAGCTATGCAGAGATGTTAGCAAATTTTTAGCCTTTTCCATCATGTTTGGATGGATATTAATAAGAGTAATATTTCGGAAGTTCTCGAAATAGTAAGATTGGTTCCTTTTCTTCCCGACGAGTTGCAGGAATGGGCAGTTTCTCGTGCACCTCGGTTCATCATGGAGCAATATTGGAATCGTATGCTCAGTTCTCGCTATATGTGCTACTCTGCACCACCGGCCGGACTGTATCAGCCACCGATCCGAGTGGATGGAGCAGAATTTCAAGATTCGATGTCTCAAGACAATCTAATACCTTTTCTCATTTTCCAGGAGAACCCTGAGCCGTTGTTTCTCCTCATCCTAATGATTATGGGTTTGATGTAAACTCATTTCTTTGTTAGCCGTTGTTGAATGGCTATGTTTCATCTCCACCCTTATCAAATGGTTTTGTTTCTGTTTCCGAGCCTTCTGCTTCGGTGAACAGCTTGTTTCCAGCTCCCTCTATTGACGTAGTTCCATTAAATCCTTCTTTGGATACTCCTCAAGCTTTGAATTCTTTAGAGCTTGATTATTTCTTTGGAACTCAGCTTGTTTCTTTCGTTTCTACGAGAAAAGTATGTCTGGATCGCGTCATCATGTCAGTGACGAGGAGATCGTTTACCCTGAGGTCGGAGCAACCAAATGATATTTTCATCTTCGTAGTATGCCGTTTAGTCATCTAGGGTTTCAGCCTAGTTTTAGGCCTTTTTTGGGTGTGGTCGACGTGAGTGTTGTCCGTTTGACGTTAGATGAAGTAGAGAGAGAGAGAGAGAATTCGAGAGTGGCGTTAATTTAATATATTGATAATCGAACCTACTCGTGAGCGGTCGCTAACCCTGCAGCTTCAGCACCGGCTGAGCAGTGAGCGGTCGCTAACCAAGAAGCTCCAGTGCCGGCTCAGCAGTGAGCGGTAGCTGACCATGGGAGGTCTGCCGCGGCTAAGGCCCAGCGGTCGCTAGACTTGGGCAGGTCAGCCCGGGGTTTCTTTGTCTGTTCGTCGTTCATTTCGTTTGTCGTTCGTTTCGTTCGTCGTCCGTTTCGTTCTTTGTTTGTTTCGTTCGTCATTCCTTATTCTTTTCTTTCGTTAGTCACATTCTTGTTATGTTTTAGAACAAGCTTGAGATGAAGTAATATCTCAAAAGAATTAATCGATAAAGTTAATGTCTCAGGATAATGCTATTCCTTTCTGTTTTGTTAGGAATGCCTGAGCTAATGTTTATTTAGCCTCAGTTATCCGATTTAATTAAGGTTTGAGATTCTTTCATTACCCAACCTACTCTCGGATTGTTAATCCTGTCATTTCCTTATTCAGTTAAACGCGTCAGTTTTAGCCTCAGAATTTTTTATTTTAAAAGTTTGATTTAATTTTAGCCCTTCGTACAGAGGTGATTTTTTTTTCCGAGTGTCCTTCATATTCTCAACCCTTCGAATTTTAAGTTTTCTTTCATTTCTCCGATTTAGCAAAGGAGCTTGAAGCGAGATTATTAAGACTATGCCACGAGGATAATAACATGATGACCTCGACAGCAATCCAACTACTAAGAGAATGGATTGTTTGGCCAAGCTTCGACGTGTTTCTCCCTAGAAGTGAAATTCGAAGCTAGTTTTTCATTGATACCAGTTAAGGACACTAAAATTGAAGACAAGCTTACTTTGGGCTGAGATGTGATCGTCAAAGAAGAAGTAGAAGAAGAAGATAATGTAGAAGTCGATAGTGTAAATTTCGATAATGCGTTTAATAAAGAAGAAAAGTTTTCCAAGGACGACTAGTAGAGAGTCGACCTTTTTAATTATTGCCAATTTTGAGAACGTGAAAGAAAGAAGTAGTATTGTCGCAGCCCGACCCCGAAATTAGATATCAAAGCCGGTAGGTCCCACGACTTACACAATTTATGATTAACAGTAGGATTAAGATAGCGACCCGACTATCATTGAATAACAAATGACGTCTCATACTCAACAATCCATTAAACTTAGGACAATTAGGATATGCATGACTCGAGTTTAATAAGACGATCAACTGAATTTGGCAACAACATGCATATCAACAATTAAAACTCAAATCAACTAGGAAATCAATAGACCTGATCAACCAATTTATCGACAACAAACGACAGGTTGATTTTACGATCAAGAAAACAAGATAAAGAAAAATTGTTTCAAGTTTGACGAAGCTTTTCAAAACAAGGAACAACTTAGGATTATATAATTGAGTTTCAAAAGTATTTGACAAAAGAGTTCGACTCTAGAAACCAACATTTTCATCATCATTGTATCACATCAAACTTCATAATCTCACAAAACTAACATCTTTAACATTGCAGCGGAAAAACGAGAGAATATATATATGAAGATATATATTCTAGGCCAACTCTCATCACTTATATTAACAACAACAACGACAACCAGCCCAGCTCTCGTCATCTTCATCCCTGTTAACCTGCACGTTTTAGAAATAACATACAGGGCTGAGTACTACGTACTCAGTGAACACATGCCGAAAACATTTGAAATTTGCTGAATACAGCTATATTTTGAAAAACTTGCCGGAAAACATAGCACAAGGATTTTCTGAAAACAACTTGTGTAATGTTGAAAACATTTTCTTTTCTTAAAAAAAAAAAAACATTTGTCTGCAGACATATTAACAGTATGAACCATATCTACAGTAAATAATAGTGATGAGAAAGAGGCCTCTTTCTCAATCACTTGTAACCGGCATATCCAGGAAAGGCTCACAGTTACGTATAACCGGCCCATCAAAGAAATGCTCACGATTACATATGTGTACACAAATCCCACCTTGCGCGGGACCGAATTCGTCCTTCATACTTAACAATTTAAAAACATTTGGCAAGTATCAAAGCTTCGAAAAATCATATAAATTCATACTTTTCACGTTGTATAGGTAAGAAAGCCCACCTGGTTTTCTTAAGCTTTAACTTTTAAACTTTACCGCTCGTTCTTACTTCACGTTTCTGCTTCCACTTCCACTTGCTCCTTTAAATCGAAATGGAATAGCGACTTTAGAACGAGAACTTCTATCGAATAAAGACTTCGATAATCTTAACGTAATTCGATTCAAATTTCTACGCCGAAACTCGACTAAACTCGAGAATTTCTATCTTAATTTCTTAAACGCTCTCATCATTAATCAACAATCATCAATTAACACAAAACAAATCACACTCATTCATAAACATTCATCATTTTCTATTCATCATAATCGACTAAGTCGATTTTAATCCGTCTAACGGATTCAGAAAATTCTAAAATTAAATCTATATACTTATTTCATCATAATTACACATTTATTTCACACATTTGATCCAATTAACATATAGACTTCCAAATCGGGAAAATCAACTAAAAATAGAAAAGTTTTAATACTTTGAATTAAAATTCTAGAAAATTACATAATACTTAATTTTTATTAAGAAGTTTATAAATGCAATTAGTTTATTAATTAAAAATCAAATAAGTATTTATTTTATTTTCGGTATTTTTAAATTTAGAATTTCTAGAATTCTTTTATCTTCTTTTTCATTTCTAATATACTTAATTAATTATCTTAAGCTTAATTATTCCATCAATTTCATTCAATTACTCATTAAACAATAAACCCTAATTTTAAGAACCTTAATTTCATTTCTAGGGTTTCTAGGGTTAATCATGCTTTTAATTCACTAACTCTTGATTCAACAATTACCATTAACATCATATAACATCAAATTATCCATCAATTACATCTTTCTTCATCAAATCTTAAAAACCCTAATTAAAACCATAATTTCGCCCATAATTAATAAAATGAGATAAGTTGGGAATTCATGCCTACTTCCAACATGAAACATACTTAGAATAATTATCTAAGCTCAATTATAACATTAATTTAAGCATATATATATCACATGAATTAAAAACCCCTAATTTCTTCATAATTTTGAAAATTTCAAACTTAGGGTTAGGGTTTTCTCATGCTTGATTTAATCACACAAATCATCATATAAACATCATATAAACATCATACTATGAGATCAAAATCATCCAATCATTTCTCCAATTTTTTCTTCAAAATTTTGAAATATATATATATATAAGAAATAGATTTTAAACTTGAATCAAGAGCTAAGAACTTAGGTTAGCATATACCTAATCCTTCTTGATTACTTGGAGATGATTGGAACTAAGCTTGATCTTTGATATTGGACTTGAAGATGAAGAAAAATGGAAGAAAGCTTCAAGTGTGTGTTGTATGTGTGTGTGTCGATCAAGAGAGAGATGAAGGTGAAAAAGATGATGAATATTGAGATATATATTGTCGCAGCCCGACTCAGAATAAAGATGACCGAGCCGGTGGGTCCCACGACGTACACAATTTATGATTAACCAAGGAATAGATAACGACCCAGTTATCCAACAAAACCGAATATTTGACAAACTATTCTTAACAAACAATGATACCGGGAGTTAAACTTATTCTTGAACAACATCTCAACGAACATGCTTAACAAGAAATCAATAACATGCTCGACAATTCCAACCAACAATTAGTATCGTACGACCAACGATGCCAAGAGATCAATATCGACAAGAAGTCCATTAGATCAAGAAAGCACGATAAAAGAGGGTCGTATGATTTAAAAGATCTCAACAAATGATTGACAACTTATTTCAAGCTAAAACAAGTTTGCAGCCGAAAACTTAACAAATAACATTAACGATTTCAAAGTCGAGAACATGCTTCATACTTCAACATATATTTCAAAGTATTGCAGCGGAAAAACATAGAGAATCATATGTATGAAGACATATGACTCAACTCTAGTTTAAACAACTTTCAAAAGACTCAACCAACAAAAGTCCGTCCAAGCACACTCCCATCTTCATCCGAGCTAACCTGCACATTTTAGAAATAACATGCAGGGCTGAGTACTTCGTACTCAGTGGACACATGCCAAAATATTTGAAAACTTGCTTCTTAGAGCTATAGATTAAACTTGCCATAAAGCATTGCACAAGTAACTTTTTGAAAACAAACTTGTGCTTGCTCAAGCATCTTCTTTTGATATAAGTGATCGCAAATAAAATACTCATTAAGTATGAACCATATCTTCTATAAATAGTAGTGATGAGAAAGAGGCCTCTTTCTCAATCACTTGTAATCGGTCTATCAGAGAAAGGCTCACGATTACCAATGTAACCGGCCCATCAAAGAAAGACTCTCGATTACTAATGTGTACACAAATCCCACCTTGCGCGGGACCGAATTCGTCCTTCTTTAGTAGATGGTATCATACAAAAACTTAAAACATTTGGCAAGTTAATCAATTTAAAACATCACATATATATAATCATATATATATAGCATTCATCATTTCTTTGTTTAGAAAGCCCACCTGATAACTGAAGCTTTGGACTTAACCTTTATCGATTCTGGATTCTCGGATTCACACTTCCACTCGATCCTTCATTCGAACTAGAATTCACGAATTCAGAACGAGAATTAACTACTATCGAATAAACGAATTCGATATTCTTAACTTCTAATTTACTTCGAAATTCTTACGTCGAAACTCGACGAAACTTGAGAATTTCTAACTTAACTTCTTAAATGCTCTTACTCTATCTTAACTCATCATTAACCAAAATCACACTTAACATAATCATACATTAATTACTATTCATATCTTCAAATACGAAACGGATTTGACTCGACAAACGAGCTCTGAAAATTCTCAAATTAATTCCTTATTATTACTAAACCATAATAAGCATAATTACATATTCAAATCATCACTTCATATCATACAAACATATCAACCTTCAACTTGGAAAAATTCATCGGAAAGTAGAAATTATCAAAACTTCGTATTAAATTTTCGAAAAATTCCACAACACTTAGTTTTTAACATAGAATCCATATCTATGATTATTTATTTGATTAAAAATCAAATAATCTTTATAAATTAAGATTAAAGGGGCTGCCATTTTTCAACTCTTGGATTAAATATCCAATCTCATTCTAATTACTTCCAAACATTCTTAATTAAATTATAAACTATAATTATAATATAATTTCTTGGATAACTTGAATAAAAATCATAATTCCACATATATATATATTTCGGCTTTTTCATATATAATATATGGATGATTTCTTTCTCTTCAAATCAATTCATAACATGCTTGATTAAAATCATAGAGATTAATTATACCTTCAATTAATCCATTTAAGCCTTAAATTAATTATTTCTTAATTAATTAAAAGCTGAAAATTTCTAAAATAATAGAAATTGAACTCCAAAAATTCTAATAATATTCTCACATGCTTAAATAAATATCATTGGCTCAATGCTATCATCAATTTCATCATTCAACATCAAAATCAAAAAGCCCTAATCTCAAGAACCCTAACTTTCGACAATTCCAATAATTGGAATAATTATGATTTAATCAATTAACTCAATGCATAAACATCATTAACATCATCATATAAGATCAATTTGAACTTCAAATTAATCATAAAACATCAAGATCAAAAACCCCTAATTAAATTCATAATTATCGGTTAATTCCAAAATTAGTGAAGGGTTTTGATTCTTTGATTACTTCCAACATCAAACATGCTTAGAATAATTATCTAAGCTCAAATAATCCATCTAATTAATTATCTAACATCACAATTAAAAACCCCTAATTTTCCTTAGTTTTCGAAATTAATAAGATTAGGATTAGGGTTTGAATTAAACATGAATTAATGATCTATCATGTATCCTAAGCATGAATTAAACATCATAATTTAAAATCCACATCATCTACTAATATTTGGCAATATTTTCGAAAATTATGAAAGATCAAAATAGGATGATCTAAGCTTGTTTTTGAGCTACAACTTGAACTAAACATAAAACTCGCCTTAATAATTAATTTGAAGATGATTAGCACTTGAATTTGAGCTCAAAAATTGATCAAAAATGGAAAGAAGTGTGAGTGAGGGCTGCTATTTTGCTGCTGTTTTTGGGCGAGAGGAATGGAAGAAAAATGGCTCACAATACACAATTAAATACAACAATTAGTCAACAAAAATATGTCATCCATTAGGTCATTAGTGAGGTCATAAATAGGATTAAATAATTGATTAAATGCTTAGTTTAATCAATTAATTACTAACTTGCTAATCACAACTTTTAATCTCTAATTTCTTAATCTAGAAAAATCAATTAGGGCATCTCTAACCCTAATGGAAGTTCTCGGAAGAAAATACTGAAAAACGAATTATTTATGAAACAAATAAGATTATTATTTTTAATAATTAATTGCTAATAAAATAAATTAAGAAAATTAAATTCATAATTTTCTCAATTAAAAATCATGCATAAATGCACAATCTAATAAACATAATTTCTAATTCGTTTCGGTTAACCCGAGACGAAACAAACATAATTAAATTCTACTTTTTCGGCACAAATTTGGATTGCCGAATAAAATTATTAAAAAGGGAATTTTTCTTCATCTTCATTCTCTTAATTTAATTAAAGAAATACTAAGTTTAATTATTCACGAAAACGGGATATTACATTCTCTCCCCCTAAAAATAAATTTCGTCCCGAAATTTGCTTATCACAAGAACAAAGCTCGGGATACCTTTCTTTCATCTTTATCTTTCAATTTCAACATTTCTTCTTCTGAGCCATCGGCTCTTCTTAATCTTTACTAACACAATCGATTTAACTTTTTAGCTGATGGATCCTTCGATCCAAATTTGGTTCTAGGTTGATCTCAAAACTGAGATCTGGGTCTATGATTGCTTCTTCTTCTTAAATAACGTGCTTGGGATTGAACACGCATTGGCGTAACTAGAATACATTAAACACGCTGCGCGAATTTCTAAAGCTTAGCGGTAAAGACAGCTTGTACTTCACTTGACCATCCTTTCCAGGATTTCATACGGTCTTATTTAACGAAACTTAAGATTTCTTTTCCTGAAAAATCTAAGGATTCTTCTCGAAGATAAACTTTCAGAAAAAAAATAAAACTTTATTTTCAACATCGAACTCTATCTTTGATTTTCGAGTATCAGCATAAGACTTTTGGCCATCTTACTCTTCTTTAATCCGGTGCTTGATTTGGCGAATTATCTTGATTAATTCTTCAACAGCATCGGAACCTAATACTTTACTTTCACTTGTTTCAACTAAATAAAAGCAGGGATTGACATTTCTTCCTCAAAGAACTTCATAAGGGTGTTATGACGATCGACATTTAATAACTGTTGTTATACGTGAAATCAATGAGAAGAAAAATTTGCTCTCACTGGTCACCTCAATTCAACACAACAGTTCTGAACATATCTTCTAAATTTGAATTATTCTCTTGAATCGATCATCTGCCTGAGGATGAAAGATGATGCTAACATTCAACTCTTTTCTTTTTCCACTTAACTTTGCAGGCTTCTCCAAAACGGGAGGTAAACTTAAAATCTCGATCTAACGATTGACTTAGACATATCGTACACACGCACAATTTTTTTTAACATACAACTGAGTTAGCTTGTTTGATCCAAGCATTACTGAAATTGGTATGAAATGAGTAGATTCTGACAGTCTGATCAAAATCATCCAAATAGTTGTATTCTCTCTCTTTTGAACTTAGGTAACCTAGTTACAAGTCTATGGTAATATCATCCCACTTCTAAATTGGGATATCTAATGGCTTAAACTTTCCCACACGGTTTTGCTCCTTCTGCTTAAGGCGTTAGCTACTACGGTTGTTTTTCCTGGATGATAGGAAATTTTACAACTGTAGTTTTCTATTAGCTCGAGCCATCTTCTTTGCCTCACTTAACTCTTTTTCTTGAAAAAGTATTTGAGGCTTTTGAGATTTGCAAAGATCTCACACTTGGCTCCAAACAGATAATATTTCAAGATTTTCGGTGCGTATACAACTATAGTTCATTAAAATCATAAGTTGGATAATTTATCTTATGAGGTCTGAGTTGTCGTGACACATAAGAAATTATTTTTCCTTCTTCATCAGGACACTAACTAGTCCATTCTTTGATGCATCCGTAAATACGGTGTAATCCTTTCTTGTTTCTGGTACTGCTAAAACTAGAGCAGTGAATAGTTTTTCTCTTAAACTCTTGGAAACTTTCTTTGCATTCAAGAGACCATTTGAACTTTTTGATTCTTTCTTCAGAAAAAAACATGTCCGAGGGAATATACTTCTCTTAGCTAAAATTCGCATTTGCTAAATTTGGCATACAACTTCTCAAACATTAGCTTTTCTAAGATAGTTCGGAGACATTCTTTATACTCTACTTCACTCTTTGAATACACGAGAATATCATCGAAAAAAAAACCATGATAATTCTATCCCAATATTCATGGAAAACTCAATTCATGAGATCCACGAATACTGTTGGGGCATTTATTATTCCAAATGGCATTACTACAGACTCGTAGTGGCCATACCTTATTTAAAAGGCGGTTTTTTTTTTTTTAATATGTTCTTGACAAATTTTTAGCTGATGATAGCTAGATCTCAAATTAATCTTTGAGAAAACGCTAGCTCTTCAGAGTTGATTTGTCAGATCATCTATCCTTAGCAAAGGATATTTTATTTTCAACTTGCTAAATTCTCGGTAGCTCATACTCATTCTTAGACTTCCGTCTTTCTTCTTGACGAACAAGATTGGGGCTCTTCACAGGAAATACTAGGTTGATAAAACTAAGGTCGAACAATTCTTTTAACCGAATCTTCAATTCTCACAACTCCATTTAAAACATTATATATATTGCTTTTAATATTGGAGTTGAACCAGATGTAAGGTCGATGGTGAACTCCAATTGCCTTGTCTGAAGTAGTCCTGTCCAAAACATCAGGAAGAACTTCCTTAAACTTTCGGACTACAGCAACATCATCGATATTCTTCTCTTGGTTCTTTTCTTTATGGAGCTAAACTAAAATATATTTATTCTTCTTTTCTTCTTAACAACTTTCTTGCTTGAATTACCGAAATAATCGGTGTGTTTTTTTTTTTCTAATTCTCTCTCCATTCCAAAGAATAGGGTTGGCTCTTTTCCAGATGACTGGAATGAAATCTGTCTTTGCTGGCACCAAATGGTGGCAAGGTTCTCAATTAACTAGTATATCCTCAGAATGATGTCCACATCCATAATCGAAATAGATTTAGGGTTTTTAGCTGACATCATAAGGAAATCTAATCTCAAGTTCCTAAATAGGGCAAACATGCATCACTGAGGTGGATTTATCTACTAAGGTCAATACTCTTAAGCTCTGACTAGCTCACCTTATTTTAAGGCCAAGAGTATCTACGCATGCAATCAACATTGAATAATGCGATGCACCAGTACCAAATAATTTATATTTGGTACACCTTTGAACTGGCATATATCTATCAGATTACCTTGGTTTCTAACGCTTGCTTTCTAATCAAGAGTAAAAATCCTTTGATGCTATTGATGCAATTCCTGCTGCGATGGTTGCTACTACTTTAGCTGCTGCTGCTGAGAACGGGGTGCTTGGCTCTGGTGCTGCTGCGGCTGTAGAACTTCTTCTATGGCCTTCAGACGCAGCTACTGCTATGATCTTTTTCCATCTTCTTTTTGCTACTTATTTGGGCACTGGTACGGACGAAATCCTTGCGGTCTTGTGCGGTCTTAGAGACGATCAATCTTACCCTACGAAAAGCGATCTAATCTATTCTAGAGTTAATCGATTGCTACTGACTTTGTCTTTGTCATGGATTCTTGCTAGATTGACTTTTAACATTCCACTTTCTTGTTCACTTAGAATTCTGACCTTCTTTTTCTCTTCAGATTCTGACCTTCGTACGAAGTTTGCGGTTTGGCGGTTGCTGGAGCTTGAATTTGAAATGGGGAGGGTGCTAGGATTTTGGACTAGCTTTTCTGGCTGTAAGGCCAACTCCATAACCAGAGTTCGGCTTAACGCTTATAAGTCAAAACACTTTGTCTTACTAGAACTACTCTTTATATCTGGAATGAGTCCGAGGAAAAAGCCCAGACATCTTCTTGCCTGCCCGAATCAACTTGACAAGGACGAAACGAGCTAGGTCAATTTTTTTTTTACAAACTCTACCATCTTCTTCTTTCCTTGCTTTAAAATTTACGAACTAGCTTTACTTCTGCTTACAAAAGCTTTTCGAAATATCTTTCAAAAAGGCTACTTACATCTCCAAGAGAGATAGTTTCGAGCTGTTCGGAATAAATCTTCTGGCAAACTTCCCACCAGTAGGTTGCTGATTCTTCCAACGGATGTGACATGTATGTGAGACGCTCACGGTCATCACATCGAATAACCTAAAGATTCGATCTAACGCACAATCTATTTTTCTTCTTCTGATAGATTTCCTCTATCGTCAAAAGTTTGGAAAATTCTAACGAAGATAAAGTTCTTCAATTCTCTTACTAGATAGAGAAGATGGGGTAGGTTCTTGCTGCTCTTCTTCTTTTCTGATTCTTTTTTTTTTTAGCATTCTAATTATCACGCGCAAGGGTTTAAACGAGATTTGCTTTATTTAAAACATCAATAATTTCACTTGAAAGTTTTAGGCACTTTCACATTTCAAGCTTCATCATAAAAGCATTTACTTCACATAGTAATAGTTCCAATCATGGAACTTAACTTTCAAGCAAATCAAATCTCATCATAGCATAATCACTTTCATAACTTAACTTAATAATTAAGCAATAACATAACAGCTTAACTTCATAACTTTTCTCATCTTAGCAATCAACAACAGAATACTCAACTTCATAAACTTTTCTTATTCATTCAAACAATTCGCAAAATACTTAACTTAACTTAAAACTTCTTGACAAGCAACTTACTTCTTTCATACTTAGCTTATATTCATAAAATCATTATTCTTCAAGCTCTAGCTTCATATTGACAGCTATCCTTCAACTTATTTGATGCTTATCAAAGCATAATAACTTCTTATCTTTCTTATGCATATAACATCAGGAACTCATCAACTGAACCAAATGACCGCTTTAGTCATTCTTTCATGCACTGGAAAAAATTTTCCTCTTTGAGATCTTTTCAAGATAAGGAATCTATCAAAAGATAAATTATTCTTATCTTAATTGTGATGTTCTAGCATCACACTAGCATAATAGTGACGGTACAAAATACTAATCTGTTATCGAAAAATCTAAGGTTAAACTATGCATCATATGTTCTATTTAAAACTCACATTTCCGCATTTATACTACTTCTTTCTTTCACGCTCTCAAAACTGGCAATAATTAAAAAGGCCAACTCTTTACTGGTCGTCCTTAGAAAGCTTTTCTTCTTTAAATTAAACGCATTCTCGAAATCTAAAATATCGACTTCTGAATCATCTTTTTCTGTTACTCCTTCTTCGACGATCACATTTCTGCCTAAGTTAAGCTTGAATTCATCTTCAGTATCCGCAACAGGTGTTGACGAGAAACTGACCTCGTAACTTTATTTATGGGGAGGAACACGTCGAAGTTGGGCCAAACAGTCCGTCTTCTTAGTAGCTGAATTGCTGTCGAGGTCGTCATATTATTATTATCGTTGTGATTTAGTTAGAATAATCCCGCTTCAAGCTCCTTTGCTAAATCGGAGAAATGGAAGCGAAAGAAAACTTAATATTCGTAGGTTGAGAATATTAAGGACCCTCGGAAAGAGAAAATAAATCACCTCTGCGCGAAAGGCTAAAATTAATTTAAATCCTTAAAATAAAAATTTCTGAGGTCAAAACTGACGCATTTAACTGAATAAGAAAATGACAGGATTAATAATCCGAGAAGTAGGTTGGGTAATGAAAGAATCCCAAACCTTAATTAAATCGAATAACTGAGGCTAAATAAAATTTTAGCTCAGGTATTCCTAACAAAACAGAAAGGAATAACATTATCCTGAGATATTAAGCTATGTTTTCATTCTTCATTACTTATTTTAAATCTCTTTTTCATACTCATTTTTTTTTCTTTTTCTTCAGTCAACTTCGTCTCGTTGTTGCTTCCCAACGATATCTCGCGTTCGCTTTTCATTCCAAAAAAAAACAAACCATCGCCTTGCTTTCAATTAATTCATCATCTCGCTTACGAAAGTTCGTCACGTAAAGGATCTCAAACTCATAACAACGAGCAAAATTTGGTTTAGAAAGTTCCAAGAAATCAAGATAAATTAATTAAACTTGGAAGAAATAACTTATAGAAAAATCTGCACAATTGCAGCAGATTGAAACTAAATTTCAGAACAGAATATTTAGAACCAGGGGGCGTGCATGGTATCATTAGAAAGCCACGGATGTCTAGTTTCCAACCCAATTTATGGATCTGAATTCCGTTTAATGAGCAGGAAGTTATGGCCTCCGGAGTAATAGGTGGCAGAACAGCCACCGCCCAGGTCAGCGACCGCTGGGACTCAGCCGCGGCTGACCTGCCATGGTCAGCGACCGCTCGACCTCAGCGGACGCTGAGTTCCGGCATCCTGCTTTCTTCAACGAGCGCTGAGTCTAGGAGATGGCTGACTTCTCGCCCTGTATTATTTTCAGCGGTCTCTGACTTCACAGTGGTCTCTCACTTCATTCCCTGTAATATTTTTGAGCGATCTCTGACTTCCCACGGTCTATCACTTCAATCCCTGTATTATTTTTGAGAGATCTCTGAAGTGCTGCCATCTCTGAAAAAAAATTTCTTTTTCGATTCTTTATGCTCTCAACGAACTTTCTATCTTTCAATTCTGGTTTAACGCTTTTATTTACTTAAATAAACTTCATTTTACTTCAAAAATTCTTGTTTCATTAATTCATTTTTATGATATAATTTCCGACATAAATACAAAGCTCGGAAATTTTCTAAAATGACTGCTTTGGCCATTTTAAAACTTTCTCGGAGCGGAATTCTTCATCGCTACCGAATCTTTGAAAACTTAACATTTTATGCATCTTTATACGAAAACCTACTAAACAAGCGTAAAATTTGATCGATTATTAATCTATTAAATTAACGCCACTCTCGAACCCTCTCTCTCTCATCCTCTAATGGATCTTCTTCTTCTTTTTCTTCCTCACTTTCAGACTCGATACTCTCCTCGGCTCTCTCTCCACTTCATCTAACGTCAAACGGACAACACTCACGTCGACCACACCCGAAAAAGGCCTAAACTAGGCTGAAACCGTAGATGGCTAAACGACATACAACGAAGATAAAAATATCCTTCGGTTGCTCCGACCTCGGGGTCAATGGTATTCTCGTCACTGTCATGGCGACGTGGTCCAGACGTACTCCTCTCACGAAAAACGAAAGAAACAAGCTGAGTTCCAAAGAAATAATCAAGCTCTGAAGAATTCAAAACTTGAGGAGTATCCAAAGAAGGATCTAATGGAACTATATCAATAGAGGAAGTTGAACCAAGTTGTTCGCCGAAGCAGAAGGCTCGGGAACAGAAGCAAAATATTTGTTAGAGGTGGAGATGAAACATAGCCATTCAACAACGGCTAAGAAATAATTGATTAACATCAAAAATCATAATTATTAGGATAAGGAGAAACAACGGGCTCAGGGTTCTCTGAGTAATGAGAAGGAATTAGATTGTCTTGAGACATCGAATCTTGAAGTCCTGCTCTATCCACTCGGATCGGTGGCTGCTACAGTCCGGCGGTGGTGCAGAGTAGCACATATAGCGAGAGCTGATCTCGGCTATAAATCCACGGCAATCGCCCTAAAGCATACGATCCCAATATTATTTCATTAAGAACCTCGATGCACGTGATGCATCCCATTTCTGCTACTTGTTGGGAAGAAAAGGAACCGATTTTAGTATTTCGAGAACTCCCGAAATATTACTCTCATAATATTCTTCTAAACACAATGGAAACGTCTTAAAAACTTAACTAACGTCTCTGAATAACTCATACGCATATGCTAATATTCTCTCATGGCCTCACCACTTCGAGAAACTAATTTCGCTTTTATACAGGGGTACCATGTTCGCGATACTTTCCAAAGTTAAACAACCAACTTGCTTACACAACTGATTCATCGTCTAGCTTACGATCAATCAGTACAAAAATAATCTCATTAAAAGCTCAAAACCTCAACACAATTTCATATATCTCAAACTTTATAACTTCATCACTTTAATTAACTTCATTATGAAAGCGGAAGATCCATATTACTGAGTTTCTAGTTATGTGGGTTGATCAGGTCCACATAACAGTCCGTCAGTCACATGGAACTTCAAATTTTAAACTTTTAAACATAGGAAACTTTCAAATGCGTACCTGATTTGCCGGATGAGATGAGGTGCTGGACTTTTGTTGTTGGAACTTAACTAGTCTAGAAATTCAAATCTAGACTACTCATAGAAAGTTTAAACATAGAGCAGACGAGCTGCTCTGATACCACTCTGTCGCAGCCCGACTCAGAATAAAGATGACCGAGCCTGTGGGTCCCACGACGTACACAATTTATGATTAACCAAGGAATCAATAACGACCCAGTTATCCAACAAAACCGAACATTTGACAAACTATTCTTAACAAACAACGATACCGGGAGTTAAACTTATTCTTGAACAACATCTCAACGAACATGCTTAACAAGAAATCAATAACATGCTCGACAATTCCAACCAACAATTAGTATCGTACGACCAACGATGCCAAGAAATCAATATCGACAAGAAGTCCATTAGATCAAGAAAGCACGATAGAAGAGGGTCGTATGATTTAAAAGATCTCAACAAAGGATTGACAACTTATTTCAAGCTAAAACAAGTTTGCAGCCGAAACCTTAACAAATAACATTAACGATTTCAAAGTCGAGAACATGCTTCATACTTCAACATATATTTCAAAGTATTGCAGCGGAAAAACATAGAGAATCATATGTATGAAGACATATGACTCAACTCTAGTTTAAACAACTTTCAAAAGACTCAACCAACAAAAGTCCGTCCAAGCACACTCCCATCTTCATCCGAGCTAACCTGCACATTTTAGAAATAACATGCATGGCTGAATACTTCGTACTCAGTGGACACATGCCAAAATATTTGAAAACTTGCTTCTTAGAGCTATAGATTAAACTTGCCATAAAGCATTGCACAAGTAACTTTTTGAAAACAAACTTGTGCTTGCTCAAGCATCTTCTTTTGATATAAGTGACTGCAGTCAAAATACTCATTAAGTATGAACCATATCTTCTATAAATAGTAGTGATGAGAAAGAGGCCTCTTTCTCAATCACTTGTAATCGGTCTATCAGAGAAAGGCTCATGATTACCAATGTAACCGGCCCATCAAAGAAAGACTCTCGATTACTAATGTGTACACAAATCCCACCTTGCGCGGGACCGAATTCGTCCTTCTTTAGTAGATGGTATCATACAAAAACTTAAAACATTTGGCAAGTTAATCAATTTAAAACATCACATATATATAATCATATATATATAGCATTCATCATTTCTTTGTTTAGAAAGCCCACCTGATAACTGAAGCTTTGGACTTAACCTTTATCGATTCTGAAATCTCAGATTCACACTTCCACTCGATCCTTCATTCGAACTAGAATTCACGAATTCAGAACGAGAATTAACTACTATCGAATAAACGAATTCGATATTCTTAACTTCTAATTTACTTCAAAATTCTTACGTCGAAACTCGACGAAACTTGAGAATTTTTAACTTAACTTCTTAAACGCTCTTACTCTATCTTAACTCATCATTAACCAAAATCACACTTAACATAATCTTACATTAATTACTATTCATATCTTCAAATACGAAACGGATTTGACTCGACAAACGAGCTCTGAAAATTCTCAAATTAATTCCTTACTATTACTAAACCATAATAAGCTACATATTCAAATCATCACTTCATATCATACAAACATATCAACCTTCAACTTGGAAAAATTCATCGGAAAGTAGAAATTATCAAAACTTCGTATTAAATTTCCGAAAAATTCCACAACACTTAGTTTTTAACAGAGAATCCATATCTATGATTATTTATTTGATTAAAAATCAAATAATCTTTATAAATTAAGATTAAAGGGGCTGCCCTTTTTCAACTCTTGGATTAAATATCCAATCTCATTCTAATTACTTCCAAACATTCTTAATTAAATTATAAACTATAATTATAATTTAATTTCTTGGATAACTTGAATAAAAATCATAATTCCACATATATATATATATTTCGGCTTTTTCATATATAATATATGGATGATTACTTTCTCTTCAAATCAATTCATAACATGCTTGATTAAAATCATAGAGATTAATTATACCTTCAATTAATCCATTTAAGCCTTAAATTAATTATTTCTTAATTAATTAAAAGCTGAAAATTTCTAAAATAATAGAAATTGAACTCCAAAAATTCTAATAATATTCTCACATGCTTAAATAAATATCATTGGCTCAATGATATCATCAAAAAGCCCTAATCTCAAGAACCCTAACTTTCGAAAATTCCAATAATTGGAATAATTATGATTTAATCAATTAACTCAATGCATAAACATCATTAACATCATCATATAAGATCAATTTGAACTTCAAATTAATCATAAAACATCAAGATCAAAAACCCCTAATTAAATTCATAATTACCGGTTAATTCCAAAATTAGTGAAGGGTTTTGATTCTTTGATTACTTCCAACATCAAACATGCTTAGAATAATTATCTAAGCTCAAATAATCAATCTAATTAATTATCTAACATTACAATTAAAAACCCCTAATTTTCCTTAGTTTTCGAAATTAATAAGATTAGGATTAGGGTTTGAATTAAACATGAACTAATGATCTATCATGTATCCTAAGCATGAATTAAACATCATAATTTAAAATCCACATCATCTACTAATATTTGGCAACATTTTCGAAAATTATGAAAGATCAAAATAGGATGATCTAAGCTTGTTTTTGAGCTACAACTTGAACTAAACATAAAACTCACCTTAATAATTAATTTGAAGATGATTAGCACTTGAATTTGAGCTCAAAAATTGATCAAAAATGGAAAGAAGTGTGAGTGAGTGGCTGCTATTTTGCTGCTGTTTTTGGGCGAGAGGAATGGAAGAAAAATGGCTCACAACACACAATTAAATACAACAATTAGTCAACAAAAATATGTCATCCATTAGGTCATTAGTGAGGTCATAAATAGGATTAAATAATTGATTAAATGCTTAGTTTAATCAATTAATTACTAACTTGCTAATCACAACTTTTAATCTCTAATTTCTTAATCTAAAAAAATCAATTAGGGCATCTCTAACCCTAATGGAAGTTCTCAGAAGAAAATACTAAAAAACGAATTATTTATGAAACAAATAAGATTATTATTTTTAATAATTAATTGCTAATAAAATAAATTAAGAAAATTAAATTCATAATTTTCTCAATTAAAAATCATGCATAAATGCACAATCTAATAAACATAATTTCTAATTCGTTTCGGTTAACCCGAGACGAAACAAACATAATTAAATTCTACTTTTTCAGCACAAATTTGGATTGCCGAATAAAATTATTAAAAAGGGAATTTTTCTTCATCTTCATTATCTTAATTTAATTAAAGAAATACTAAGTTTAATTATTCACGAAAATGGGATATTACATATATAGATAGGATTAGATTACTATTCATCATAAATATCTTAGATATTTATGATGAATAGTAATTAGGATAATTAATTAAATCCTTAATTAATTCAATTAATTAATTACTAACTAATCCTCCATAAAACCTTAAATTTCTCAACATAGGAATTTAATTTAGGGTTTGACGAACCCTAGATAAAAATCTCACAGAAAGAATCGGAGATTCGAAACATTTTCAAATTGACCGAAACTAAAATTTTAAAAGATAATTTACGTAAAAATTTACGTAATTAAATTAAATTCTTCTTTTAGTCAATTAATAACTAAACATTTATCATCTATTGATAAATATAGAAACTTCTTCGTTTCGGATTAACCGGGTCATTCTTAATTAAAACTCATTTTTACGGCAAAATATATCTGCCGGATAAAATTTTTTGAAACGAAAATATTTCTTTCACTGAAATCTTATCTTTCTTACTAAATTAATTAATTTTAGAACGCAAGAAAGATTGGACACTACAAGTATAAATACGGAATTGTGAGTTTTAAATAAAATATATGATGCATAGTTTAACCTTAGATTTTTCGGTAATAGATTGGTAGTCTATACCGTCGTTATTATGCTAGTGTGATGCTAGAACATCACAGTTGAGATAAGAATAATTTATCTTTTGATAGATTTCTTATCTTGAAAAGATCTCAAAGAGGAAAATTTTTCAGTATATGAAAGAATGACTAAAGAGGTCATTAGTTCAATTGATGCGTTCTTATATGCTTAAGAAAAATAAGAAGTTATGATGCTTTGTTAAACATAAAGTGAGTTGACAGTAAATTATCAAGATGAAGTTAGAGTTTGAAGAATGAGAATTTTATGAATATAAGATAAGAAGTAAGTTGCTTTGCCAAAAGTTATAAGTACGTTAGGTTATTTTGCGAATTGTTTGAATGATTAAGAAAAATTATGAAGCTGAGTGCTTTGATGTTGATTGCCAATATGAGAAAAGTTTATGAAGGTAAGCTGTTGTGCTATTGCTTAAGTATTGAGTTAAGTTATGAAAGTGATTATACTATGATAAGATTTGATTTATTTGAATGTTAAGTTCCATGTTTGGAACTATTATTTTGAGAAGTAACTGCTTAGATATTAAAGCTTAATTTATGAAAGTGCTTAAACTTTCAAGTTAAATTCTTGATGATTTGATTGTATGATGATGAGAGTGAATCGTTTGATTCATTATTTATGATGAGCATGTGCTAAAGATGTGAATAAGAATTTTATTAAGTTTTAAAAATCAAGAAAGTTTTATTCCGTTTAAAGAAAATAAAATTTTCGGAAAACCCTGAGTTGGTTAATTAGAATGTCTTCTAGAAAAAGAAATAAGATAGAAAAGAAGAGCAACAGGAACTTATTCCGTCTCTTCAATCCGAAAGGAGGATAGATGAATTTCTTTTTCTTCACCAAGTATTCCCCAACTCTAGACGGAAGAGGAAATCTATCGGAAACCGAAGAGTGGGTTCGATCGTTAGAAAGAATTGTTAGATTTTTTCATTATAGCGATCAAGCGCGTCTTACATGCATGACCTACCAGCTCAAAGGATCTGCGGATCATTGGTGGAAAGCTCATCAGAGGACGTATACCCCGAGTAGCTAGAGAATTGACGTGAGAGCAGTTTAAGAACACTCTTTTTGAGAAATATGTCCCAAGAAGTTATCACAAATAAAAGGAGAATGAGTTTTCCAAATCTTACGTAAGGAAAGAAATAGGTATCCGAGTACGATCGAGAATTTTGTGATCTCGTTCGTTTCGCCCAAGATAACGTAGATACAGATAAGAAGATGTCTGAGCTCTTTTCGACCGAAACTAAAATTTTAAAAGATAATTTACATAAAAATTTACGTAATTAAATTAAATTCTTCTTTTAGTCAATTAATAACTAAATATTTATCATCTATTGGTAAATGTAGAAACTTCTTCGTTTTGGATTAACCGAGACGATCATTCTTAATTAAAACTCATTTTTACGGCAAAATATATCTGCCGGATAAAATTTTCTGAAACGAAAATCTTTCTTTCACTGAAATCTTATCTTTCTTACTAAATTAATTAATTTTAGAACGCAAGAAAGACGGGATACTACATTCTCTCCCCCTAAAAATAAATTTCGTCCTGAAATTTGCTTACCTCTCCGAAGAGTTCGGGATACTTTTCTCTCATCTTGCTTTCTAACTCCCACGTTGCTTCTTCTAGTCCATGATGTCTCCACTTAATCTTTACTGACGCGATCGACTTATTTCTAAGCTGCTGGACCTTTCGATCCAAAATCGCTTCCGGTTTTTCTTCATAACTAAGATCTGGTTCAAGGACTACTTCTTCTTGATGAATAACATGCTTAGGGTCAAACATATATCTTCGCAGTTGAGAAACATGGAACACGTTATGTAAACTTCCAAAATTTGGCGGTAAGGCTACTTGACCTATTCTTTCCAGAATCTCGTATGGTCCTATATAGCGAGGTTTAAGCTTTCCTTTAACACCAAACCGATGAATTCCTCTTGAAGGCGAAACCTTCAAGAAAACTTTATCGCCAACTGCAAACTCTAATTCGGATCTTCTTGAATCAGCATAAGACTTTTGACGGTCTTGTACTTCCTTGATTCTTTGTTTGACTTGGCGCACAATTTTTATCATTTCTTCGACTGCATCGGGCCCTAACATTTTTCTCTCGCCCACATCATCCCAATGGAGTGGGGATCGACATTTCTTTCCATAAAGAGCTTCGTAGGGCGCCATGCCTATCGTCATTTGAAAACTGTTATTTTAAGCAAATTCAACAAGAGGTAAAATTTGCTCCCATTGACTTCCTCGATCTAAAAAAACAGTTCTCAACATATCCTCTAAGATTTGAATGGTTCTTTCTGATTGACCATCTGTCTGAGGATGAAAGGCGGTACTGAAATTTAATTTGGTACCTAATTCTTCTTGCATACTTCTCCAAAAATGAGAAGTAAATTTTGAGTCTCGATCCGAAGTGATCGACTTAGGTACTCCGTGCAAATGCACAATTTCTCGCACGTACAGCTGAGCTAACTTATCTGCGCCATAAGTTATTGGAATAGGTATAAAGTGTGCAGATTTTGTCAATCTATCCACTATTACCCATATTGATGTATTCCCTCGTTTGGATCTAGGTAACCCAGTTACAAAATCCATGGTAATTTTATTCCATTTTCACTCTGAGATATCTAAAGGTTGTAGCTTCCCATATGGTCTCTGATGCAATTCCTTTACTTGATGACACGCTAAACATCGTTCCACAAAAGAAGCTATGTCTCGTTTCATTCCTTCCCACCAAAACTTCTGTTTTAAATCTTGATACATTTTGGTGCTTCCAGGGTGAGCTGAATAAGGAGTTTCATGAGCTTCACTCATGATCTCATTCCTTAATCCTTGATCATTAGGCACACAAAGCCTTTCTCTATATAAGAGAACATTATCTCTTGCCTCTTTGAAATCGTCAATCTTTTCTTGACGAATCTTCATTCGCAATTTTTCCAATTTCTCATCTTTTCTCTGAGCATTGGAGATTCTCAACCTTAATTCTGGAATTATTTCCATGGCTGCAATCATTTGCTCAACAGATTGCGGGGGTAGAATTACTTCTAATCTTAGTTCTCCGAAACTCTTAATGAGTTCTTTTTCTTGAGTTAGAAGAAATCCTAGTTCCGATTTACGTTTTCTACTCAATGCGTCAGCTACTACGTTTGCTTTTCCTAGGTGATAGGAAATTTGACAATCGTAGTCTTTAACTAACTCGAGCCATCTTCTTTGTCTCATATTTAATTCTTTTTGCTCAAAGAAGTATTTGAGACTCTTGTGATCCGTGAAGATCTCACATCTTGCTCCATAAAGATGGTGTCTCCAAATCTTTAGAGCATACACTACTGCTGCTAGTTCCAAGTCATGAGTTGGATAGCTTACCTCATGAGGTCTAAGCTGTCTAGAAGCATAAGCAATGACTCTTCCTTCTTGCATCAGGACACAACCTAGTCCGTTCTTTGATGCAACTGTGAAAACAGTATAATCCTTGTCTGAATCTGGGACTGCTAAAACTGGGGCAGTGGTTAATCATTTCTTAAGTTCCTGAAAACTTTCTTCACATTCTTTTAACCACTTGAACTTTGATTCTTTCTTTAGGAGGTGGGTCATTGGCTTCGCTATCTTGGAGAATCCTTCGATAAATCTCCGATAGTAGCCTGCTACACCTAAGAAACTCCTAATCTCATGCGGTATAGTTGGAACTTTTCATTCCTGAACTGCTTGTACTTTTGAAGGATCGACCTTGATTCCTTAAGAAGAAACAACATGTCCAAGAAAATGTACTTCTCTAAGCCAAAATTCACATTTACTGAACTTGGCATATAATCTCTCGGTTCTCAACTTTTCCAGAACAATCCTGAGATGTTCTTCGTGTTCCAATTCACTCTTTGAATACACGAGAATATCATCAATGAAAACTACGACAAATTTGTCCAAAAATTCATGGAATACTCGATTCATGAGATCCATAAATACTGCTAGAGCATTTGTCACACCAAATGGCATTACTACAAACTCGTAGTGGCCATATCTTGTTCTGAAAGCCGTCTTGGAAATATCTTCCTGCTTAACCATCAACTGATGATAACCAGATTTTATATCAATCTTTGAAAATACACTAGCTCCTTTGAGCTGATCAAACAGATCATCTATTCTCGGCAAAGGATACTTATTTTTCAAAGTTAATTTGTTTAATTCACGGTAGTCGATGCACATCCTCAAACTACCGTCTTTCTTTTTGACAAACAGAATTGGCGCTCCCCACGGAGATACACTAGGTCTGATGAAATCTTGATCGAGTAACTCTTGCAATTGAATTTTCAATTCTTGAAACTCCTTTGGAGCCATTCTGTATGGTGCCTTGGAAACAGGAGCTGATCCTAGTTCAAAATGTATCATAAACTCCACTTGCCTATCTGGTGGCGATCCCGGCAAAATTTTTGGAAATACGTCCTGGAATTCTTTAATTACAGCTACATTTTCAATGTTGTTCTCTTTATCTTCATTCTTGTTGAGATAAGTAAGATATGCTTTCATATCCTTCTTTTTCAACAATCTTTTTGCTTGAACTGCCGAGATAATCGGCGATTTCTTACAACGTCTTTCTATTCCGAAAAATAGAGTTGGTTCCTGACCAGACATATGAAATGAAATCTGCCTTTGCTTGCATTGAATGCTTGCAAAATTCTCGGTCAACCAATCCATTCCCAGAATAATATCGACATCCCACATTTTAATCAGGTTTAGGGTTTTAGCTGACATCTTGTGATATCCTAATTCAAACTCTATATTAGGACATATGCGAGTAACTGAGGTAGATTTACCTAACGGTGTAGTTACTCTCAAGTCTTGACTAGCACGTTCTACCTTAAGATCAAGATTATTTACGCATGCATCTGATATAAATGAATGCGATGCACCAGTATCAAATAAAATTATAACAGGTACGCCGTTTAATGACCCATACCTGTCAAATTTCCTTGATCTTTGTCGAACGACTTCTGATCAAGAGCAAAAACCCTTTGATATTGTTGCTGGGGTTCTATTCTTAATTGCTGAGGTTGCTTCTGCTTTTGCTGAAATCGCTGCCCTTGGCAATTGTGCCACTGCTGATGAGCTCCTTCCATCGTCTTTAAATGCGAAGGTTGATTCTGGTTTGGCCTGCCTCCTCCTATTTCTTGTACCTTAGTCGGGCATTGATAAGAAAAATGACCAACTTGACCACAAGTATAGCAGCTATTACATCCGGCCTTACAGACTTCTTGATGCATCTTGCCACACTTAGAACATGGAGACATTCCTTGATACGTTTGCGATGAACTGCCTTGATTAGTGAAAGGTTGTTTGAATCTTCCTTGATTGAACTGCTGCTGCTGACCTTGCTGACTTTTCTGACTTTGTTGACCTTGCCATGGCTTCTTATTAGGTTGAGTTCCAAAATTCCACTTCCTCTTTTGACCTTGATTTGATGATTGAGGACTGGCTACTGCTGGAGTTTGAACTTGTAAAGGCGTAGATACTGTCGATTGTGAAGATTTATCCGGCTGCATAGCCAATTCCATGTCCAGAGCTCGATTTAGAGTCTCTGCATATGACAACGCACTCTGACTAGCTAACACGACACTTATCTCTTGACGAAGTCCTGCTCGGAAGAGCTCCGCCATCTTCTCATCAGTGTCCACTTTGTCTTGAGCAAAACGAGCTAGATCGCAAAATTCCCGATCATACTCGGATACCGACTTCTTTCCTTGCTTGAGATTAGTAAACTCATTCTCCTTCTTCTTTCGATAACTTCGAGGAACGAATTTTTCGAACAAAGCATCCTTAAATTGTTCCCACTTCAGGTTCTCTAGTTGTTCCAGGGTATACGCCCTTTGACGAGCTTCCCACCAGTAATCCGCAGATCCTTTGAGTTGGTAAGACATGCACGTAAGACGTTCTTGATCCGTACAACGAAGAAAACGGAAAATTCTTTCTAGCGAACGAACCCATTCTTCGGCTTCCGAAGGGTTTCCTTTTCCATCTAGGGTTGGGAGATTTTATCGTAAAAATAATTCTTCTATTCTTCTTTCGGGTTGAGGAGGGGGTGGTGTAGGTTCTCTTTCTTGTTCGTTTTCAACCCTTCCTCGACCTCGGCCTCTTGGTCTACCTCTTGGCGGCATTTTCTGATTAATTAGGGTTTTACATTCTAATTATTTAAACGAATTCTTCTTTCTAAATTGGTTAAAAGAATTCTTACTTTCTTTAAATTTTGATTAAGAAATAAAGTTTTTCTTGGTTTTAAAACTTAGAAAAATTCTTAATCACATCATTAATATTTAACATGCTTATCATACTTAATGAATCAACGATTCACTTTCATCGTTATTCATAATAAATCAAAACGATTTTCTTTCATCATCGTAAATAATGAATCAAACGATTCATTCTTATCATATAATTACTACAATCACAAAAATAATTCAAGAACAAATATTTCATACTCATCTTTGCTAAATAAAATTTAGCTCATATATTCCTAACATTTCAAGAAAGGAATAGCATCATCTTGGCATATAAACTTCATCATAATTTTAATGAATCAAATTATTCACGCTCATCATCATCAATGAATCAAACGATTCATTCTCATTATCAAATAATCACTTTATCATTTAAGTATAAAAATATTCAAGTAGTAATTATTTATTATTATTATTATTATTATTATTATTATTATTATTATATTTTTTTAAAATATAATTAGCTCGTACTTTCTTTATAAATCAAGAGATGAATTATATCATCTTGATATATAAACTTTATCATAAATTCTTTTGAGATGATTTACTTTATCTCAAACATTTTTCTTAAATCATGAAAATATATAGCTAATGGAAAAGAAAAACATAGCTAAATAATTAAGAACTAAACTAACGATGGTCGAATAACGAACGAAACGATTAACGAGCGAAACTAACGAAGAACGGAATGAACTACAAACGAAACGAACTACGAACAAAATGAGCGAAGAACGAAACAAACTACGAACGGAACGGACGAAGAAAACCGGGCTGAACTGCCAAGTCCAGCGGTCGCTCAAGAGCAGCCGGCGCTGGAGTTGCAGGGGCAGCTGTCGCTCACCCTCAGCCGGCGCTGAGTTCCGGCGTGTCGTCTTCTCCAGCGACCGCTCACTCTAGGCGATGGCTGACTTCAATCCCTGTAATTTTTTTCCGCGCTCTCTGCCTTCACAGCGGTCTCTCACTTCATTGCCTGTATTATTCTTGAGAGATCTCTGAGGTTGAGAGATCTCTGACTTTCATCCGTGTAATATTCTTGAGAGGTCTCTGAAGTTGAGAGATCTCTCACTTTCATGGTTGGAAATTTTCTCCTTCGATTCTTTACGTGCTTGACGAACTTTCTATCTTTAAATTCTTATTTTAACACTTTTCTTCGTCAATTACGCTTCGCCTAATTTATTTTAGCACTTCTCGACTATAATTAAAATTCATATTAATTTGTTTTCTTTCTTTCTTCTTGAGATGATTAACCAAATTTAAAACGACGAAAACTAACGACAACTTGGAAAATTATCAAAACGACCTCTTTGGCCATACTTCTTCATTTAACGGGAAAACTTGCCTCTTCGAGGACTTTTACAAAAGTTAAGGGATTATTTACATCCAAAAATTCCCTATGGTAACCGTGATTTTCTATCACGCAAAATATTTCCTCGGAGCGGAATTCTACTTCGCTACCGATTCACTACAACTATCATATTTGCTTCTATGTACGAGAACTTATTTACAAACGATAAAACATAAAAGTTGTTCGATTACTAATCAATTACATTATATTTACATTAACTTCTCTCGAAACTTTCTCGATAACCCTTCTTCCTTCTTACTTCTCATCCTCGGATGGCTCCTCCTCCTCTTCCTCATCCTCCATTGGCTCCTCCTCACTCGGGTCTTCCTTCGACTTCGTGCTCTCTTCTGCTCTCTCCACTCCGTCCAAAGTCACACGAGGGGCATGAGTAATATCCTCTCCCGGCAAAGGCCTAAAGCTAGGCTGAAAGCTTAGATAATGAAACGGTATTCGACGGAGATGGAAATATCCTTTGGTTGGTCCAACCTCCGGATCAACGTTTTCTTCGTCACTATCATAGTGACATGGCCCTGAGCTACTTCCTTCATGAGGAATAGAAGGAACGAACCGAGATCTAAAGTAAGGTTCAAACTCCGAAGAATTCGGAGCTTGAGAAACATTCAAGGAAGGATTGGTCGGAACTTCTTCAGCAAAGGAGGCCGAAGCAACGCCGTTAGGCAAAACAGAGGGCTCAGGAACGAAGGTTTGAATCTCAGATTGAGAGGGAGACGAAACATAACCATTTGCCAATGGTTGAACAAGAAAAGAGTTAATATCAAAACCATTGTTTTGGTGATTAGAAGGAACAACGGGCTCGGGATTCTCTTGCGGAATCATAAAAGGAATCGGGTTATGTTGAGGCATAGGATCCTGCAATCCTATTTCATCAACAGGGATCAATGGTTGATATGGTCCAGGGGGTGGATAAGAGAAACACATAAACCTGGAACTGATCTCTGCTATAAATCCGCAACAATCTCCAAATAACTCGCCATCCCAATATCGATGAGTGATGAACCGTGGGGCAATTGACGCCGCCCACTCTTGCTATTCATCGGGAAGAAGAGGTACTAACCTGACTATGCCAGTAACTCCAGATATGTTCGATTCACGAATATCCATCCAAACCCAATGAAACCGAGCTAAAAACTCTGCTAAGGTTTCCGTATAACTCATCCTCATGTGATGAAATTCGATCATCGCCTCGACACTTCGAGAATTCGCCATCCTATATAAGTAAAATTTTAAACAATTACTAAACTGGGACTACGAAAGCTTTTAAAAATCCACAGTCTCCACATACTCAATTCCGCTTCCAAAGGGTGGTACCAAGCTCAAGATACTTTCCAAAGATAAACAACCAACTTGCTTGCACAACTGATCCATCGTCTCGCTTACGATCGATCACCAACAAACAATTTCATTAGAAGCTCAAAATCCCCACACAACTTTATATATTCCAACTTTCAAACTTTGGAAACTTCACACTTTCTTTAAAACTAGAAAACTTTTGAAATTCGTACCTGGATAGCTGGGTGAGATGAGAGATGCTGGACTTTCGTTGTTATTAAACATTCGACTAGTCTAGAAATTCAGACCAGACTAGACTTTTAGAAAATAACAACTTAGAGCAGTAAACATTGCTCTGTACTAGTCTAGGGTTTTAAAATAGACTAGATTTTAGAAAATATTATTCAGAGCAGTCAAACCTGCTTTGATACCACTCTGTCGTAGCCCGACCCCGAAATTAGATATCAAAGCCGGTAGGTCCCACGACTTACACAATTTATGATTAACAAAAGGATTAAGATAACGACTCGGCTATCATTGAATAACAAATGACGTCTCATACTCAACAATTCATCACACTTAGGACAATTAGGATATGCATGACTCGAGTTTAATAAGATGATCAACTGAATTTGGCAACAACATGCATATCAACAATTAAAACTCAAATCAACTCGGAAATCAATAGACCTGATCAACCAATTTATCGACAACAAACGACAGGTTGATTTTACGATCAAGAAAACAAGATAAAGAAAAATTGTTTCAAGTTCGACGAAGCTTTTCAAAACAAGGAACAACTTAGGATTATAGAATTGAGTTTCAAAAGTATTTGACAAAAGAGTTCGACTCTAGAAACCAACATTTTCATCATCATTGTATCACATCAAACTTCATAATCTCACAAAACTAACATCTTTAACATTGCAGCGGAAAAACGATAGAATATATGAAGATATATATTCTAGGCCAACTCTCATCACTTATATTAACAACAACAACCAGCTCTCGTCATCTTCATCCCTGCTAACCTGCACGTTTTAGAAATAACATGCAGGGCTGAGTACTACGTACTCAGTGAACACATGCCGAAAATATTTGAAATTTGCTGAACACATAGCACAAGGATTTTCTGAAAACAACTTGTGCAATGTTGAAAACATTTTCTTTTCTTAAAAAAAAAACATTTGTCTGCAGTCATATTAACAGTATGAACCATATCTACAGTAAATAATAGTGATGAGAAAGAGGCCTCTTTCTCAATCACTTGTAACCGGCATATCCAGGAAAGGCTCACAGTTACGTATAACCGGCCCATCAAAGAAATGCTCACGATTACATATGTGTACACAAATCCCACCTTGCGCGGGACCGAATTCGTCCTTCTTAAGTAGATGGTAACATAACATTTTAAAAACATTTGGCAAGTATCAAAGCTTTGAAAAATCATATAAATTCATACTTTTCACGTTGTATAGGTAAGAAAGCCCACCTGGTTTTCTTAAGCTTTAACTTTTAAACTTTACTGCTTGTTCTTACTTCACGTTTTTACTTCCACTTCCACTTGCTCCTTTAAATCGAAATGGAATAACGACTTTAGAACGAGAACTTCTATCGAATAACGACTTCGATAATCTTAACGTAATTCGATTCGAATTTCTACGCCGAAACTCGACTAAACTCGAGAATTTCTATCTTAATTTCTTAAACGCTCTTATTCTATCTTAACTCATCATTAATTAACAATTATCAATTAACACAAAACAAATCACACTCATTCATAAACATTCATCATTTACTATTTATCATAACCGACTAAGTCGATTTTAATCCTTCTAACGGATTCAGAAAATTCTAAAATTAAATCTATATACTTATTTCATCATAATTACACATTTATTTCACACATTTGATCCAATTAACATATAGACTTCCAAATCGGGAAAATCAACTAAAAATAGAAAAGTTTTAATACTTTGAATTAAAATTCTAGAAAATTACACAATACTTAATTTTTATTAAGAAGTTCATAAATGCAATTAGTTTATTAATTAAAAATCAAATAAGTATTTATTTTATTTTCGGTATTTTTAAATTTAGGATTTTTAGAATTCTTTTCTCTTCTTTTTCATTTCTAATATACTTAATTAATTTTCTTAAGCTTAATTATTCCATCAATTTCATTCAATTACTCATTAAATAATAAACCTAATTTTAAGAACCCTAATTTCAATTTCTAGGGTTTCTAGGATTAATCATGCTTTTAATTCACTAACTCTTGATTCAACAATTACCATTAACATCATATAACATCAAATTATCCATCAATTACATTTTTCTTCATCAAATCTTCAAAACCCTAATTAAAACCATAATTTCGCCCATAATTAATAAAATGAGATAAGTTGGGAATTCATGCCTACTTCCAACATGAAACATACTTAGAATAGTTATCTAAGCTCAATTATAACATTAATTTAAGCATATATCACATGAATTAAAAACCCCTAATTTCTTCATAATTTCAAACTTAGGGTTAGGATTTTCTCATGCGCAATTTAATTACACAAATGTCGCAGTCCGGCCCCAAAATTAGATATCAAAGCCGGTAGGTCCCACGACTTACACAATTTATGATTAACAAAAGGATTAAGATAGCGACCTGGCTATCATTGAATAACAAATGACGTCTCATACTCAACAATTCATCAAACTTAGGACAATTAGGATATGCATGACTCGAGTTTAATAAGACGATCAACTGAATTTGGCAACAACATGCATATCAACAATTAAAACTCAAATCAACTCGGAAATCAATAGACCTGATCAACCAATTTATCGACAACAAACGACAGGTTGATTTTATGATCAACAAAACAAGATAAAGAAAAATTGTTTCAAGTTTGACGAAGCTTTTCAAAACAAGGAACAACTTAGGAATATAGAATTGAGTTTCAAAAGTATTTGACAAAAGAGTTCGACTCTAGAAACCAACATTTTCATCATCATTATATCACATCAAACTTCATAATCTCACAAAACTAACATCTTTAACATTGCAGCGGAAAAACGAGAGAATATATATATGAAGATATATATTCTAGGCCAACTCTCATCACTTATATTAACAACAACAACCAGCTCTCGTCATCTTCATCCCTGCTAACCTGCACGTTTTAGAAATAACATGCAGGGCTGAGTACTACGTACTCAGTGAACACATGCCGAAAACATTTGAAATTTGTTGAATACATCTATATTTTGAAAAACTTCCCGGAAAACATAGCACAAGGATTGTCTGAAAACAACTTGTGCAATGTTGAAAACATTTTCTTTTCTTAAAAAAAACATTTGTCTGCAGACATATTAACAGTATGAACCATATCTACAGTAAATAATAGTGATGAGAAATAGGCCTCTTTCTCAATCACTTGTAACCGGCATATCCAGGAAAGGCTCACAGTTACGTATAACTGGCCCATCAAAGAAATCCGCACGATTACATATGTGTACACAAATCCCACCATGCGCGGGACCGAATTCGTCCTTCTTTAGTAGATGGTAACATACTTAACATTTTAAAACATTTTGGAAAGTATCAAAGCTTTGAAAAATCATATAAATTCATACTTTTCACGTTGTATAGATAAGAAAGCACACCTGGTTTTCTTAAGCTTTAACTTTTAAACTTTACTGCTCGTTCTTACTTCACGTTTCTGCTTCCACTTCCACTTGCTCCTTTAAATCGAAATGGAATAGCGACTTTAGAACGAGAACTTCTATCGAATAACGACTTCGATAATCTTAACGTAATTCGATTCGAATTCTACGCCGAAACTCGACTAAACTCGAGAATTTCTATCTTAATTTCTTAAACGCTCTTATTTTATCTTAACTCATCATTAATCAACAATCATCAATTAACACAAAACAAATCACACTCATTCATAAACATTCATCATTTACTATTCATCATAATCGACTAAGTCAATTTTAATCCGTCTAACGGATTCAGAAAATTCTAAAATTAAATCTATATACTTATTTCATCATAACAAACATAATTACACATTTATTTCACACATTTGGTCCAATTAACATATAGACTTCCAAATCGGGAAAATCAACTAAAAACAGAAAATTTTAATACTTTGAGTTAAAATTCCAGAAAATCACACAATACTTTATTTTTATTAAGAAATTCATAAATGCAATTAGTTTATTAATTAAAAATCAAATAAGTATTTATTTTATTTTTGGTATTTTTAAATTTAGGATTTCTAGAATTCTTTTCTCTTCTTTTTCATTTCTAATATACTTAATTAATTATCTTAAGCTTAATTATTCCATCAATTTCATTCAATTACTCATTAAACAATAAACCCTAATTTTAAGAACCCTAATTTCAATTTCTAGGGTTTCTTGGGTTAATCATGCTTTTAATTCACCAACTCTTGATTCAACAAATTACCATTAACATCATATAACATCAAATTATCCATCAATTACATCTTTCTTCATCAAATCTTCAAAACCCTAATTAAAACCATAATTTCGCCCATAATAAATAAAATGAGATAAGTTGGGAATTCATGCCTACTTCCAACATGAAACATACTTAGAATAATTATCAAAGCTCAATTATAACATTAATTTAAGCATATATATATCACATGAATTAAAAACCCCTAATTTCTTCATAATTTCGAAAATTTCAAACTTAGGGTTAGGGTTTTCTCATGCTTGATTTAATCACACAAATCATCATATAAATATCATACTATGAGATCAAAATCATCCAATCATTTCTCCAATTTTTTTCTTCAAAATTTCGAAATATATATATAAATTTATAAGAAATAGATTTTAAACTTGAATCAAGAGCTAAGAACTTAGGTTAGCATATACCTAATCCTTCTTGATTACTTGGAGATGATTGTAACTAAGCTTGATCTTTGATCTTGGACTTGAAGATGAAGAAAAATGGAAGAGAGCTTCAAGTGTGTGTTGTGTGTGTGTGTGTGTCGATCAAGAGAGAGATGAAGAAATGAAGAGGATTATAGGGTATATATAGATAGGATTAGATTACTATTCATCATAAATATCTTAGATATTTATGATGAATAGTAATTAGGATAATTAATTAAATCCTTAATTAATTCAATTAATTAATTACTAACTAATCCTCCATAAAACCTTCAATTTCTCAACATAGGAATTTAATTTAGGGTTTGATGAACCCTAGATAAAAATCTCACAGAAAGAATCGGAGATTCGAAATATTTTCAAATCGAACGAAACTAAAATTTTAAAAGATAATTTACGTAAAAATTTACGTAATTAAATTAAATTCTTCTTTTAGTCAATTAATAACTAAACATTTATCATCTATTGATAAATGTAGAAACTTCTTCGTTTCGGATTAACCGAGACGATCATTCTTAATTAAAACTTATTTTTACGGCAAAATATATCTGCCGGATAAAATTTTCTGAAACGAAAATATTTCTTTCACTGAAATCTTATCTTTCTTACTAAATTAATTAATTTTAGAACGCAAGAAAGACGGGATACAACTTTCTCTCCCCCTAAAAATAAATTTCGTCCCAAAATTTGCTTACCTCTCCGAAGAGTTCGGGATACTTTTCTCTCATCTTGCTTTCTAACTCCCATGTTGCTTCTTCTAGTCCATGATGTCTCCACTTAATCTTCACTGACGCGATCGACTTATTTCTAAGCTGGACCTTTCGATCCAAAATCGCTTTCGGTTTTTCTTCATAACTAAGATCTGGTTCAAGGACTACTTCTTCTTGATGAATAACATGCTTGGAGTCAAACATATATCTTCGCAATTGAGATACATGGAACACGTTATGTAAACTTCCAAAATTTGGCGGTAAGGCTAGCATATATGCTACTTGACCTATTCTTTCCAGAATCTCGTATGGTCCTATATAGCGAGGTTTAAGCTTTCCTTTAACACCAAACAGATGAATTCCTCTTGAAGGCGAAACCTTCAAGAAAACTTTATCGCCAACTACAAACTCTAATTATGATCTTCTTGAATCAGCATAAAACTTTTGACGGTCTTGTGCTTCCTTGATTCTTTGTTTGACTTGGCGCATAATTTTTATCATTTCTTCGACTCCATCGGGCCCTAACATTTTCCTCTCGCCCACATCATCCCAATGGAGCGGGGATCGACATTTCATTCCATAAAGAGCTTCGTAGGGCGTCATGCCTATCGTTATTTGATAACTGTTATTGTAAGCAAATTCAACAAGAGGTAAAATTTGCTCCCATTGACTTCCTCGATCTAAAACAACAGTTCTCAATATATCCTCTAAGATTTGAATGGTTGCCATCTGTCTGGGGATGAAAGGCGGTATTGAAATTTAATTTGGTACCTAATTCTTCTTGCATACTTCTCCAAAAATGAGAAGTAAATTTTGAGTCTCGATCCGAAGTGATCGACTTAGGTACTCCGTGCAAACGCACAATTTCTCGCACGTACAGCTGAGCTAACTTATCTGCGCCATAAGTTATTGGAATAGGTATAAAGTGTGCAGATTTTGTCAATCTATCCACTATTACCCATATTGCTGTATTCCCTCGTTTGGATCTAGGTAAGCCAGTTACAAAATCCATGGTAATTTTATCCCATTTCCACTCGGGGATATCTAAAGGTTGTAGCTTCCCATATGGTCTCTGATGCAATGCCTTTACTTGTTGACACGCTAAACATTGTTCCACAAAAGAAGCTATGTCTCGTTTCTTTCCTTTCCACCAAAACTTCTGTTTTAAATCTTGATACATTTTGGTGCTTCCAGGGTGAGCTGAATAAGGAGTTTCATGAGCTTCACTCATGATCTCATTCCTTAATCCTTGATCATTAGGCACACAAAGCCTTTCTCTATATAAGAGAACATTATCTCTTGCCTCTTTGAAATCGTCAATCTTTTCTTGACGAATCTTCATTCGCAATTTTTCCAATTTCTCATCTTTTCTCTGAGCATTGGAGATTCTCAACCTTAATTCTGGAATTATTTACATGGCTGCAATAATTTGCTCAATAGATTGCGGGGGTAGAATTACTTCTAATCTTAGTTCTCCGAAACTCTTAATGAGTTCTTTTTCTTGAGTTAGAAGAAATCCTAGTTCCGATTTACGTTTTCTGCTCAATGCGTCAGCTACTACGTTTGCTTTTCCTAGGTGATAGGAAATTTGACAATCGTAGTCTTTAACTAACTCGAGCCATCTTCTTTGTCTCATATTTAATTCTTTTTGCTCAAAGAAGTATTTGAGACTCTTGTGATCCGTGAAGATCTCACATCTTGCTCCATAAAGATGGTGTCTCCAAATCTTTAGAGCATGCACTACTGCTGCTAGTTCCAAGTCATGAGTTGGATAACTTACCTCATGAGGTCTAAGCTGTCTAGAAGCATAAGCAATGACTCTTCCATCTTGCATCAGGACACAACCTAGTCCGTTCTTTGATGCATCTGTGAAAACAGTATAATCCTTGTCTGAATCTGGGACTGCTAAAACTGGGGCAGTGGTTAATCTTTTCTTAAGTTCCTGAAAACTTGCTTCACATTCTTTTGACCACTTGAACTTTGATTCTTTCTTTAGGAGGTGGGTCATTGGCTTCGCTATCTTGGAGAATCCTTCGATAAATCTCCGATAGTAGCCTGCTAGACCTAAGAAACTCCTAATCTCATGCGGTGTAGTTGGAACTTTCCATTCCTGAACTGCTTGTACTTTTGAAGGATCGACCTTGATTCCTTCAGAAGAAACAAGATGTCCAAGAAAATGTACTTCTCTCAGCCAAAATTCACATTTACTGAACATGGCATATAATCTCTCGGTTCTCAACTTTTCCAGAACAATCCTGTGATGTTCTTCGTGTTCCAATTCACTCTTTGAATACACGAGAATATCATCACACTACAAGAAATCCGCTCATAGACTACGGGTATTACCCGTAGTCTATGTGATATGAAAACCGTAGAGATTGATGGTGTAGTCTATGCTCCTGGGCATAGACTACGGGTTTAAAACCGTAGCATAGACTACGGGTTTAAAACCGTAGTCTATAATGTATTAAACACTACGGTTATTACCCGTAGTCTATTCATTTCAAATCGTAGTGTTAGGTTATCCAAGACTACAGTTTGTGATTCAAAACCGTAGTCTTTAGTACACAATAGACTACGATTTCAACCTGTAGTTAAATCTTGAAGCCACTGTTGTCTATAATTTTCTTAGACTACAGTCTTTCCAAGAAAACGTAGTCTTAGATATTTTATAGACTACAGTTCTTTTCAATAGTTGTAGTTATTTTGTTAAAAAGACTACAATTTTCGTTTTGCAACTGTAGTTAATTTACAGTTTAATTCTAAAATCTGTAAATTTGAAATCAAATTATAAAAACAGAAATATCATATATTTAAAATTGAAATTTCCCAATACAAATTACAAACATCCAAAATCATAACAATTTCAAAAAAAAATACTAAAACTTGTTTGTTTCCTATTCCCTTACATCCTTGATCTAAAACCTATTTGAAATAATCTCACCAACATAACATGTCCAACATTGATCAATAGCGCAAAACAGGTCTCCAACATCTTCCTCACGCCAATATAACACACCTACAATATATTCCAATACGTCTCAATTAATTCACTTTCCACAAAAATTACCAACACTTCATCAAAGGTTGTGACACAGTTAACACTTCATCAATTTCAAACAACATTTCACCTTAATTCCAAACACTTCATCAAGAAGATAACAACTAGAAATTAAATACACAAGAATCAAAATCCTATTAACCATAAACATTTCATCTCAAATCTTCCAGAAAATACAAATCTGACCAAAAAGTATATTACCTTGCGATTCGTATATGTGTTCGTCAAGCAAGTAATCGGCCCACTCAACACGAACATCATCAATATCCTTTGGAGAATACTTCCGTTTGTCAAACTATATATTAACAATTAAGAAATAAAATACTATCATGATATGAAGAAATGATTAAGATAAAAAAAATACTTGATATAGAAATAAGAGAAAATTTCTTACAAATGATCTTAAAGAAATAATACTTCATTCATCTCTTCATCCACACCATTGTTTTTCGAATTCATCGGAATAATCAAGAGATATTACATATTCATAGGAGATGGAGATGGATTCTTCCTCGCTGCAGCTAGGCATTCCTGCATAAATGAAGAGATATTACATATTTATAAATTTAATTGAGGAAGATATAGATATTTACATATATGTTAATGTTAATAATAATCTAAATCTGAATCTCACTTGTATATATGTTAACTGATCTTGCCATTCCTTCTCCATGGTTGTCATCCTTTCCTCACACGTGTGCCATTTGTTCTCCATTTCAAGCAGTTTTCTCTTCAACGCCACATTTTTCTCTGTCTTCGCCCTCAGCTTGGCCTCTGTCCTCACCACTCTCTTTTGAAGATCAACCAAAGATGTATATAGAAATGGAACCACCAGACGGCCATTTGTCTGTGGATCAAAAAATAAACCTCGATTTGATTGGCATGCCTTCATCCAGACGGCCTGCAGATAATGAAAATCGGATATTATATTGATCAGATGAAAATTATATTATACTATTTCTTTTTTTTCCTTAGGATAAGCAGAAAAGGTTTCGATTTAATTACCAGAGTGCAAGTGTTTGAGTGCTGCTTGATGCTGAATATACTTTTTGCCTTGTTTCTGTATTATGATAATAGCCCGATGAATTCCACATCTTTCTTCATATCCCTTTCTTGCATTTTTGCCTTGTATAACTGCGCAGGTAGATGTGAAAATTTAAGCTAGCGTTTACTCTGCTGGGTGATAGTTTGAAATTCCATCACTGCTTGCTTCTGCTTGATCACTAGTGTCTGCAATACTAATAGGAGTTATCTCTGAAATGTGAATATGATTGCTACCTTCACTAGAACGAATTTCCTTCAACACATGCTGCGTTAGTAATGTGGTATTATCAATGTCATAAAGAGAAGACTGAAATTGGAAATTGAGACCGTTGTCAGCACCATCACCGACAGCTGCAATATCACTGACCGTTGCCTCCTCTACGTTAACTATGTCATTAACTGTATTCTTAGCAAGAACAACATCCATATTGTCACTTTCAAGAGAATATTCTCTCTCGTATGGAGAAGGATCGTGTTGCAAGTTAAAAGCTTCAAACAATGCATCTTTAAGAGAATTCCAACCAGCATCAAGCATGTCAGGGTCTTTGCTCAAACAAGAGTCTGCCCAGGCAACATCTTCGGGTGAAAGCATTACTCCGCTCAACAGAATTGACATTTAAGCAAGATTTCACCACCTTCTGTCAAACTGCACCAACAAGGCAACAATAGAGGCTATAATTTACTACACAATAATGTGGTTACAAGAAACCACGTGTAACAAAATATTTGGTTGCATATATAAGATGCAAGAATTTCAAGAGGTCAATCTTGATCTCTTAATTTGAGCAAAAGAATAATCAAACTCCAACTAAGATATATTAGCAAACAAAGAAAATGCTATCCCGTTCTTGCTATAACGGAAACAGGAAAAGCCCAAGAACATATATAATTCAAGTTCTATTTTGAGAAAATAAAAATCATTGAAAGAAATGGCTCCTGAAGTTACATCGTTCAAATTTACCAAAAAAATATCATCTATGTCTTGACAGTTGACAAACAATCTGATTTAGACTCAATTTCTCAAAATTCAGACTCAAATTACACTGAATTAACAATCTGACCTACCTCCTAAGCTAAATTCGACCACAATTCAAGCACTAATTCGAGCAATAATCTTACCCAAATTCGAGATAAATTCGAGCCCTAATATGTAAAAAATAAAACTGAATTCAATTTATGGACTTAGGGTTACCTTAAATCTTTATTCCAGCCCTAATTCGACAATGGGAGCAGGTCGGCGGGCGCAGTAGGAGTTGGACTGAACGATGGCCGATGGTGGCTGGCGAGCGAAGAGATGAGGAGTATGGAGGCGGGGACGGGGACTGTGAGATGTGCGAGTGCGAGACAGGGCGACGGACGGCCACGGCCGCGGTGGCGGTGAGTGGCGACTGATGAGGTGAGGTGGTGCAGGGCTGGTGCCGGTGAAGGAATGCAAGAGTCGCGAGAGAGAGTTTGCAGTGTGGAGAGAGGTCGCTGCCAGAAATTGAAAGAAGCGAGAGAGATGAGAGAAGCGCGATATTAGACATTGAAAATTTTGGGGAAGAAAACTATGTAAGTCTATAAAATTGCATTAATAATGTACAAATACAAACAAGTCAGATGATAAGATATCTAAATGTACTGACCTGGTGGCAAAATCAAAGAAATTTTTTAAAGGCCATCCGAGTTCGAAACTTCTCAGCAACATAAGATTTTTTTTGATAAAGACTACGGTTCAATCAACACTGTAGAGAACACCGTAGTCTTGTGCTACCTCTACACATGTACACTACGGTAGACAAACCGTAGATAAGTTACGAGATATAAATTTTTTAAAATTTTTTTTAATAAAGACTACTGTTCAATCAACACTGTAGAGAACATCGTAGTCTTGTGCTATCTCTACACATGTACACTACAGTAGACAAACCGTAGATAAGTTACGAGAACATAGACTACGCAGTAGACTACAGCTGTTTTACAAACGTAGTCTTTGGACAATTAAAACACGCTCATAGACTGCGGTTATGTAACGACCGTAGTGCTTGATAATCATAGACTACGGTCGAGACTACGGTTTTGACGCAACCGTAGTCCCTAGAAAAAAAAATACGCTCATACACTACGGTTCGTCTTAAAAACCGTAGTCTGTAGAAAAACACTACGGTTTTTTGAAAAACCCGTAGTCTATGCGCCGTAGTCTATTAGCGGATTTCTTGTAGTGTCAATGAAAACTACGACAAATTTGTCCAAAAATTCATGGAATACTCCATTCATGAGATCCATAAATACTGTTGGAGCATTTGTCACACCAAATGGCATTACTACAAACTCGTAGTAGCCATATCTTGTTCTGAAAGCCGTCTTGGAAATATCTTCCTGCTTAACCTTCAACTGATGATAACTAGATTTTAGATCAATCTTTGAAAATACACTAGCTCCTTTGAGCTGATCAAACAGATCATCTATTCTCGGCAAAGGATACTTATTTTTCAAAGTTAATTTGTTTAATTCACGGTAGTCGATGCACATCCTCAAACTAACGTCTTTCTTCTTGACAAACAGAATTGGCGCTCCCCACGGAGATACACTAGGTCGAATAAAACCTAGATTGAGTAACTCTTGCAATTGAATTTTCAATTCTTGCAACTCCTTTGGAGCCATTCTGTATGGTGCCATGGAAACAGGAGCTGATCCTGGTTCAAGATCTATCATAAACTCCACTTGCCTATCTGGTGGCGATCCCGGCAAAATTTCTGGAAATACGTCCTGGAATTCTTTAATTACAGCTACATTTTCAATGTTGTTCTCTGTATCTTCATTCTTGTTGAGATAAGTAAGATATGCTTTCATATCCTTCTTTTTCAACAATCTTTTTGCTTGAACTGCCGAGATAATCGGCGATTTCTTACAACGTCTTTCTATTCCGAAAAATAGAGTTGGTTCCTGACCAGGCATATGAAATGAAATCTGCCTTTGCTTGCATTGAATGCTTGCAAAATTCTCGGTCAACCAATCCATTCCCAGAATAATATCGACATCCCACATTTTAATCAGGTTTAGGGTTTTAGCTGACATCTTGTGAGATCCTAATTCAAACTCTATATTAGGACAGATGCGAGTAACTGAGGTAGATTTTACCTAATGGTGTAGTTACTCTCAAGTCTTGACTAGCACGTTCTACCTTAAGATCAAGATTATTGACGCATGCATCTGATATAAATGAATGCGATGCACCAGTATCAAATAAAATTATAACAGGTACGCCGTTTAATTGACCCATACCTGTCAAATTTCCTTGATCTTTGTCGAACGGCTTCTGATCAAGAGCAAAAACCCTTTGATATTGTTGCTGGGGTTCTATTCTTAATTGCTGAGGTTGCTTCTGCTTTTGCTGAAATCGCTGCCCTTGGCGATTGTGCCGCTGCTGATGAGCTCCTTCCATCGTCTTTAAATGCGAAGGTTGATTCTGGTTTGGCCTGCCTCCTCCTATTCCTTGCAGCTTAGTCGGGCACTGATAAGAAAAATGACCAACTTGACCACAAGTATAGCAGCTATTACTTCCGGCCTTACAGACTCCTTGATGCATCTTGCCACACTTAGAACATGGAGACATTCCTTGATACGTTTGCGATGAACTGCCTTGATTAGCGAAAGGCTGTTTGAATCTTCCTTGATTGAACTGCTGCTGCTGACTTTGCTGTCTTTTCTGACTTTGTTGACCTTGCCATGGCTTCTTATTAGGTTGAGTTCCAAAATTCCACTTCCTCTTTTGACCTTGATTTGATGATTGAGGACTGGCTACTGCTGGAGTTTGAACTTGTAAAGGCGTAGATATTGTCGATTGTGAAGATTTATCCGGCTGCATAGCCAATTCCATGTCCAGAGCTCGATTTAGAGTCTCTGCAAATGACAATGCACTCTGACTGGCTAACACGACTCTTATCTCTTGACGAAGTCCTGTTCGGAAGAGCTCCGCCATATTCTCATCAGTGTCAACTTTGTCTTGAGCAAAACGAGCTAGATCGCAAAATTCCCGATCATACTCGGATACCGACTTCTTTCCTTGCTTGAGATTAGCAAACTCATTCTCCTTTTGCTTTCGATAACTTCGAGGAATGAATTTTTCGAACAAAACATCCTTAAATTGTTCCCACGTCAGGTTCTCTAGTTGTTCCAGGGTATACGCCCTTTGACGAGCTTCCCACCAGTAATCCGCAGATCCTTTGAGTTGGTAAGACATGCACGTAAGACGTTCTTGATCTGTACAACGAAGAAAATGGAAAATTCTTTCTAGCGAACGAACCCATTCTTCGGCTTCCGAAGGGTTTCCTTTTCCATCTAGGGTTGGGGAATTTTGCCTTAAAAACAATTCTTCTATTCTTCTTTCGGGTTGAGGAGGGGGTGGTGTAGGTTCTCTTTCTTGTTCGTCTTCAACCCTTCCTCGACCTCGGTCTCTTGGTCAACCTCTTGGCGACATTTTCTGATTAATCAGGGTTTTACATTCTAATTATTTAAACGAATTCTTCTTTCTAAATTGGTTAAAAGAATTCTTACTTTCTTTAAATTTTGATTAAGAAATAAAAATTTTCTAGGTTTTAAAACTTAGAAAAATTCTTAATCACATCATTAATATTTAACATGCTTATCATACTTAATGAATCGACGATTCACTTTCATCGTTATTCATAATAAATCAAAACAATTTTCTTTCATCTTCGTAAATAATGATCAAACGATTCATTCTTATCATATAATTACTACAATCACAAAAATAATTGAAGAACAAATATTTCATACTCATCTTTGCTAAATAATATTTAGCTCGTATATTCCTAACATTTCAAGAAAGGAATAGCATCATTTGGCATATAAACTTCATCATAATTTTAATGAATCAAATGATTCACGCTCATCATCATCAATGAATCAAACGATTCATTCTCATCATCAAATAATCACTTTATCATTTAAGTATAAAAATAATTCAAGTAGTAATTATTTATTATTATTATTATATTTTTTTTAAATCTATTTAGCTCGTACTTTCTTTATAAATCAAGAGATGAATAATATCATCTTGATATATAAACTTTATCATAAATTCTTTGAGATGATTTACTTTATCTCAAATATTTTTCTTAAATCATGAAATATATAGCTAATGGAAAAGAAAAACATAACTAAATAATTAAGAACTAAACTAACGATCGTCGAATAACGAACGAAACGATTAACGAACGAAACTAACGAAGAACGGAATGAACTACAAACGAAACGAACTACAGAGCGAAGAACGAAACAAACTACGAACGAAACGAACGAAGAACGGAACGGACGAAGGAAACCGAGCTGAACTGCCCGAGTCCAGCGGTCGCTCAAGAGCAGCCGGCGCTGGAGTTGCAGGGGCAGCGGTCGCTCACCCTCAGCCGGCTCTGAGTTCCGGCGTGTCGTCTTCTCCAGCGACCGCTCACTCTAGGTGATGGCTGACTTCAATCCCTGTAATTTTTTTCCGTGCTCTCGGCCTTCACAACGATCTCTCACTTCATCCTCTGTATTATTTTTGAGAGATCTCTGTGGTTTAGAGATCTCTCACTTTCATGGTTGGAAATTTTCTCCTTCGATTCTTTACGTGCTTGACGAACTTTCTATCTTTAAATTCTTATTTTAACACTTTTCTTCGTCAATTAAGCTTCGCCTAATTTATTTTAGCGCTTTTCGACTATAATTTTAAAACGACGAAAAGTAATGACAACTTGGAAAATTATCAAAACGACCTCTTTGGCCATACTTCTTCATTTAACGGGAAAACTTACCTCTTCGAGGACTTTTACAAAAGTTAGGGAATTATTTACATCCAAAAATTCCCTATGTTAACCGTAATTTTCTATCACGCAAAATATTTCCTCGGAGCGGAATTCTACTTCACTACCGATTCACTACAACTATCATATTATGCTTCTATGTACGAGAACTTATTTACAAACGATAAAACATAAAAGTTGTTCGATTACTATTCTATTACAACATATTTACATTAACTTCTCTCGAAACTTTCTCGATAACCCTTCTTCCTTCTTACTGCTCATCCTCGGATAGCTCCTCCTCCTCTTCCTCATTCTCCATTGGCTCCTCCTCACTCGGGTCTTCCTCCGACTCCCTGCTCTCTTCTGCTCTCTCCACTCCGTCCAAAGTCACACGAGGGCATGAGTAATATCCTCTCCAGGCGAAGGCCTAAAGCTAGACTGAAAGCTTAGATAATGAAACGGTATTCGACGGAGATGGAAATATCCTTCGGTTGGTCCAACCTCCGGATCAACGTTTTCTTCGTCACTATCATAGTGACGTGGCCCTGAGCTACTTCTTTCATGAGGAACAGAAGGAACGAACTGAGATCCAAAGTAAGGTTCAAACTCCGAAGAATTCGGAGCTTGAGAAACATTCAAGGAAGGATTGGTCAGAACTTCTTCAGCAAAGGAGACCGAAGCTACGCCGTTAGGCAAAACAGAGGGCTCGGGAACGAAGGTTTGAGGCTCAGATTGAGAGGGAGACGAAACATAACCATTTGCCAATGGTTGAACAAGAAAAGAGTTAACATCAAAACCATTGTTTTGGTGATTAGAAGGAACAACGGGCTCGGGATTCTCTTGCGGAATCATAAAAGGAATCGGGTCATGTTGAGGCATAGGATCCTGCAATCCTATTTCATCAACAGGGATCAATGGTTGATATGGTCCAGGGGATGGATAAGAGAAACACATAAACCTAGAACTTGTTGGGAAAATTATAAGGTTTTGATTTGATACAAAAACCCAACTGATTCTCCAACCGAATAAATGATCGCTTCAACCTAAGTAGAGTTTTCCAGCTCGCCTGTTTGAGCTTTAGATTTTCTAGGTTTACAGGTTAAGGAAGCGGAAGACAAGAAGCCGACCCACCGTGTCTACGGCCAGAGTCGACTAGCGGAAGACGAAGACAACAGGTTCCACTCGTGTCTACCGCAGAGTCCCAGCGAAGATAACAGAGCCAACCTTCACTCGAGTCCTCCACAGAGCATGATCAAGCTGAAGAGAATTCGAGCTGAGTTCAAAACACAGCCGGTCCAGCTATACAGAACAAAGGGAACTAACTCTGAAGACATCACTTCAAGTCAGTCCAGCTCTGAATTCAAAAGCCAGCTCCAAAGGCAGAAGATCCCGGCGTCAGAGGAAGTCAACATGCCTCAACCAATAAGGGATTGCCGAATCAGCATCCTAGACTTCAGGCCCTAGGATGTGACACAAATGAAGACAGGTGCAGATTCGCCCAACGACAGATCTCGAATTTAAGAAGAGTTGGTAAGATTCAAACGGCTCCTCCAACGGCTAGTCTTGAATCTCTACCTATATAAACCCGTCTTCAACCTCAGGATCAAACACGAAAAACTCTCTACAAGCTTTCATTCTCTGAAATCATCAATCTTTCAAAAGCTCCCAAGCAGTTCTACATAGTTCAAAGAACACTTTATCTTAAAGTGTTTCTAGTTCAGAAACTGCTTAGTTTTTCGTCTGATCCCTAGGCCAAAATCTTTGTATATCTTAAGCCTAGATTTCGAACGAGTTCATCACACTCTAAAGTTCTTCATTGTAAGAACTCGTTCACAGTTGGAACCCCAAACCAAACCCCTCTTTACCCAGAAAGGTTAGGTCAAGGTTACGCTTTCTTGAAGCGGGAAATTCAAGTGTGTAAGGTTTTTTTCAGTACCCGTAAACTGAAAGGTTAGGCTTGACAGTGCCCGCAAACTGTTGGAACACAGCTCGAGTTAGAGTTGTGAAGTTGCTTGGTACTTGGAAACCAAGTGGTAGTGGATTACCAGTGAACCTGGTCGTGGACGTAGGAGGTGTTACTCCGAACCACGTAAAAACTCGTGTGCTCTTTTCTTTCCTCTTAAATTCAGTTTTGTACTAACTCTTTCATATCATTGCATATTTGATCAAAACTGCATACGCAGCTGCTCTCCAAAGATACTCGTGTCTCTCTGAAAGTTGCACAACTTGACTAAGCTGAAAACATAAAGTTAATCTTTTCAAACTGAGTTTTTCTAAGTAACCGAGCTAAGTTTTCAAACCACCACATTCCACACCGCCAGCTGAGTTATTTACCCAGCTGACCCTCCTCAGCTGGATCAATAACTGAGCTCACCAACTCTGTGATTTAACTTGAAAAAGTTTTTAGAAATCTATTTGGTGTATTCACCCCTCCCTCTACACCAAATACCTTGCTCAGGGACCATCAATTGGTATCAGAGCAGTGGTTCAACAGACCATCGTTTTTGTATCAAGAGATCTCTCTTGACAATCTGTCAGTGGTCATCTGAACAGATCCTCTTTGTGAAAAACTCATAATATTACATACTGCATATTTTCCATGGATTCTTATCTTAACAGGAATCTTCCCACCTTCTCGGTAGACGATTATGCAATATAGAAGTTCAGGCTGAAGAGCTTTCTCTGTGCGCATCACGATATGATGTGGGACGTCATCACAAACGGACCCATCATCATCTACAAACAAGGGAACGAGCTTGTTCCAACTCAAGATGGCGAACAACCAAGATATCAGCTCATTCCCAAGTCCAAGAGTGAGCACACCTCAGAAGAAAGGAAACATGCCGGACTAGACAGCTTCGCGAGGAACACCATATCCTCAACGGTCTCCAATGCCTACCTCAGCAAAATCATCAACTGCGAAACAGCAAAGGAGATGTGGGAAACTCTAGCAAAGCTATGCGAAGGGTCGGAGGAGATAAAGGAGAACAAATTCACGATTGCATGCCAGAAGTTTGATAACTTCAAGCAGCTGGTCAACGAGTCCATCGAAGGGATGGAAATCAGATTCTCCAATATAGTAGTGGAAATATAAACCATCAGAACTGGGAAATACACCCAGCGAGAAAAGAATCTAAAAGTTCTTTCAGCGCTCACAGCTTAATGGAACACCTATAAGGTGGTACACCAAAGTCGAAGTGACTTAGGTGATCTTTCAACTGAAAGATTATACTCCCTGCTCACAGCCAACGAATACAACTTGAAGATTACAATGAAAGAATCTTTAAGCAATCAGAATGATGGAGAGCTGACACCTGCAACAAAGGAGATTGCGTTTAGAGTCAACTCTGAAAAATCCGCATACATACAGTCAGCTGAGTCATCGAAGAAGGATAAGAAGGACATGAGCAAGGAAGAGCTACTTGAAGAAATAGCCATGCTGGTCAAAAGCTACAACAGACTCAACACCAGCAAGGGCAAATACAAGAAGTTCGCAAGAACTTACAGAGACAAGTACGCAGCAGCTGATGAGAAGTCAGCTGATAAACGAACAGAAGAAGGTTGCTTCAACTGCAAGGAACCAGGACACTACCGGCTAGATTGTCCAAAGCTGTCCAAGAAAGACAAAGACCAACTGAAAGCTAAGGCAGCTGACAGTTTGAGAGCTTACATCGCCGATGAAGAATCAGAGTGCAACAAAATGGATGACAACATGCCATTTTCAGACTCGGAAGAAGAAGCCCTGATGGCCCATGATGAACCTGATTGGGATACATGCTTCATGGAACAAACAGACGGCATCGATGAAGATGAGATAATGTCTCGAACTCAAAATCTATCTAACCTCTCACCATCACACGAACACTCTACATAGGTTTCAGAATCAGGGCTACCCGATTGGAGTCTATTAGAGAATGTAATGAACGATTCCAAGGAGCTTCAAGAGATCCTTGACATCATTATGTGTGAGAATGCCGAGCTGAAAGCAAAACTGGAAAAGACAAAGGTATCAGACGCAGCTGATACAACACAGCTCCAACAGGAAGTTGTTTCACTAAAAGACAAAATAGTGAAACAAGATCAGCTGAAGAAGGAATTCTACTATGAGATGAAACAACTGATGGAAGATGTTGAAAAGGTCACAGCTGAATCGGAAAAGAAGTCAGCTGAGATCATTGAGCTGAAAAGCACCGAAGAGGTACTATCTAAGAAGATAGTAGCTCTCATCAAGCCACGTCAACAATGGACGAGATCATTAGAGTTCAACGTCCAGCAGCACTCAAAGCGGGACTGGGATACAATGAATTAAAGGATGCCTCAAACATTGCCTCCACAAGTGGAACTAAGGTAATGTTTGTACGAGCAAATGAACATCCAATCCCAGTAACTCAGCATCAACAGTTGAGGACACAGCAGGCGTTAGGAAAACCAGTTGTGAAACATCCTCAAGCTCCGTCAAGGACACAGCAGGCATCAAGAAGGCCAACTGTGCGACAACCTCAAGCTCAACTCAGACAGCAACGTGCTCAACCTCAACAAAGACAAGAAATGGGATTTTACAGATATCAAAGAATAAAGAATAAAGACGTTGAACGATATCAACCAAGATATCGTAGATACCCACTGGATATCACTCACATGAGTACCACTGGATAATCATTTCCAGCCACAGCATCACACAAGACAGCAGAGACAAAGGAACGTCTCAGCTAGGTACACAGCTGGAAACCGAAAGAAATCAAGACATCAAGACAAGAAGACACTGAGATCAAGACCCCGCCAGCAACAACCGAAGAACACAAAGAATGTGTACATCGACTCACCTGGGAGAATTATCAAATCAATTGACCCAATTCGAGTCATCAAGCAGATCTGGGTCGTCAAAGGATCTCTGTCTAACCCACAAGGACCCAATTAAAACTAGGTACCTAAATTTTGATCTTTTGTATAGGTTGCAAGGAATCGACGCATCACTGAGGAGTCGATAAGAACGCTATGGTACTTGGACAGTGGATGCTCCAAGCACATGACGCACCTAAAGCATCTACTCCAGGAGTATATCGAGCGTCCAGGCCCACAAGTAACATTTGGTGACAACTCCAAAGGCTTAACCAAAGGTTATGGTACATTTAAAACTAAGAATGTCATAATCCCAAATGTTTCTTATGTACAAGGATTGCAACACAACTTGTTTTCCATTAGCCAAATCTGCGACAACGGTTTTTCTGTCAAGTTTGATGCACAGGGATGCACAGTGAAAAACAGGGAAACCAAGCAGATACTCCTAAGAGGGAAAAGAGAAGGAAATATGTATTTTGCTGACTGGAACAGCAGCCCTCCGGAGACTTATCTTGTATCGAAAAGCAACAATGAAGTCAGCTGGCTGTGGCACAGACGGCTGAATCATCTCAACTTCAAGACAATCAACAAACTGGCTAGGAACCAGCTCGCTAATGGAATTCCAGATCAAATATATGACAAAAGTCATATGTGCAGCGCGTGTCAACAAGGAAAGCAGACAAGAATTTCATTCTCTCTCAAGCCAGTTCAGTCAACTGATCGAGTACTTCAACTCCTTCACATGGATCTTTTTGGTCCAGTTACTCCAGCAAGCTTCAATGGCAGAAAATATACTCTGGTCGTAGTGGATGATTTCTCAAGATTCACATGGGTATCATTCTTGTACCAGAAGAGCGAAACCAGAAATAAGCTGTCTATCCTGCTGGAAAGATTATCAACACAGAAGGAATACAAGATATTGTCAATAAGATCGGATCGAGAAACGGAGTTTCTGAATGAAACTATTTATGATTACTGCGAGAAGAACGGAGTTCATCATCAAACATCTGCAGCACGCACACCTCAGCAGAATGGTGTAGCAGAGAGAAGAAACAGAACACTCAAAGAAGCAGCTACCTCAATGCTAGCCAGCTCTGCCATTCCAAAGAAGTTCTGGGCCGAAGCAATCAACACAGCATGCTTCACTCAGAATCGCTCCCTACTCACATCAAGGCAAGGAAAGACACCATATGAGCTATGGAACAACAGAATACCATACATTGGATATTTCAAGGTATTCGGATCCAAATGTCATATCCTAAACAATGGAAAGACACAGCTCAAGATGTTCGACGAGAAGACAGACCGAGGAGTATTCCTTGGTTATTCTGCTGTGAGTAAAGCATACAGAGTCTTCAATAGAACAACTCAAACAGTCGAAGTAACTCCACATGTTAACTTTGACGAATCCTCCTTCGAATATAGAGATTCTATCAAACGAAGAAATGAAGGAGAATCTTCAAGACTGATTCAGACAAGAGCTCAAGAAAATCGAATCAGGAATCTGGCCGAACCATTAATTTGGGACGATGAGCCAGAGGAGAAACTTCAAATCAACCGGGAAGCTCTACCAGCTGGAAATAGAGAAGAACCTTCAACGCCAAATCAAGGGGGAACGTCATCAGCTGGAAATCCTGCTGAATCCCAAGCTCCATCTCCAGCTGAGCCTCTACAGAAGTCTCCTCAAAATCTAAATCAAAGAGAACCAATCTCTCAAGACCTAACTCCTGAGCAACTCCAAGACAGACTAAATTTAGCCACTTCAAGCATCAATCAATTGGAAGAAGAAATTCGTAAAAGGAGAAGATGGATTGAAGATCATCCATCATCAGCAATCATTGGAGAACCATCTGACCAAGTCAAAACCAGAAGCTCAGCTGCTCAAGCTTCTTCGGATCATCAAGAAGCAGCTGACACAGCTCAACTTTCAGTAGAACTAGAACTGACGGTCTATGATGAAGATACAACTCTAATGGCGTGTTACGTAGCTCAAGTGCCAGAGCCTCAATCAATTCTCAAAGCTTTGAAGAGCGTGCCTTGGACTAACGCCATGCAAGAAGAGCTGAACGAATTCCTCAGAAATTGTGTCTGGGAATTGGTCGACAGACCTCAAGAAGTCAAAGTCATAGGACTAAAATGGATATTCAAGAACAAATTGGATACCCTGGGAGTCGTCATCAGAAACAAAGCTCGACTGGTTGCCAAGGGCTACACTCAGCAGGAAGGAATTGACTTCGAAGAATCATTTGCTCCAGTAGCGCGATTGGAAGCAATCAGACTCTTTCTCGCCTATGCAGCACATCACAAATTCAAGGTCTATCAAATGGATGTGAAGTGTGCATTCTTAAATGGAGAAATCAAAGAAGATGTCTACGTTGAACAACCTCCAGGATTTGAAGTAGAAGGAAATAAAGTCTACAAGCTAAAGAAGGCGCTTTATGGATTGAAGCAAGCTCCTCGAGCTTGGTATGACACTCTGTCAAATTTCCTTGTATCCAAAAGATTCAAGAAGGGCTCAGTAGACAGAACTCTATTCACCATCAAGTCAGGAGAAGACATCCTGGTTGTTCAAATCTATGTAGACGACATCATCTTTGGATCAAGATCAAACTTCTTATGCCAAAGATTTGGAGAGATGATGTCAGAGAAGTTCCAAATGTCCATGATGGGAGAAATGAGTTTCTTCCTAGGACTTCAAGTTAAGCAATCATCAGAAGGGATTTTCATAAATCAATCAAAATACGTGAAAGACTTGATCGCGAAGTATGGAGTTCAATCCAGCAGAACTGTAAAGATTCCAATAAACACCAACTGGAAGATTGAACCAGGAACTGAAGGGAAGTCAGTTGATTCCAGCAAATACAGAGGGATAATAGGATCCCTACTGTATCTAACAGCAAGTCGTCCAGACATCTCTTTCGCAGTCGGAGTGTGTGCCAGATTTCAAGTTGACCCAAAGGAAGCACACATGCAAGCAGCCAAGAACATTCTCAAATATCTCAAAGGAACTCAGAATGTTGGGTTGTGGTACCCAGCTGAAGACAATCTACAGCTGACTGGATATTCAGACTCAGACTTCGCTGAAGATCGGTTGGACAGAAAATTAACTTCAGGAACTTGTCAGTTCTTAGGAAGTAAGTTGATTTCATGGTTTTCAAAGAAGCAAACGTGCGTCGCAACTTCCACAACAGAAGCAGAATATATGGCCGCTGGAAGCTGCTGCTCACAAATTCTCTGGCTGAAACATCAGCTGGATGACTATGAAGTGAAAACTGGACAGGTTCCAATTTTCTGTGATAGCTCAAGTGCGATTGCTATTTCAGAAAATCCAGTACTTCACACAAGATGCAAGCATGTAGACGTATGCCATCATTTCATCAGAGATCACGTGGAAAAGAGGGATGTGATTGTTGAGAAAATTCACACAGACATACATCGGGCTGATATACTCACAAAGCCGCTGATAGAAGCAAGATTCAAAATGTTGTGCGGATTACTTGGACTACTCAACCCAGACGATGCTTCACCCAACTGAATGGAAGCAGACCCAGCAGAATGGAAGCAATCAGCTGGAATTCAGAATCAACGTCACTGGTATCAGCTGAGAAAGAATCCAGCTAAACCAAATGCTGAAATTGAAGGATTATTCAGCTGAGGGGGAACCAGCTGGAACAACGATCACCCAGCACACCCACTCAACCCAGGTATCAGCTGACTACAATGATCAGCTGAGAGGTTTGCAACAACATTAACTACACCTACTCAATCTGTTTTCAGTCAACGCATATCTTGTCATCTCTAATCAAATTTAATTAAATGTCTGCAAAGAATTGAATTATGGGAGTTGTTGCGTTGGTTTTTGGCTGTATTTTTGGATGATCTGCATGCGTGTTTGTGATGCCCTTTTGCTTGATTCTATATTGTTTTGGAAATTAAATATGGCTAATGATGCTTTGTCGAGCTTTCAGTGAAATATGTAGATTTTGCTCGGAAACGACGAAGGCGACAAGGTTCAAGCAATCTGCATCACAGTAATGAGTTTTTGGTGTAGTGAAACTTAGCGGTCTCTCAACCTAGGAGACCGCTGAGTTCCAAGCATTGCGTTCACGTATGAGGTGTCAGCGGTCTCTCCACCTAGGAGACCGCTGAGTCCATCGTTCAGCCAATACAGGGCCAGAAGTCAGCGGTCTCTCAACCCGAGCGACCGCTGAGTCCAGCGCGTATCTAATACAGGGCCAGAAGTCAGCGGTCTCTCAACCCGAGCGACCGCTGAGTCCAGCGCGTATCTAATACAGGGCCAGAAGTCAGCGGTCTCTCAACCCGAGCGACCGCTGAGTTCTCTTTTTTTTTTTTTGTCAGTTGCAGTGCGGGGTATGTGTTTGTGATGTGCAGGATTTTTGGTTTCAAGGAGCGCATAATACCTCAGCCTACCCAGCGGTCTCTCTTCATCAACGACCGCTGAGCAGGAACAAATTAGAATTACAGGGCGAGAAGTCAGCGGTCGCTCACCCTACGCGACCGCTGAGTGTTGTGATGTTTCAGACTACAGGGCGGAGAGTCAGCGACCGCTGAGTGTGACGAAGTCTTGGAGTACAGGGCGGAAAGTCAGCGGTCGCTCACCATACGCGACCACTGAGTTTGGTAAAATTTTGGAATACATGGCGGAAAGTCAGCGGTCGCGTAAGTCCAGCGGCCGCTGAGAGCGACGAAAAAAAAAAGAGAACTCAGCGGTCGCTCAACCTACGAGACCGCTGAGCGTGATTAGGGTTTGCTGTCAGCGGCCGCTCACCTTCAGAGACCACTGACCCTACCATGTTTTAAATATAATTCTAACCCTACTTTCAGTCGCCACCCTCACTTTCTTAAACTTCCGCCTTGTGTTGTCTCTTCCCTCCACCGTATTACTCCACCATCACCCATCGTCTCAACAATCCACCACCGCAACCGCTGCCATATCTCACCGTCAGCGGTCGCTCAGCCGCCGCGCTCGCTCAGCCGCCGCGCTCGCTCAACTTCCGCGTTCGCTCAGCCTCCGCGCTTGCTCAGCCGCCGCGCTCGCTCAGCTGCCGCGTTCGTTCATCCTCCGCGCCCGCTCAGCCTCAGCGCCCGCTCAGCCTCAGCGCTCGCTCGGCTCAGTGCTCATCCCCTCCAACGCTCACCTTCCAACAGCATCTGTGTAATGGCTCGAACAAAAAAAGCTCCGGGGTCTACTTCTCGACCACAAGAACCCATGGAGGATGATGAACCTGTGGACTGCTCTCAAGATTATGGACGTCCGTTCCCGATCTTTAATCCTATGTCAGGTACTCTGTTTCAGCGTTTCAACCGATTTGAGGTGTCTGTGCCTCGTTATTTTGATTGGGACTTGATGGAATCACTTGGGGTGCTCCCTTCGCTTAAACAATACCTCAAAAATTTGGGAATGGATAAATTTGCTAGGATGGAATTTCCTGGTTATTCTCCATTATGTTTAGAGCTCTTGACGACCTTTGATCTTGCTGATGATTTCTCTCAGTTTACTTGTCGGATGTTTGGTCGTGAGTTTACTATTACTGACCGCATTATGAAGCGAGTGTTTGGTTTTCCACTAGAGGGGTTTCGTAAGATCCCACCGGAGTTTGAGCCTGCTGAAGCATGGGAGTTTTTGTCTGGTTTCAATAATTGGAAATCTGGGGGTATGCCTAGTGGATTTATTAAGGATCCTGCATTGGGCATTCTGCACAAATTTCTTGTTTACAATCTCAGTGGGAATCAGGAAGCAAATAAGGTTAACACAGGGGAACTTTTTCTACTCACTGCTGCTATCCAGAATGTCAAAGTTTGTCCTACGGCTTTTGTGTTTGAAGCCTTTCAGAATATTCAGCGCCGCTCTCGTTGTCATCCTGCGCTCCCTCACTTTGCTACTGCTTTGGCCCATCATTTTCAGTTGATACCGCCGAATGGGTTTCCTCCTGAGGTTCAGACAAAGTTGTTACCGCGGCGTATTGATTTGAGTGAATTGCGTGGTGCACCTTTTGCTATCACCAGGACTACGCTTGTTCCACATAAGCGGCGTAGGTGTGTCCGGGCTCATCTTAATAGCTTGGCTGCCAATCCTCTTTCGGAGCCGCCGGCACATACTGAACCGGAGGACGAGCGGGATGATGATGAAGCTGCTCATGCAAGTTCTGGTGGGATACCCCCCGTGTGGCCGACTCAAGGGGCAGGATCTTCTTCCTCTGAATTTGCTCAGCTCCGGGAAGATCTTCAGGCTTTCCGTGCTGATTGGAGCACTCAGTGGGGGCAATTTCAGCATGATGTTTATGGCCGTTTCGATGCTCAGAATCGGCAGTTGTACTCGTATCAGCAGCAGCTAGAGGAGCATGGTCAGCGTTTGGAGGCTCAAAATCAGCAATTGTTAGCTCAGAATCGCCTTTGGAGAGCTCAGAATCAACAGTGGGCTCTCCAGCAGCAACAACTTGCTGATCAGAATGCACATCTGGCTGCCTTGGAACAGCAGTGGGCTAATTGGACACTGCATCATGGACATCAACCTCCACCACCTCCTGATCAACAGTGATTCTTCACTGTTGTCTCGTATGTGTTCTATCTCTTCTTTTGCTTTGTTTTGTTCTGTGTATTTCGTGGTTGTTTTTGTATTTTGTCTTTCTTTGGTTGCTGGATCAGTGTGATTTCGCTTTTTCCCCCTTTTTATTTGTCTCGTTTACAATGAGGGCATTGTTTTCTTTTCTTTTCTGGGGGGGCAGGCTCTGTTGTCAGTATTGCTTGTATATACTCATGAGTTTTATTTTGATCTAAGTTGTAAATGTGATGATTGGACTTGATGAATTATGTTTTGATGGACTTGATTGATCGGTATGTTTTGTTTTGAATCGATTGTTGTGGGTATTATATAGTAACTGTAGGGCCTTGTCATACTTGATTGATTGATACTCGATAGTTGAAGATGAGGTTATGGGTGAGAAGATTATGTTTTTTTTTTGTTGTATCCCAACTCCAAAAAATAAAAAATAAAAATAAATAAAAATAAATAAAAATAAAAAGAAGAAGAAAATATCTGAGTCAAGTTGAGAGGCTTATGCTCTTCTGGGAACCATGAGCATGGGAAACCACGTGGGGATACTTTAGATAATCTCTAATGTTTACACCTCATGAAATATGGCCGCATAACTCGACTTGACTTAGAACTGTTTAATTTCATTCGTTGGTATTAATTTGTGGTGATTTGAAAGGCTCTACCCCTCTTTCTCGTCTGTTCAAAATTGAATCTTTTATGCGAGAAATGGGTATGGGAAACACGCTAGGATACCGGAATTTTTCCGAGAATAAACCTAGTGAATTTTGCCTGGAAATCACCTTATTTCTTTAAGTTACTCATGGTGTGGAATTTGGGATTTGTTGAAAAGTTGTGATATCTTCTTACCTGTAACTTTGTTTTTAAGTGTTGGGTGGATTGAGGCCTTGGGTGGCGGGCCACTTGTTGCTGTGTGATAATCACGTGCGATTGATGATTGATGGAATGTGTTGTGATTGATAGGATGTCGAGGCATGTTTGTTGAGTTTGATCAGTCATGTTCGTCTTAGTTTGAAATGAGAATTGCTTGAGGACAAGCAAGGTTTTGTGTGTGGAGGGTTTGTTGCGTTGGTTTTTCGTTGTATTTTTGGATGATCTGCATGCGTGTTTGTGATGCCCTTTTGCTTGATTCTATATTGTTTTGGAAATTAAATATGGCTAATGATGCTTTGTCGAGCTTTCAGTGGAATATGTAGATTTTGCTCGGAAACGACGAAGGCGACAAGATTCGAGCAATCTGCATCACAGTAATGAGTTTTTGGTGTAGTGAAACTTAGCGGTCTCTCAACCTAGGAGACCGCTGAGTTCCAAGCATTGCGTTCACGTATGAGGTGTCAGCGGTCTCTCCACCTAGGAGACCGCTGAGTCCATCGTTCAGCCAATACAGGGCCAGAAGTCAGCGGTCTCTCAACCCGAGCGACCGCTGAGTCCAGCGCGTATCTAATACAGGGCCAGAAGTCAGCGGTCTCTCAACCCGAGCGACCGCTGAGTCCAGCGCGTATCTAATACAGGGCCAGAAGTCAGCGGTCGCTCATCCTACGCGACCGCTGACTTTGGGCGTTTAGCGGGTTTACTACATTGTGCTCAGCGGTCGCTGAGGTTAGGAGACCGCTGAGCGTAATTAATTCGCGGTGTGTATAAATACCGTCCGAGGGTTTTTCAGAAGACATCAGTTTTTGGATCCAGACGCCATTTATTTTTCTATTTCATTTTTCAGAGATTGTCTCTTAGGTTTTTCTCTTAGTTGCTTTCGAATATTCTAGTTATCGATTTACTACTGTAATTGCACTCCGGATTCGAGGATACAGACATTGCAACCTTCAATTCCAGCTAATCATATCAAGCCTTATCCCATACTTCGGAGCAAACGAGCCCTTGATGGATCAAATTATATGTGGATTATTTGGAGTTAAGTCGATAAATGTCGTCATGTTTCATAGTACTCAGTTAGTTTGATACTTTGATCGCGAGTATATTTGTTAGTATTCTCTTAATCTTGCTTATAAAAATAGAACAAATAAAATATAAAACCAACAACTTCACATTATACATTTTTAGATCAGAGAAGTATAAGAATATTTTATCAAACTTGTTTCTTATAAAATAATTAAGTATTTTATACTTTGTTCTAAAAAAAGTATTCTATACATTACCCACAATATATATATACTAATTTTTGTTAATGAACTGATAAACGATTTAAATTATAGGGATTTATATGAAAATGTTCGAGTTAGGCTAAACAATAGATTAATGAAAGACTAGTTTAGTTGGTATGGAGTCTAGCTTGAATATAACTCTAGCATAAAGCATGTAATCTGATTACTTGCATCAGAATTTTTCGATGTAAGAATAGAAGCATATTTTGACTATATTTAATTAATAATTGTAAATATAATTGACCGATTAAGATAACTCTTAGTCCAGTATTTGCAGTTCAAAATAATCTGGCAGTTTCATCAAAAAAATTATAAAACATATTTATTCAGATTAAAGGGCCTGCCACCCTCATTGAAACCATTGTGAAAGCATTTTTCTCAAGCGATACCGTTAAAGTAGAAACTATTTTCTCTAATAGAAACCTAGAAACTATTTCAATTGAACATCGGGCACACACACCTAATGTTAGAATCAGTGGCGGATATAAGTGAGGCCAAGTGGAAAAAAATAAAAAATTCAACTTATAAATTTAGTGAATCGTCGGAAAAGTAGGAGAAATTCGAAGATAGTCCCGACTCCCGTCACCGCGACACTATCGAACTTAATATTAGAATATTTTGGAGTTGGAGCCCCTACCAATACTATTTTCTGCATCCGCTCCTACTTAGAACAAAAATAGGGGACAGTCCTAATGATACAACAACACAATCACAAAGACTAGGCTTCCCATAAATGAATAAGAGTTTAAAAAAAATATACAAAAATATATATACTCAAGATTTGCAGTTGCACACTAATGACAGATTTGCACAAAGTATATCATCATCATCAATCATATGTATAACATAGTCTACAGAAATGAATACCTCCAACTTCTGCCTCAATCATTCTGATACAGCCCTTTACATAAGAGGGGATATTTGTCTTCACAATCACTCGTATTTGCATTCCCCACTTCTCAGCTGGCCATTATATCCAGCAAGCCCGTCATGAATCTTCACTGATGAAGTTGTGCAAACAAAATCAAAACCAACGACAGAGAGAAAATAGATCAAAGAATTGGCAAAAATACGTGTTTATAAGGTACTTATAAAGCACTTGCTTTTTCGACATGTCTAGCTATTTAGCTTTCTTTAAATAGGTCCTCCAAGAAATCGAATATACCCCGAGAACATGCCAAGGTAAAATCCCATCACCTATTTGATAATCATTTTAATTTGTGAAGGTACATGGTAACCCCTATCAACATGCACACAGCTGTCTTGAGGCAAAGCAATTGTTAAAACTCAAATATCTTTCACACATAATAAAGTATGCTAAAACAAAAAACACAAATGACTATGACAATACGCCTAACAACTGGTAGCTTATAAACCCTGCGAGCTAAGCATCAACCTCTAATTAGGTTTTATTCCTCAATCCTCACACAGCCTAGTGAGAGGAGAGTAGATTTAGCCATCATATCCTCACATGTCGCCAGAATGAGAATGTTGATTGCTCAGAGAACAAGTGGAAATTTTGTTATGAAAGGTCCTTGAAATTCTAGAGCAGCAATAGTATCTAGAACCCTTAATGCATCCACCACAAGTTAAGAAACAAAGAGAAGAAACAAAAGAGATCATATTGATCAATTACCAAATAATTACGGTCAAAACATACATAAGCCTTAATTTTTGAATGATAGTTAAAAACAGATATAAGCCTTGAAACTTGACAGAAGTAGGCCAGGCAAAATTAATAAAACCAAATAGCAATTTACACATTAAGCATTTATCCAAACAAAACTGAAATATAGAATCATACTCACCTTGATAAACATAAAAATACAAAAGCAATACATGCTCAATCCCGAAGACCAAGCTCAAGCTCAAGCTCATCATCCTCCTCAAACAACTTGAGTAAACGAGCGTACTGCTCTTCACGTTTCTTTCTTTGCCAAATTTTGAAAAGAAGAAATGATACTAGAGCAGCTACTACTAGCACCAAACTTATAATTGCTATTTTGGATCCCTTGCTGCCACCCGACTGTGCTGCTTTTGTTCCATTATTTGAAGCCAACACGTCATCAGAATAGGCTGCATCGGAAAATTATCACTCAATTTGGAGTCAATAAATAAAAGGACAAGACTCTTCTGCGATTACTGGAAGGGTTAAAGGTAACTATTTCTGAAGAAAAACTTGGGACATTTGAAGTAAAAAATAAAATAAAAATATGATGAGAAACATTAGGTTTTAAGAATAAACATCTCTACCTTCAAATATATCAAATTCTTATAGGCAATAGATTGTTCAGACAATTCACTTAGTAATTTATCTGCCATATAAACATATTAGAATGTCAACAAGAAAGACGGACATGGAGTCAAATAAAGCACTGACCATCAATTTCTAATAATTAGAAAAGCTTATATTCCTAAAGGCAATTCCAATAAAGGTACATTGCAAAATAATATCATTTTATTGCCACCATCCGTGGACATTATCTTAATCCCTTCATGCCTGAAGCCAGAATTACATAAGGTGCACCTTTCACTATATGTTCTAAAACCTTACCAAACATTTCCCGTGACATAATGAATGCCAGTTAATCCAGAAAGTCTATTTGCCAAAGTTAAAAATAAAGTCAGCAAGAAAGAATCCACATTGAAAAAGGTAAACTTCACCGAACATTTCAATAGCCCATTGATAATAAGGTGGCAAGAAGTAGATAAGTATTACCTATGGAATTGGTGATCCTACGCTATTTCTAATACGATGTTCACTTAATATGATCAACTCGGAAAAATCATTGTCCAGGATATCCCAAGCAGTTTAACAAATGGGATTTGCTATTCCCCCCCCCCCTCCCCCCACCCACCCACCCACCCCACCCAATGAATGTCAGTTGTAAGGGAAAGTCGATTTGCTAAAGTAAAAAAATAAAGTCAGCAAGAATCCACATCGAAAAAGGCAAATTCACCGAACCTTTCAATAGCCCACTGATAATAAGGTCGTAGGAACTATATAAGTATTACCTATGGAATTGGTGATTTTATGCTTTTTCTAATATGATGTTCACTTAGTATGATCAACTCGGGAAAATCATTGTCCAGGATATCCCAAGCAGTTTAACAAATGGGATTTGCTTTTCTTTTCTCTCCCCCCCCCCCCCCCTCCCCCTTCCAATGAAAATGAGCATACTTAAAGAACCTAACATTCAAAGTAAAGTGTCCCTGGAACAGCCAGCAAAAATGAGTATTTCCTCAATTCTTATGTTTTCAATTTGTTCCTCTCTGTCAACCCTCATCATCACCACTTACATAGTAAACACAACTATCATCGAAAATATCAACTGAACCTTTCTCTTTCAGACCAACTGCCTTTTCCCAGCCACCTACATCACCTAATGAAAAGTTACAAATGTGGTACACCATAGAGTTCCTGACATGTTTGCCTTAACGTATAAAATATCAAATACAACCCAAAGTTGTAATCGGTTCGAAAAGGTTCGATCAGTCCTAAATGCCTAATTTACAGTCACATCATCAATCCCATTCATGTCCTATTTGTTCTTCATAGCCTCTCACTTTATCCTTCGACGAGTCGCAAATCAAATGAGACAGCTAAATATGGCCACTTTTGCAACTCTTCCATCTCTATGATTCCTTTTTCCTTTAAATTCCACTTGGATCCTGTCATTCCAGGATAATATTGAACATCCAAACAGCTTTTCTCGAAATCCATCTTCATACGCTAATACCTTTCATCTGTTCCCTTTTGTGTTTTGTCTAATGTTTACCATAAATTTTTCAAATTTGCACCGAGATCACACCAATTTAAAAAAATATGCAACAAAACAAAATAAATTAAAGTATTACCATCAAGGTACAAAAAAAAAACAATAAAATTCAGTGCAAATGACACAAAATAACCCAAGCATAAACGAGAGAAGTATAAGGAGAAAAGGAAAAACATAGAAGGAATCGGAAATGGTAAAACATAAACTACAAAAATTCCAAGTATACTGTAACGTTGATATTATTTTTAATGAAGAAATAAATGGAGATCTAAAAAGAGAAAACCTGAAACAAAAAACTGAGCAATCGAAGCAAAGAACGCCAGGAGATGGAATCCTCTCGTGATACAGATCTCTCTCATTTCTCTCTCTCTCTCTCTCAGTGGAATTCTATCTCTAAAGCAGTAGTAGATTGTCTTCGCGGTGTACTCCTATCGTCTTCTGCAGAGGAACGATTTGAGCAGCCAGCCTGCAATTACCGTTTTACAGTTTGATTAGCCAAGAAGATATGAGTACTTTTCTTTCTTTAACAAAAATACACAAATCAATACAACTAAATAAAAGTTCTCACCTTTCAAAAAATTAAAAAAAGAAAAAAAGAAAAAAACAAATAAATAAATAAAAGTTCTCAAAATTGAGTTTTTTTATAGATGGGCCAAATCTAAATGGGCTAAGGTAAATAATATTCTCTGAGGGCTCGTTTGCTATGAAGTATGAGATAAGGCTTGATATGATTAGGTGAGATATTTTAATATGTATAAAGAATTAATATTGTGTTTGGTATGGTGTATTAAATTCTCTGCAAAACATATTAATTATGGTAAGAGGGTAAAATTATAGTAATTTATTCTTATATTTAGTTGCAGTATTATTTATACCACCTCATAGATGGTATAACATAATAACAACAATAAGTATAACTCATACGGACCCGAATTTTATAAAGGGCCCCATACTTTATACCAAACAAGATATTAGGGTGTATAATATATATTATACACCCTAATCACTCCTAGCAAACAAGTCATAATATTATTTTCTTTTAGCAAAGAAAATAATATTCTCTCTATCCCTCTTGTTTGTTAGGGGTGATTAGGGTGTATAATATATATTATATACCCTAATATATTGTTTGGTATAAACTATGAGGCCCTTTATAAAATTCGGGCACGTATGAATTATACCTATTGTTGTTATTATCCAATACCATCTATGAGGTGGTATAAATAATACTGCAACTAAATATAAGAATAAATTACTATAATTTCACCCTCTTACCATAATTAATATGTTTTGCAGATAATTTAATACATCATACCAAACACAATATTAATTATTTATACGTATTAAGATATCCCAGTTAATCATATAAAACCTTATCCCATAGTTCATATTTGATTATATGTGAGGTATAAAATATTAGTTGAACCACAGAGGGAGTATGAGTTAACAATGAAAAGTAAAATGAGTAATTTTGAGTAATTTTATATTCAATTAGTATAGAAACTACCCACTTTTTTTTTTGGTAAATGTCTAAATTTACCTTTAATGAAAATCTTCTCCCTTCTCTCGCAGAGCGCGGAATCTGAGTGCACTAATCGTGCATTTGTGTAATGAAGGATAATTTCATAATAGTGTGCGTTTCTTGGGCTAATTATAGCATATGATCCGAATTTTGAAGACCTTCTGAATTATGGCACAAATTTTTATTTTTTTATTTTTCTTACTAAGGAAAAGGAGCCCATTTATTAATTAAATCATCGTCGTGTGCAATGTTTAACTAACAGGCAGTAGGAAAATTAGACTTCCAAACCATTACAACAAATAAAGAAGAAGTGTAATTAGAATCCAATAGCAAGCAGGAAAACCAAATTTGACATTGTACATGTTATTTTCTGTGAATTTCCAATATTGAAAATATACGGTAAGGGGCATTTACTTTGTGTGATAGGATAAATTGATAAAACATAGCATTGGCTATATGAAGGATTAGATGATCAAATAAGCTCAAAAGTAATCAATCTATTAAAATAAACGGAAACATATACTATTTTTATCTATCTATTAATATAAAATTAACGACAAAAGTAAAAATCCAAAAGATATTCACATAACAATAAATACAAAACCTTTTCATTCGGAGCCAAAATCCACACAAGCATTATTTGTCTTTATTTGATTATGCAAATTAATTTTAGATTTTAAATATTCATTAATTTAATTAGTTAATTCTTTATTTCGTTGTTTGGATTTTTCTTATAGTCTAGTTTTAAAACTAACTATGTTGTTTTATTTTTATATTTTGAGGTTTTGGGAACTTGCAGCCATTGTTTTGGGTACGTATTGACTCGAGTGTAACAGACTCATCCTATTTTAAAGCGTTTATAAAATTTGAACCTAAGATTTTTCGTCTTGCGAATACCCTCTCCACTACTAGGGCATCCAAAGAGATAAAAATGCAATCTTTTAGAGTTGGCTGACTATTATTGCTCCTAATTAAATCCCAACACAAAGTTTTGGTATTTCGTTCTCTCTCCTAATTTTCGTGGTAATTTAAGGAATTAACGTATCTGTGATGAGTGATTCGAACAGGTAATTTTATAGTCTGCATACAAAATAATACAAAACATCCAGAGCTATAGATAAATTCCACACAAGCGTTAATGTATTTACAAGATCATATGTAGCTCTTATAATAATAATAATAAAGGTTAATTTGGTATAAAACATAAAGAATTCCCAAATTCTAGTTTTTCCCACAAACTTTTAATTTTGTTTCTAAAATTATAAACTTTCAATATTTCCGGAATTTCCCCGAAATCGGATTCCGACCAAATCGAAATGATGTGGCGCGGGAAATTGCTGACATGTACTTTTTATTAAAGAGTTAATTTGGTATAAATCCATAAAGAATTCCATAATTCCGGTTTTTCCCATGAACTTTTTAATTTTGTTTTTAAATCCATAAACTTTCAGTTTTTTCCAAATTTTTAAAATAAATAGATTTTGCCATGCTAATTCTAAACAAACGTTTATTGATTTAGTCATGTTAATTTGTATCTTATACACGTACAATAATTATACGAATGAATGTCGTTGATTTGCTTCTTTTTGTCGTCCTAAGATACAATTATTCATTTGTTCAAAGAACATATTCATACAAATAAGGACGATATTTATGCATACAATTATTGTACGTGTATACGATACAAATTAATATGACTAAATCAATACACGTTTGTTTAGTAATTAACATTCAAAATCTATTTATTTTAAAAATTCCGAAATAACCGAAAGTTTATGGATTTAGAAACAAAATTAAAAAGTTCATGGGAAAAACCGGAATTTTTGAATTCTTTATGGATTTATACCAAATTAACTCTTTAATAAAAAATATACGTCAGCAATTTCCGGTGCCACATCATTTCGATTTGGCCGGAATTTTATTTTGGGGGAAATTCCGGAAATATTGAAAGTTTATGGTTTTATAAATAAAATTAAAAATTTATGGGAAAAACCAGGATTTGGAAATTTTTTATGGTTTTATACCAAATTAACCATAATAATAATAATAACAACAACAACGACAACAACTACAACGTTGAGATGTCCCATAATTGAATCCTAATTTAGATTTCTTTATTCTTACATTATTGTCTAAAAGTCTACGTATGTTCTCCCATTTCCATGAACAGATTATTTATAATCTTAAGACCTCGTTTGGTGTTTGAGAGGCAACTACTTCAATGACTATTTCATGGGTCTCACTTTCAATTTACTACAACTTTTTTAATACATCTCATTATTTAACATTATTTTAATATTCAAATTGAATATAATTTTATTTTATTATGTTAATTAATATAATAATTTATAAATAAATATGCTATAATTAAAAATTAAATTATAATTATAATTAACATAAAAAAATAAAGAGTCACGAACATAAACGGTCATAATTAAAATTTTAAATTTTAAAATCAAATTTAAAAGTCATGAACATAAACAGCCATTTTTATAAGTTGAATAAACGGTCATGAACATAAAAAAAAAATTGCATTTTTGAAGCCAATTTGCATAAGAACACTACAAATTAACAAAGACTTGGGAGGGGGATATGGACGATATGATGGCGGCTCAAAACAAACTTGGAACTTTTTTCTTTTTTTATGACAAAAATATATTATTAATTTATGATCTATGATTGTGCTACACGCATTTTTACCAGTGTATTGTTCTGTTAAACATATTTTGTACAATTGGTTCAGAAATACTAATACTTTTTGCATTGTAAGACGAACGAATACTTTCAAATAGAAAGCTAACATTGTTCGTTGTAAAAATTGATGCTATATAATTAGAATTATTAAATACTAGTATTAATAATTTTTACATAAAGATATTAATACTTGGTAATAAACAAGTTAATTAATACTACATTCCAATATAATAGCAACTCCATCCGTTCCATGAAAATAACTCCCCTTTTATTTTCACTCAAATTAAGAAAATACATTTAATTTTTTTTAAACACATAATTTATATACAATTGTCCAATTTTCTATTTATTACTTCATGTACACATCAATTTTCATAAATATTGAATAAGGTATATTAGTAATATAATGTTATAGTAATACAATTCTAATTAAGAAAGTGGACTATATTTTTGGAACATTCCAAAAACTAATAAGAGAATATTTTCGTGAGACATGCCAAAATTCATGCATAAACATGATATAAATATACACGTAAATTTGATATACAAATATAATCAAAATTTATTTATCCTAATTCCAATCTTATGGGGCGCGTGCAATCTGAACCCTTCTCTTGGGTGCAAGGGAAAAATGTGCGGCCAATCACACCATACGGTTGACCGGACATGAATTTTGTTTAAATTAAATGAGAATTAGAACAAAAATGTTAAAAACAAAATGGTGGACCGTGGGACCCACCCGATCCACTTTCCACTCGTCTAAGAGCGTGTGCCGTGCACGCGCGAGATGTAACCGCTAGATGGGCCACGCAGCTTGAATGCACGCGTGATGACTATGTCATGGGTTAATCAATACTAATAATTAATTATTAACCAATAAAATTGAAATTAAATGCTAAAAAAAATTTAAAAACTGTACGTAAAGAAACACTAAAAATTGGTATATTGGATTCCAAGTGACAGTGAGCACTAGCATGCGGTCTACCTTATTTTTTATTTTTAAATTAGTTATATTAAATTAACTCTAAACGAGATTTAATTGATTCTAATTAATTATCCTTAATTACTTTGAATTACTCATAATCTTCTTAATTACTCTATAATCTCCTTTAATTACCTTTAATTACAACCAGTTGTTAGTTGTAACCAATTTGTTGTCAGAGTAGGGAAACAGGTAGGTCTGTCAAAATCCAGGGCCGGACCAGAAAATTTTGCAGGAAAAATCGAGAAATTTTAGTAAAAATTTTCGTCTGAAAATGTCTTATTGTAATAGAAAATAATTTTGTAGTGTAATATGTCCGGACAGGTCCGAAAAATTTTCGGACCTGACAATGTGATGCCCGTTCCGGCCCGAAAATGTGCAGTCCAACCCGGTTTCGGGCCGGGCCGGGCCATTTTTGACACCCCTAGAAACAGGGCTGTTATGTTAAGCGTTGATGCTCTCAGCCATGACATCATTGTGAAAAATGAATTAAGAGAGAAAAACGGTGGTGGGTTCCACCTTCTCTATTTAATTTGAAGGTGGTTTTTCCTCCCTCACTTTTTTTGACTTTTTTTGACTCATTAATACAAGGAGTGGACCATCCTCTGATTCCTCTCCTCTCTCTCTCTCACGCAAAGATGATAGGAAAATTAATACTATATAACAATGACACAATTGCAAACTCAATTGCAATCACAAAAATTCATAATCTTCCTGTTTTCACAAAGTTGTGTGGAACATACAAAACAAAGTCAAGAATTTGGTGCAGAGATAGAATCAGAGCTATGGCAGCTGATGATGATACTAATGTTAACGCGACTCCAATTCCTCTGCTCACCCCACACAAAATGGGGGAATTCGCCCTCTCCCACAGGTAATCTCTTAATGCATCCATCTTCTTCGAAAAATTTGTTACGGTCCGTACTATATATGTTTCCTCTCTCTTTCTCTCTCTCTCTCTCTCTCTCTCTAGCTTAAAGTTTTTGTTACTTTGAACAGAATAGTTTTAGCACCATTAACGAGAGATCGGTCTTACAAGAACGTTCCACAGCCTCATGCCGCCTTGTATTATTCTCAGCGAACTACCAAAGGCGGCCTCCTCATCACTGAAGCTACCGGTGTATCCCACACTGCTCAAGGGTATTATTATTATCATCTCTCTCTACATATAGTTATATTTGATATCTGTGTGTGAATGAATTTAATAATTTTTAGGTACCCGGATACACCTGGAATTTGGACAAAAGAGCATGTAGAGGCATGGAAACCAATAGTAGATGCAGTTCATGAAAAGGGTGGTGTTTTCTTCGCACAATTGTGGCACGTTGGTCGTGTCTCTACTTATGGTATACAAATTATTTTGTCTCAGACCCCATATATGGTTCAACGTTATACAAATTATTTTGTCTCAGACCCCATATATGGTTCAACGTTGTCCATATAGCTTCGTATACTTTTAACAGTTGAATTGTCTGTGGCAAAAGCTGATTCAATTTCATAATCATAACAATGTTTTGAATCAGATTTCCAGCCTGGTGGACAAGCTCCAATCTCATCTACAGACAAGGGATTGACCCCCGGCCTATACGGAGTAGATTGGTCTCCTCCTAAACAACTAACCACGGATGAAATCCGTGGCGTTGTCAATGATTTCAGGCTGGCTGCTCGCTACGCTATTGAAGCAGGTCCGTGTCGTCTGCCTCGCCTATTTCGTTCTAGAAATGTAACGATATTTGCCATCTGATATCGGTCATCAAAGCATTTGATTAGAATATTAGCTAGTAATTAAGGTTGTGTTACTGGTCTGTGTTAGGAATTGTGTACGCTATAAATTACAAAAGCCAAAAAAGCACGAGAATTGTTTATCCAGTTTGTCACGATGTGACTGCATCTGGGTGCTACCAATTACAAGGGATAATACTACTATTTATAATAATAGAATAAGCCCTAATGATTAGGATTCGGCCCGAGGTCCAAAACTGGCTAAAACACACAGTTCAGTACTTTCAGGCTCCACACCTCAACAGTGTGCGCATTGCATTCCTTTGTTGTGCACTCATCTCATCCTCAACTAATTATCTATGCTTAGGATTTGATGGAGTCGAGATACATGGCGCCAACGGCTACTTAATCGAGCAGTTTATGAAGGATCAAGTGAACAACAGGACAGACGAATACGGTGGGAGCTTAGAGAACAGGTGCCGCTTTGCTCTAGAAATTGTGGAAGCAGTGACTAACGAGATCGGATCCAATAGAGTCGGGATGAGACTGTCTCCATACACAGATTTCTGCGAGGCAGTCGACTCAGAGCCAGACAGCCTCGGCCTCTACATGGCCAATGCACTTAACAAGTTCAACATTGTCTACCTCCACGTGATCGAGCCACGGGTGGTTAATGGTTCGATGGTGCTTGAAGGCGATGATGAAATCCGTCACAGTCTCCTTCCCATGAGAAAGGCCTTCAACAACACCTTCATCGCTGCTGGTGGCTACGACAGGGCTAAGGGGAATCGAGCTGTGGCTGAGAAATGCGCGGATTTGGTTGCGTATGGACGCCTGTTTTTGGCTAATCCGGACTTGCCAAAGAGGTACGAGCTCGATGCTCCACTTAATAGGTATGATAGGAACACATTCTACACTTCTGATCCTGTTGTTGGTTATACTGATTATCCATTTCTTGAGGAAGTCTAGGCCGTTTGCTTCTTTGAAGAAGAAGTAAATAAAGGAATATTTGGGAAGAAATATTTTGAGTGTGTTGTATTGTTTGGGAAATGAATTGTGTGATTGATGGAGAAGAAAATTGTGTTTGATGATAGCAGTTTTTTGTTGTAATGTTGAATGTTATATCCTGTCAGTTTTTTATGTATTCAGCCACCTCAAAATATATGTGTGCTACTACCTCCGTCCCATTATTCTTGTCTCATTTCTTTTGGGCACGGGTATTAAGGAGAAGGGTGTTTAAAGGGTAAAAAGATAGAAAGTGGTGGAACCCATAACTTTTTGTGAGAGAAGCATATTTCCTTTTATGGAAACAGGACAAGAATAACGGGACAACCCAAAAAGAAATACAAGACAAAAATAATGGAACGGAGGGAGTACTATATTGTAAAATGAGAGGAAATTCATTCTATCCAGTATCAAGATAGTGTGTTCCTCCTACGACCACTTTTGATAGCGGGTATAAGCAGTACCCACTGACCCACCAATAAGATTATTATAACCATTTTTTGTGTATAAAATAAGGGGAAATATTGATATAACCTAGTCAACCTTATAATCATACAATATGCGCAATTCTTTTACCCTTCTACTGAATTTCTTCATTACATACTCTGATTTATCAATTCATTTCTTCAATATGGAGATAAATCATGCAACATTATCAGGCCCATCACACTTCCGTATAAATAAATTCTACTTATACCAACTTCATACCTTTTTGACCGGAATGCTGCCGGGTATTTCCGCCGGAAGTTTTAGGGACCTCGTCCAACCACACGATCGCAACGGATGGTTTCCAGACGCAGACTCCTTCAGCAGCACACAGCACAGCCCTCGTTCGTTTCCTACTCGGGACGTAGGGTATTTAGTCGGTATTTATAGAATAAATAGACACTGGAAGGGATGAGCAAAAGCCCGAACTTTTATATAGGAATTATATAAAATTTATTACAACATAAGTATATCTCCTTTAGGGAGGAGACAGACTTGTTTAGCTACCTATGGTAGCGGAATTGAAATACATAAACTATACTATACTAAACTAAGAACTATAACAAATTTTTATTTTGATAGCAGAGGAGATGGTGTAGAAGATTGCTCGTGTGGATTTTCGATGCCTTCTGCTCTCCAAACTTGTAGATTATATAGAGGTCTCAAATCTCAACCTCCTTCCTTCATTATTGCCTCGGATTCCTTTGTTCCGTGGCCAGCCTGTTTCTGACTCAGCGTAGGACCACTGTTGTCGTCCATTATTGAATAAGGACGCCCAACTTTCGATGCTACTTTAATCAAACCTCACTATCTGTGTTTGATAATGCTCCTGTTGTGCTTTTACCCATTTGGTTTTTAGTGGGTAAAAACTTTCCCCTCCACCCACTACTGTCGTTTTCTTTTTAGTGGGTGCTCCATCTCAGAGTCACATGACTCCACCAACCTGTGTCGGAAATCTACTTTTTTCCCAGGGCCCTTGGCGTCCTTGCTTTTGGCAACGCCTTCTGCTCGAGATGCTCGTGGGACCGAGCCTTCTCCTTCCCCTTTCTGGGCATGAACCCCTTCCCGAACTCTGGTTCTTTCTGGTTTTGGCAATCCGAACAGACGCGCTCGGACCAGTTCCCAAAATGAGCCATGTTGCAATATTTACGATGAGTGTCTTTACTCGTCGTAATCTTGTTTTCCCAGAGCAAAGTTCTCTTTCTTTCGAAAGCTTCCTCTGCGAATCTTGTAGACTTTCCTGTCATGGTGTTTAACAGGAATGATCCGTTCACTGAATTCTGGAAGAATTTGAACGGGAACTTGACTTTGTCCATCTCAATGAGACAGACCCATAAACCCCATGCTCTTCTTGTGGAGATGAGATCTTCTGGCAATGTTGAGACTAGAGTAGTCTCTTTTTCTGCAGGCGTCTTGATCTTTTCGATGGCGCGTGCATCTGGTCTTCAAAGCCTAATATAATGGAAGGCTTCATGGTTTCCTTTCCCTGCTGGTTCTGGGGCTGCGCTGATGAAATACAGCTCCAAAACATCACCTCGGCTAAGCTGTGGATTATTAGCCCAGGTATCATACACCGCCTCTTGAATCCACTTGGGTAGACTCTTGATTTCGGTGAATGATGGTGATGTGGTATAAACTGAAGCAAGTGCTCCGAATTCATACCATCTCTTGACTTCGTGTGGATCTGAATTTGGCATCATCCACACCCGAGGATATTTCCCCGAAACATCAACCCTTATTTTTTCTGGGTTGATACCCGTCCTTGTGTTGAGCTTCTCCCAATTGGTTTGATAAACCTGCCACGGAGAAGAAACTTCAATCTTATTAGTATTAATCTTAGAAATGCCAGTCATTGGCCTAAGATTAATCTCTCCCTCTTTTTCCCCAGAGGTGCTGGGTTGACATGATGTTTCAGAGTGTGACCCCTGAATATCATCTTTTTCTTGGGGCAATGGATCCGAAGATACCACCACCTTAGAACTTGGGCAAGAGGTATTTGAATCCTCTGCTACAGGTTTAGAGCCCTGTACTCGAAACTCTTCTTTTACCAAAGGATCTTTGGCCACCCGAAGGATTGGTGTTTGACATGCAGTCCAGAGTTGACTCTGAGACCGTATGCAAGCTCGTATTCTCTCGGTGACTTTCATCTTATCGAGAGTTTGCAATCTTCCTGCTTGTTCAGCATTCAGAATGCACTCGTCCCACTCGCCGGATAACATCTCCAGATTTTCTCTGAGATGTCTATGGGCTAGTAGAATGGAGTTCACGTCAGTTTGCTCCATCTCTTGTTAAGAAATCTGCAAGAATATTTTCGTGAGATTTCAGAATGACAATATCAAAAATATAATATTGGCATTCAGCTTGCCATCTAATTAATCTAGCCTTTTCAGGATTAGATTCCATCTTGATTCTTAAGAAAACTTTAACTTGTGTGTTATCAACTTTCAAAGTAAATTTCTTTGCAAGTAAAAATAAAGGCCATTTTTTAAACGCCTTTCTGACTGCAAAGAACTCTTTCTCGTTGATGTGCCATCTCACAGCCTCATCATCTGAGAATAAACCACCGCAAAGATCTACAGGGTTCTTCTCCATTAGGAGTGATCTTGGTTAAGACGGCTGCCCACCAATAATCACTAGCATCTGTATACAGGACCAAGTCATCTTCGTCCTGAGGTATCGCGAGCTTTGGGAGATTTTTGCAAACCTCTTTTAACTTCCGCATCCCTTGTCGATGTTCTTCTGTCCAGATGAACGGAACATCCTTTTTCAGTAATGAACTAAAAACTTTTCTATGTTTTGCGAGATCTTTAATAAATGGTCCCGCAAAATTAACAACTCCCAAAAAACTCTGAAGTTGTTTCTTTTCTTTAAGATCTTCAGGAAAATTCTGGACCTTTTGAACAATATGGTCCTGCAGAATGATTCCTGCTTCATCGATCTCAATACCCAGAAATTCCATTTTCCGAGTTGCAACGACTGCCTTCTTTTCAGACAGTACTAATCCTTCTTTACAACAAACATCTGCAAAGATCTCAAGATGTTTGATATGTTCTTCCATATTTTTTGATGCTATTAAAATATCATCAATATAGACGAACATGAAAGAAAAATAATCTTTAAATAGATTATCCATCTTTCTCTGGAATATTTGAGGCGCATTAGCTAACCCCATTGGTATTACGTTCCAAACATAATGCCCTTGTGGAGTAGAGAAGGCTGTAAACTTCTTACTCCCTTCCTCCATGCGAATCTGGTAAAAACCTGACTTGCAATCAAACTTAGAGAAAACCTTAGCATTCCTAATGCAATTAATAAGGTGTTCCCTACTTGGGATAAAATATCCATCAAACTCTAGAATGTCATTAATTCCTTTATAATTAATAACCAGTCTAGGTTTACCTCGTTTGATCTCACCATGATTTCTTACCAGAAATCCAGGACTGCTATAGGGCGAGTTCCCTGGTTCGATCAGCTTTAAATCAAGGTGTTCCTTGATTATTTCCTTCATATCCTGTTGATCTTTGAGGTTCATCAGGATTGGTCTGTATCTTACAAACTCATACTCCTTTTCTGGCTTCACCTTCAAGGTTGCATTGAGCTTGTTTTTATCCCACCATGCCAAAGGATTCTCACTGTAATTCCTTTTGATTTTCCTTTTGACATCTTCTAGGGATACCTTCACCTCTTCCCTAATATCTTGATAGGATATTAAAGAAGCTTTGAGGATATGAATCTCTTCATCTCCAAGATCCCAATCCCTGATACAGCTTAGCACTGCTTCGCTGAATCTCCTTTGATCTTTCATTTTTGGGTGTCGAAGTTTTCCTTCATCACCACGCTTGCTGCAAAAACTCAATGGTATCTGGCGATTAAAAGCCCCTTTGAGCCTCTGGACAATGATCTTGTGATCGCAAATGGTTGTGAACACCAATTGTCTTCTTTCATTATCCTGCATATATCTTTTGAACATCTGTAGGAAATTGTTTCCTAACAGAATGTCTGCACCTGTATCATGGAAATAAATTGGTGGAGTTTTAACCTTGTACCAAGGTGTACCTCTGGCTCCTCCAATCAGAATTTCCGTCTCTTTTACTCCTTTAGCAAGGAGCAAAATCTTCTTTGAGAAATCTCTTCCTGCAATTCGGGGTAGATCATCTTCTACTCTTCTGGGAAGACTCCTCGTTTTGCAGTACAGATTCCTGCACCTGAGTCAATATAAGCAGCAAAATATTCTGCCTTATATTTTTCATATAACATCCCTATAGAGATGTATATGGAGAATGGACTTGTCATTCGATCAATAGTTTTCTCCCATTAATCGTGATATCCATTCCTTCCTCTTTATTTCCCCAAGGTTTGTGATCCTCGAGAAAATCCAAACCCAAAAGCAAAATTGCTTCTCTTCCAGCTCTACCCTTGATCTCCATCACTTGTCCCCCGATTTCCAGGGTACCTTTGTAATGATTGATCTCCGGTTGCTGCAGATAGTAAAGAACATTACAAGGGAAGTTGGTTTCCCACCTTGTAGTGTCAAATTTTACTATCACTTCTCTCCATCCCTCTGGACATTTCAGATTCACTAGAACTTTGTTACTCTGAGATGTTTGAGGGTGTGGCGCCTCTCGAATGAGACTCCGACTCCTTCCATATGGCAAAGACATAATTCTGTCTCCTTGGAAAGATAATCTTCCTGAAGTTATCCTGAGACTTTGATCGTGTCTCATGACTTCTCTATCTCGGATTTGAATATCCACATTCCTTAACCGAGCAATTTCAACTCTATCGGGACAAACCGCTGTTGTCACTTTGTTGAAGATATCTGGTATCTCAATAAACTTCTTTCCCAGAAATAACTCAGTGTGATGTGAGTTGGAAAGAGCATATGATACCTGATAAGTAATGGAGTAAGACCTATTTCCTTCCTCCAATAAATCCTTACGTTTAAAGTCCTGATAAAGCGTCAGGGCTTTGCTGAAATGGGTATCATTAAGATTGTAAGCAATCTTTGGATAAATGATTCCCACAACTTGTCCTGCACAAAGATCTCCCGCTATTGTTCCCAATACGGAATCCTTCAGATTTCTAACTCTTTTATCGCATATAGCGATATCAATCGGCGTGTGAACTCCGGTAAAGAGAGCCGACTTTAACATCAACTGGATTGCTCCAATATGAATCCAGTTCATCTTTTCAGCGACTTCGGGCTTCATTTTTGATAAATCTTCCCGGATGTCACTGGCTGGAATCAACTGCATCTCCACTTGATTCCCTGTAAGCTCTATAGGAAGCGCATTTCTCGCCTAGAAATTCCATAGACGATTTGTTATTTCCTTCTTCTTAGATTAAAGTTCCTTAGAACTTGATCTATATTACTTGCCGAAAAGCCTTGATACTTTTGTATATTCAGACTCTTCTTCATGATCTTGTCAATCAGGCTTTGAGAGAGAGTTGTGTGACTGGAAAATCCTGTCCTGTCCTCTTTCTCCTGATGAACAATCTCTGGATCAGTCTGACTCCGATCTAGTTCCATCAGACCATTCTGAATCTTCTCCGCTGAAGACTTCTTCTTGTTCATATATACTCTCATCCGAGGGTATATCTTCGAACTGATATACTTGTACCAGTTCCTGGTAGTAGACGGCATCTTCGATATTCGGAGTGGATTCGAATTTGTTGATACCTCTTCTCTCGTTGTCTGGGCAATTTGTGGAAATATGCCCCTTTGCACCGCACGTCCAGCAGTTGCAATCTTTGAAACTTTCATTAACTCTAGTGTGAGTTCTTCTGAAAGTCTTCTTGGCAGGTGTCCTTCCTTGAGATTTATCATCTCCTCGGAATGGATACCTATTCCTTGATGGTCCACTTCTTTGGCCTGATTTGTAAGATCTGGCCTTATGTCTTGACCATCTGGTTCTTGGTTTCCAAGAATTTCTTTTTGGATCTCCACCTTTCTGATAGGGCTGAAATCTATTTTTCTTGTATTTCTTCAGCCTCGTGGTTCTCCTCCAATGATCGTTGGTAGATCATTGTCTTCACAGTTTAGAGGAGCAAATTTGTTAATCCTCCTCAATTTTTTCAAGTTCTTCAGAGCTGTTGCTTGTTGACACCACTCCGAGAGCTTTCGATGTACATAAGACATCCTTCTTGCGACGTTTTCAGGATCACCTGGTTCGTAATCCCGGATCAGCATCTCTTTCCATGGGCTTGGAAATTTCAGAAAGAAGATTTTCAGTGCCACTCTATCATCAACTTTAGATTGATGTTGATAAAGAGTAAAGAGCTGTAGAAACTTGTTGAGCGATTGTTGATCCAAGACCGCAAGTCTTAGATTATACAATGCCATCAAGTATTTCTTTCTCTTCTCTAGATCATATCCTTCGAAATATCCTTCTCCCAGAAAATGGTTCTTAAAAAGAACGGCCATATTCTGGACATGTTCTGTATAGTTATCACTATCAAAACATGAATTCTTGATGTCCACAGGAAAGAATTCCCATGCTGTCTTGACAACTCCTGCAAGACTCATTTCGAGAATTCTTACGAATCCTTCCTTGTTCAAATCGAGAGTTGCTGCTGCAATTCTCAGGGCTGACGTCCACTCGTCAATAACTGATTCTCAATCTCTGAAATTAACTTCATCGAGGTCGAGCATCACTCCGTAAGGATGGATAGGATCCAGGGTCGCTTTTCCATAGGGTGTATCTTGCACCTTTGGATGCGGCCTTCTTGCCCTTGTCCTTCTTGCTGCCATGTATGCATCATTTGGGGTATGTTGATCATACCTTGCTCCAGTCTGAAAATCCTGGACTGCATTAATGGCTCCGGGTGCATTTTGAAAATCTTGTTGATTTCCAATTATGGCTCCTGGTGGAAGTTGATTTACTGGCTGTGGGTTTTGGACCACATTCTGGTTCATCTTTAAATCCACCATCGTCATGTTAGCAAAAGATTCTGCTAACTCCTGGAGGTCGTCAAGCTTGATTCGTCCAAGATTACTCATTTTTTCTTTTCACGAATCATTCTTTTCAAGGTCTCCATGTTGGGATCCTTTTTGGTTTCTCCCACTGGCTTTGGATAAGTGGGTTCATTACCAAAAGGATTTCTTCCTTGACTGGAACGTGGTCGTTGCTCCAGTCTTTCGATCCGTGATTGGATCTCCTTCAGGATGTTGTAGATTTCATCCTGTTTCATAGCAATCTTGTATAGATCGCGTGGAACACCATACAGGCTATCGCCATAATGTTGTACTGTCTTCTGTATTTCTCTTAGATCCGCCGAAATCTTGGAGGAATCTGGAGAAATCTCTTGATATAAAAGAGTAGATGATACTCCTTTATCTTTCTTTTGTTCCATCAGAGCGGAGTAGTATATGAATTCCAATTTACTCCTAAATGACTCCAATGGTCTCTTCTCATAGCATGTTCCAATTCCCATTCAAGGAGGATACATCTATGTAGAAGATCTTCTTTTCTGGTGATTCCTTGGATGCAGGAATCAATCAGTTCTTTTTCCTCGTCATACTGAATTAAAATATTCAGCATATCTCGCCAGACTGTCAGTATCCTCTGGTATCTGGTTCTTCTTTTCTCCAAGATTTGTAGACGCTCCTGGAAATGTCCACACCTTGGACATTCTTCAAGATCCATCAAATATGATTATTATGATGGTTCCTTCTCATGGTATTTGTCACCTCGAACAGGAGATCGCTCAGATCTGAATCATATCTCCTTCTTGCCTCAATTTCTTGAGTAAAAGGCTCGATGTATTCCAGCCTTCTTTCACGTACGACTATAGAGTCGAACAATTCTCTCCAGATTATCCTTGACATCTGGTTTCTTTCTCTTTTTATCTCCAGATCTTGGAGATAATTCCTGTAACCCTCGCATCTCGGACAATTGTCCGGATCCATGTTTTTCTTGATGTCTCCTCCGTTAGGATAATACTTAAAGCAATAAATAAAATATAATTCCTTAATAAAACCAAGGCTCTGATACCATTTTAGAAGCGAAGGATCGATTAGCAAAATATGTAATAAAGAAATACGTAACTATCTTTTTGATAGCTAAAATAGGAGGGTAAATACATGATTTTATATGATTTTGGTTAACTAGTCCAATTTTCCCCATTTTTCACACAAAAAAGACACTTTTTTAGAAAATGTCCCAATAGATATAATTAGAAAAGTCAAAAAGTCTTTGTGGTTATGTGTTATACATGCACTCAAAACTGGTTATGCGGAGTATACAATATCATCATACTGGATATACATAAATAATACTCTTGTAAAATTATGTCTGTTTAGTCATTATTGAAAGGTAGTTGTTGAACTTGTGATTGACAGCAACATTCAAATCACCTTTTTATTTTTATTTTTTATTTTTTAATTTAACTTAGGTAGTTGTGATTGACAGCAACCTTCAAATTATGCTTATAATCGCTGGCGACAAGAAGGATCTTTGAGGATATGCAATCGATTATGTGTGTGTAAAATATTACTATTAGCCAACTTTTTATTTATTTTTATCTTTTTAATGTCGTGCCCAGCCCGATCATGTGTCGGGCCGCTTAAAACAAAGCCCAGCCAAACCCGGCACACCCGGCGCGGGCCGTCAGGTCAAAAGCGCTCGGCCCATGGGTTTTAAACTAAGAGTATCACTTTAGGTGGTGTTTGATTGATTCAATTAAACATACTTTAGTCTCATGATGGAGTGCTTAATTTGATGACCCCGGTTTAGTACTAAGTCTTATGATAGCGCCACGTAGCATTCGTTTTGCCCAATCTTGTCTTTATAAGTATGACATCTCCCCTATAACAAAATTAATATAGGGCTAATTTAAATCGGATTAATTTATATTTATCTCATACTATATATCTAGTGCATCCAACCGATTCTAATATGTCATTTGTTAAAGTCATATAAAACATTATATTAATAGAAACTTGAGTAGGCTTTTTAGCCATAAAACCCCAGGCTTTATCGGGCCTATATTTTTCGTTCAAAGAGAAAATGGTAATTTCGACCATATTTCTTCTGCATTTTCACATAAATTTCTCAATTTATGGATAAATTTCTCATTCTATCGAAATTTCCCCCAAAATATACTTATGCAAATTTTCCAACTATTGAGAGCTAATTGGACCAATCGAAAATTCATGTGGATAACTAACTTCAAAAATAAAAATAGTCTACAGAATTATATGGTAGAAATTACGCAGTATAGTTATTTTTTACAACAAAAAAAAGACATAATCAAAAGAAAATATATTTTTCTTCACGTTCCAACCCTCAAGTATTCTTTATAGATTAACCAAAAGGAAAGTTGATTTCATACTTGATATCTTCTTCAATTCAATCAGTATATGGGATAGTCCGATAGTGTTTATGTGAAGAATATTTGGGAATTATAACTGTGGAGAATAAATTAAGTATCTATCGATTTTGTTTTTTAAATTCAAAGACAATCATACCACGTTGGAACTAGGAATGACAATGGGTCGGGTACCCACCCATTAAGCATTTTTCAAACCCAACCCCATTAAAATTTCCTCAACCCATACCCGTTCCAAACCCGATTTAAAAATTATTTTAAAACTCATACCCGACTCAAATCCTTTGGGTAATACCCATTAAAAACCCGCTAAAACCCGAATGTACTAAAACATAAACATCAATATTAAATAGTAGAAATAACAAAATATTATAAACATAATTTTAACATAAGTATAAATATAAAATTTCATTAAATTAAATTATGTGAGTTAAAAGAATAATAAAAAATCCTAATATTTAGACTAATATAAGCTATATATAAAATAAATATTTAATTACTAAAATTATTAATTCTTTGTATGCGGGTTAAAAGAATAATATAAAACCCTAAAATTATTAATATTTATACTAATATCTATAATTATATTATAAATTATATATATAATATTTTGTCATCTTACATATATATAAATGGATTTGGGTAGCGGGTACCCGTAGGTAATTTCCCAAACCCGACCCAAACCCATCACGGGTTTGAATGTTTCTACCCAAACCCGTCCCAAAACCATTTAATAATTCCCAAACCCGTCTCATTAGGATTTGGTAGAGCCGGGTACCCGTAAAAACCCGACCCATTATCATCCCTAGTTGGAACTGCCACACAATTTTTTTATAATTTTATTTTCCACGTAATTATGCACGTCAATTTTTAGTTTGTTCCAGCTCTTAGCCGTCAAAAAAATTACACAAGCTATATTTAAGAAAATCGTTTAAGTATGTGCACCACATTACCATGATCCATATGTTGGATATTTTATATTTATGTGAAAATACCGAAAAAATGTACTCCCTCCGTTTCGCTCATTTTATCTACATTTTCTTAAATGGAAATTCCACTCAATTTGTCTACTTTCCATAAGGAAAGAATTTACCCTTTAAAATCTTTAAAAGTGGTGAGACCTACCCACTATCTATTTTTTTACCTTTATCCTTAATCTCCGTACCAAACAGGAAGTAGACAAAATGAGCGAGACAGATGGAGAGTATTTTATTTTATTTCACTTGAACAAAAATTAGAAATTTTCCATGTTATACTTATATCCATGTATCCTTGTCGATAAACGAATCGATAAAAAAGTCATCTCATGATTATCTGATTTTTGGTAGAGCTATTAAAAATCGTCCCGGCTTGCCCGACGAATTTTGGGTCGGTTTGAAATGACCTTCCATCCGATGGGTTCGGATTGACCCGATCTTTCTACACTAAAGTTAGTGTTTTTGGTCGGGGTTTCATTATTATGGCCCAGTCAATCTCACGGGCCGACCCAAGCAATTTGACATATATAATCTTAGGTTATGATTCGGACCGGGTTATCATTTTTATGGTTCGGTCAATTTTCTGAGCCGACTCGAACAATTTGACAGGTTTAGTCTTAGGTCATGATATCTAGATTCGAGTTCTCTACTCTCCCATAAAATAGCAGTTGCGGTTTATGTGTACATTTTAAAAAACAAAACGAAGCAAAGCAATTTTGTTATCACAATCTACCTTTCAAAATTCAAAATTTGAAACGTTGCAAAATAAAATTGCAAATCCAGATATTTCGAAGAAAATTCAAAGGGCGTTTCCGTCATTACATGAGAACCGTTTATTTAAATAAAATAATAAAAATAAAACTCACTCCATAGACGAGCATAGCAATCAATTTACTGCCAAAAACCGAAGGCAAGAAAAATATTTGATCATTTCATTTCATTAGATTTGATTTGATTTTTGTTTGACTTGATAAATGGGTCGGAGAGCCGATGAAGAGTACGATTACTTGTTCAAAGTTGTATTAATCGGCGATTCAGGCGTCGGCAAATCGAACTTGTTGTCCCGATTCACCCGCAACGAGTTCTGCTTGGAATCTAAATCAACTATCGGCGTCGAATTCGCTACCCGCACGCTTCAGGTTTTTTTCTTTTTTTAGTGATTCTGCTATTCTTAGTATGTAATTTGTTCTAATTTCGAACTGTGGTGGTGAAGAAAATGGTGTTATCGCTGCGTTCTTGAGGCCACGTGCCAGTTGATTGTTTGAATTGAGTGAATTTTTCGTCTTTTGATTCGAATTCATGATTTTTGTTTTTGGGTTTTGGATATTTCGATCTCTTTGTTAAAAGGGCCGATCTTGTCTGGAATAGCGGTTTGTGGGTTGTTTGTTCACAACTATGATGTGGTGATAATGCAGTTTTGCTATGAATTTTTATGGGTTTTGGGTGCAATTTCCACTATCAATCTGTAATTTTTGAAGTGCAGTTCCTACAACATCGAATTCTACGTTCGTGTAATGTTATGATCCAATTGAAACTGGTCATCAAAAGAGTTTTGAGTTATGAAATTCTTTTGCTTGTAGTTCCAATTATACATTTTGTTTTACTTTGTCATGGTGGTTGAACCGGACAATTTATTCTGTGAGGAACGGTGTGGGAAATGCTTCTTTTTTTAAGTTTTCTCGTTGAGTTTCAATACTTTCAAGAAATTGAAGGTCCCGTTTCTTTTGTTATGTGATCGTTTTAATTATTCTTAAGGTCTGTTTAAGGAAATAGGACAAGTGGTTAAAATTGATGAATGCGAGGAGAACAGGGGCAACAACAATGTGTCATACTAATAAGCTAGGACCTGAACCGATTGAAGCTCTCTCTTTCTTGCACCTTCGAACTCTAGTTGCATGACCATGTTTGTGCGTGTGTGATTTTGGGAGGAGAGATATAGCCGCATGCATCTGCATATGAGTAATGAGTAATCCTATGCATCTGGCTGAAAATCTAAAATTCAGGTTCTGGAGGTTTAGTATTGCAATAGTTACATGAGAGTTTTAGTCATATGTTGCTCCTTTTCATCTATAAAATGCTATAATAACATACATATGGCAATTATAAGTGCATTGATTTGATAGTCGTGCTGGTTTTGTTCACAACTGTTGTTGTGGTTAAGTTTCAGGCTGCAAAATATGCATGATGATTGTATGTACTGTTATCCTATGCTTTTATTCGTAACAAATATTAAGGAAGACACTTTTCTTATCAAATGATCATGACTATGTTGCTGTATCTTTAAGAATCAAAAAGTTTCTCTCAAAAAAAAAAGAAAAAAAAAAAAAGAGAATAAAAAAGTTTAGGAAGTCTCTACTCAAAGTTTAGTACTTGGGGGATTGGACATTTGGGCACTCCAATTTCTCAACTTGTTTTGATGCATTAAAATTAATGTCGAGATGTTAGGCTTAAAAGTTCTTTCAACTTCAGTGAGAATGCAGGGTTATCAACTGTTGAAGCTTGATATTTCAAAGCATATATCTATTAACTGGAACTTTGTAACTCTATTCCCCGTGTTGTGGGGTTTGCTATATTATTGCCAATCTTAAACATATGTTACTCGTGTGCCCTTGTTTTGTCTTGTAAACAAAAAAGATTAAATACATGACTCATGTCTTTCAACATGTTTTCAGTTTCTAAATTTGTCTGATTTTTGGTACTGTTTAGGGTTGAGCTTTTTACTGGATCATGTTTAAGAACAGGAAACTTTCTCTACGAACAGTGCTCAATTACTTTTTGTTGGTTTCTGTTTGCTAATCACATCAAAATCAACGAGACCGGAAAAATAAGAATTCCTTTTAACGCTGAGTTTGCAGGTTGAGGCAAGAACAGTGAAAGCTCAGATATGGGACACAGCCGGGCAAGAGAGATACAGAGCCATAACGAGTGCATACTATCGTGGTGCTCTAGGTGCTCTTCTTGTGTATGATGTGACGAAACCTACCACATTTGAGAATGTGAGTCGGTGGTTGAAGGAACTGAGAGACCATGCAGACTCCAACATCGTTATTATGCTCATAGGAAATAAGACTGATCTCAAGCATCTTAGAGCCGTTGCCACGGAGGATGCTCAAAGTTTTGCCGAAAAAGAGGGGCTTTCGTTCATTGAGACTTCAGCTCTTGAAGCCACTAATGTGGAGAAGTCCTTCCAGACCATCCTTTCAGAAATATACCGCATTATCAGTAAGAAGCCGCTATCATCAGATGAGCCTGCACAAAGTGTCAAAGAGGGAAAGACTCTTGTTGTTGGTCCACAAGACACGGAGACGAAGAAGACGTGCTGCTCGTCTTAATTGTCTCCTCTATTTTGCCATTGCGGATTTCTGTTGTGATTGATCGTTTTGATATTTGTCTATTGAACATCTTGCAGATGTCTGCATTCGTAGAGTAGTTGAGGCTTTCTTTAAAAATGTCATTGGATAATTATATTGTTTATTTTGAATGGCGTTATGGGTACTGTTTTGTTTAATGAACCCTAAACAAGAGGTTGCAGATATTGATGCAAAAATAATAGGAGGAATGTTCAACTTTTGAAACAAAGAATTGTTTATTCCTGGAATCAAGTAATAAAAGGGTTTGTGTGGTTTAAGTGGGGATGGCCTAGCCATGGAAATGTTGCCAGACAAGCCGAATTAACAGAGGTTGTGAAATTTCCTGGTCACAAAAAAACCCTAGGTGAGGTTAGTGAGTATTAATATTTGTAATGATAAAAAAAAGAAAAAAAAAAGTTTGTGTTGGTGGGAATTACATATTTCGTTGCAGAGGTTTCTCCGTTTTAAGGTTTTAATGAGGTCCGGACCCCTTGATCTTCGTTTGTAATTCTTAAATAAATCTTATCATGAGAATTGAACGTATCGTGGATCACAATTCACAAATAAGGTTGTCAATTTCTTACACAACACAGATAATTTTGATTAGTGTTCGATTTTATTATGTCTGTATTGAACATTTTTAATATACAATAACTTTGCAACAACTCGATAACCACATGTATGTATCAATTATCTCTTTCTGACATGATAAACATATAAAATGAATACTTATATCATTAATAAGAGTATTTAAATTTTATTTTGCTGAATTATTCACTACAAATATAAAAAATAAAGATTACCAATTGTGCGTAAGGTTGTCATGTCGTGTTTCCCTGCCTCTGATTTGCAACACATTCAAGGAAGAGTATCCAATGTCCACCGACACTCAGATTTATACAGGGGAGAGAGAGAGAGAGAGAGAGCACATGAGTTAGAAACATTAACAGTCTGCACTGCAGGAGTTCCAAAGTAGCCGAAACTACAATTCTGTTATCATTTTTTTACAGTCTTCTAACAGTTATTAAGCACATATTAATTACTCTTAACCACAGCAGTTGCTCTTCTGCTCGATCGCCTGTCCCTTAATCTGCACCGTACTCCCCGACTTGTTCGCTGTCGGCTGCTTACCCATCCTGCAATTACATTTACGTCGGATATTTCATCATCAAATCACAAACAGATAACATAATCCTCAAATCGCACAAACTGTCAATAATTCAAACAACTTCAGATACTTCTATTTCATGCATAAAGACAGCAAAACAATCAACAGCTCGACAGAGCAGTCTTAACAGCAGAATGTCATGTACGTATAATTTCATTCATTAATAGTTAGTTAGTATATTTACTTTTTCTTAATTTCCGCAGCCATAGTCAAGAAAGCCTGCTCCACATTGATTGAATCTTTTGCACTCGTCTCAAGGAAAGGAATCCCAAGCTCGTCCGCAAATGCCTGCAAGTTTGATCCAAGGCAAAGTTAATAAAGTAATGCTGCTAACAAATATCTACAGATATCATGAATCCTGAGGAACATTAACTAGCATAAACAAATAGGAAACAGGACTTGCTACGATCAATCAATATCCACACGCACAATTTCCATTTGTGAAAAAATGTTATTGACATAGTTATCGTACTTGCAGTTTGTATGGCTTACTTATCATATCTCCATAGAGACTTGATACATATCTTGCAACTGAAGCTGGTATAATATAATCGACATACTTAAGACGACATCGGAAAAAAAGACAATCACCTTGGCAATTTGTGTGTCCACAACTTTGTTCTCAACCAAATCACATTTGTTACCAACTAAAAGCTTGCAAACGCTGTCATTTGCATATCTATCGATTTCGTTCAGCCACTGCTTGACATTGTTGAAACTCTCCATCTCGGTAACATCATACACAATCTATAACAATTCAAACACATGGCATTATTTGAGAAGAAAAATCAGAACGAAAAATGTACTAAGTAGCTCGGGCAACTGACAGGATAAAATAATAAAAAGCTCAAATTTCTGAAGTGCTAAATGGTGAGAAAATAAACAAACTCATCAAATTTGGTTACTTAAAACACTTGACTTACAGCAGATAAGATTAGCAACTCATGTGGAAGTTGCTGACTGCCATAACAAAAGCTTAAACTTTTGCTGCTGGCAAACCAAAATAGAAAATAAATCGAAAAAATCGCAACTAACAAAAGGTTTTCTCGGCAATCAATACTTATATAGTTGAGCTTTCTAGAGTATATAGCCAAATCAAAAGCAAACAACCTAGAACCAGAACATAATATATACCAGGTCACATTAATTTATGTAAATGGAAAATAGAAAATTAAAATTCAATGACAAAATAAATGAACACTTGAAGAAACAAATAAAAAAAAGAGACAACACAGGAGAAAGAATTTCATCATAATAAAATTCCAAGTTCAGTAGCAATCAAGCTTTACAGATTTACATTAAAAGAGTTTGCTTCCAGTTTGATGATCTATTTATATAAAATTTAATTCACAGACAGTAATGTCGAGATGAATGGTCAGACTTCAAGAATACAATGAGAAGACCGGATATTAGAATTAAGGAGCGAACACAAATGGACCAGCACTCACAGTACAGAGACTGAGTTCTAGTCAGAATCCACTTTGGGTGCAAGTATAACAAGAAAATAGATGCACAATGCATCAGCAATGCCATAAAAGAAAGTTAAATATAATCCTACTCAATAGTCCAATACATTCCATGGCATTCATACAATATGAATTTGAAGGAACCATGACTGAATACAATGACTAAACACAAAATACAAGAATAATTATAACAAGAACTTTCTTACAATGATCCCGTGAGCTCCTCGATAATAACTGCTAGTGATTGTCCGGAAGCGCTCCTGGCCAGCAGTATCCCACTGGACAAACATAGATAAAAAACAAAAACCATAGTAAGTCCAACGACTTTGGAGCTTATATGGGGTATCAAAATGATATGATACTAGTTCCTCTTCCAAATGCCGGTAAGAGAATCAATCACTCCAAAGAAACTTGTATATTCCATTAGTCCCTTTAGTGTATTAATTTTATAGGTAGTCTAATCACAACAAATGAAATGAAATATAGCGTGCCATCGCATAATTATGGCAATTTCAGAAGCATTCACAATCACACATGTTGAATGGCTGTTGACACACTAGGCTAGGGTGCAGGAAAGGTGCCAAATGAAATAACATTCTGCCATTTGCAGAGAAAAAAACCACTCATTGAAGCAACGAGAACCCAGAATTACAATGGGAATCATATACGACCAATAAAAATATAATCAATCCCAAAATTAAACTGCATAGTTAGTACAAGTTTTAAAACTAAAAGAACCAACTTAACTTCACTACTTCAGATATATTTAGTCACTAAACATAAAGAAAAGAAATTATCTTGGAAATTTGAGGGCTTTACTGATTTCATTACTATGAAAATAATATAACACCAATAAAACTATAACCATTCCCAAAATCGAAACTGCATATGAGTACGAGTTTCAAAACTAAAACAACCAACTTAAGTTCATATATAAGGCAGCCTTTAGTCACTAAACATAAAGAAAATAAGACCCTCCAATTATCTTGGAAATTTGAGGGCTTTCTGATTTCCCACAATTCAGGTTCATAAATGAGGCTTGTGTTATCAATCTCATTTAAAATGACCTTTTTCGTCTTCCCATTGTTCCACCCAATTAACTTCGCCACTCCCACCAATATCTACATAATATATAATAACTATCAACCTATATCACTACTTAGCATTCACCGTTTTCAAAACATTCTAACTAATAGTCATATCAAAACCAAAGTGAGCCCCAACAGGACCTTCTTCTCCAACAGATATGCTATTATTATCAAACAATACCATTACATCAAAACAACTATGATCATCTTATAAATTATCATATCAAGGTTGATTAGTGAGCTTAGATGCCATCACTACCACTTTCATCAATCTATCATTTTCAGACAACACGTTTCAGCATAACTCACAAATTATAGGTATCCTCTTATGAAAAAAATGCCATTTTTATTACAATTTTACGCGAGAGCAACCAACAGAGAATTCTTAATTAAACATTCGCCCCCTCTCGATACCTATAAATCCTTATGAAAACTCACGTGACTAAACATAATATCATTTTAAAACAGAAACAAATAGCAGCTGAAAATTCGTCTCTACAAAATGAAAATGATAATTTCCAACAGAAACATAACCAAAAAAGCCCCAAGTTTATTAACATTCAATGATGAAAAGGTATAAAGTTAAAGAGCATTTCTGCAAAGTCCTATCCCATGATAATCCTATACAAAAAAAAAGGGAAATGCAGTAGCCAAAAAATCACAGTACAATCTATTAACTCACAATCTGAAGCTTGATTGTCTTCCCATCCTGCTCCACTGTCCTTATTTTCTACAAATTGACCACAGCATAATCATGTCAGAAAAAAGGACAACATGACAACAATAATCAAGAAATTATGAACCGAACAGGATGTGAACTTACAAAATCAACTCCAATGGTGCTGATGTAACTGTCCACATATGAATCATCCTATAATTCAACCAACAAATATTACTTTCAAAAAACATTACCAAACCAATTTAGGGAAAAGAAAACCCATTTCATAACAAGGCACAAAAACCCTATATTATCGGTCTAATAATTTTCCAACCCATCAAATTAAAGAAAAAAAAACATGCAAGCACACACCCATCAAATTAGCGGGAATACAAACTGTAAAACACAAATCAAACGAGCAACTAAGGTCATCATACCGCGAATCTCAGAAGAAGACAAGACTTGCCGACAGAGGAGTCACCGATTAAAAGAAGCTTGAACAAATAATCGCTACAAAAAAAAAAGGATCACTAAAAATAAGAACAAATAACTACCGAAAATGAACTTGAAATCAAAAATCTGGAATGCCCTTACTATTCGTTGCTCATGATTTCTTGAGAGGAATGCGAAAAGTTTCAAAATTTTGCGTGTTCGGTCAGAGGTTTGATAAAGAGTAGAATAGAACTCAGCTCTTATTAATTGTTTGGTTGTAAAGGAAACTGAAAAAAGAAGCAAAATTATATTAATACTCTATCTTTAAGAATACTCTACTTTATTTCTTACAATTATAAATTTTATATACGATAAATTAATATTCTTTACTTTTGGATTAAAATTGAGTTATTTATTATCTAAAAAAAAAATTGAGTTATTTATAGATCCGATTGGAGTCCTAATGTTTTAGGCTTGATCGAATTTTAGACCGGGCCAAATTCTTGATTTGGCACGTGGGGTCCAATGGGCCCACTCAATTCTTCATTTGGCACGTGGACAGTCCGATTTTGGATTGAACTAAACCATCAAGGGTAGGGATGTAAGGGTATCTCCAACGGTGGCTTCCAAATTTTGGAACCCACGAAATCCACCATCGTGGAGAAAAGAAACTGGTTTTCAGTTTTGAAACTGGATGCAAAGCAGGAGAAGGCGGGCGCTGGGCGCGTCACCCACGGCGCGTGCGCGACACGCGCGCGCTGGTTGGCGCGTGCAATACACGCGCGCGTGGGGGCGCCGCCTTTTTTTGACTTTTTTTTTTTTTTTCTGTTTTTCTCCTTTTTCATTTCGAATTTTTTTGTAGTTTTTCATAAATACGGACCTATTAGCTCGTCTAAAACATATCGAACATATATCTTATATTAAAGATCACGACGAGAGCTTTTATTCGACATAAAAATCGTAAAAATCCGATTTGAAACGAGCAAATGATGATATTTTAAAGTTCAAAACTAATAATTTATGTATAGATATATAAAGATAATGTGTATGGGACCTTTAAATAGTAGAAAGTGGTTTCATTGTTGTGGAAGGTGTTTAGATAAAAAAGTAGGTGAGTTCCAAAAGCTCATGTGGCGGTTTGGAAGCTGAAACTGGTTTCCACCACTGGAGACACCCTAAACGGTTCGGGGCGAGCTGGGTATTGCTTCCCCATCCCCATACCCGCTTCAGAATTCCGTCCCCGTCCCCGTCCCCGTTTAAATCGAGGCGGGGGCGGGGCAGGGATTACCCGTCGGAAAAAGGATCCCCATTGGGTACCCGTTAGATAATTTATTTTATTTTTAATAATTTATTATAACAAAAAAATAATTTATTAGTAATTTATTAATAATTTATTTTTAATACTTATTAAAAATTTGTTAATAATTTATTTTTAATACTTATGAAGTTGTTTTCCATACCATATGGTAATAAAATATCTACTTACAAAAAATAAAAAAAAATAAAAAAAATATAATCGTGTAGGGTTCGTGGCGGGATCTATGTTGAAAATAACCTTTTCTATTCTTTGTTTTTTTTGAGGGATTCCATATCTATAAATTAGGGTTTAGCAAAAAGCCTTGAAAAACCCTCTCCTTCTGCAACCAAAATTGCGGTGGAATCATGGGGAAATCAAAAGAAAAGAAGAATCGATCATTGGAAGGAGAAGATGAGAGCGCAGATGCGGAAATGTTTCCTAATGTTGCTAATAAGGTATAGTGTTTGTGTGTGGTTGCTAGGGTTTTAGGTGAAAGATTGAAATTAATGCGGTTTTGGTTGCTCTTTTATCAGAATTTGTGGTTCCAATTTAATGTTTTTCAGGCTCTGTGTTTTAGTTGAAAGATGAACTTTTCATGATTTTGATTGCTCTTGGTAGTGGGATGTCTGCTTCCTTATTGAATTTGGTGTTTTTCAGATTGTGGCTTTTTGGTGAAAGATTGAACTTTTCACGATTTTGATTGCTCTTGGTATTGTAATTTATGATTTCGTATTGAATTTGTGTTGCAAATACTCAAGTTTTTTTATGTGGATTTTGTCTTTAATTGATAACTAGTCTAGAGATAGGGAGCTTCTCTGTGGGTTTTGGAGAGTGATTTATGATTAGTTTTTTCTCAAATCAATATATAGAAGCATTTTTTTGAATTACTGCAGATTTCTAGGTTGGAACCAGAAGTTATTGGGCTGGAGCAGTCTGAAAATGAAACACCAGAGGTAATTGATTCCACTGAATATGATTCCACTGAGAAGAAGGCGGAAAGTTATAGACATTTCAGATACAAGCATACAACCAAGAAAAATATAAGAAAGGTATGTCGTTTTCTGGGTGAAAGTTTGATTATGCGCCTTTCTACTTATAATTTGTGCCTTCTGTTTTCCAAATTCATCAAGAGAAGCTTTTGAAACGTGCTATGATGCAGGTGCCGTCTTGAATTAAGTAACTCTTTCTATTTATGTTTCACTGTTAATCATTTGTACTCTTTTAATATCAGAATGAGAAACGTGAATTCCTACGATGGCTAAGAAGTCCAGAAGCGCTAATAGGTATGGAAGATAGATTGAAGGGAATCAAGGTGAATATGGAGGCACTCGAAGCAACCCCTTCAACTGATAATGCTCGCAATATCCCACCACATAACATGGAAGCTTCTGAGGCAGAGATGGCTTATCCACTTGACAGGATAATTCTAAAAGGAGAGTGGTATTACCTTCAAGACATTTTTGAGATTGTGCACGGTGGATCAGAATTGTCCCCCGATGTTTACCCAAGATTTGTGTGCAACCGAGTTCATAAACTGAAAAATGCCAAGGTGAGAATTCAGAAGATTATTGAAGTTCCTAAGTATTATTGTTTGGATGTGCTGCATTTAATCTTTTAACAAATTTGTTAAATACGAAATGTCAATTATATGAAAAACACAAATAAATCAAGCCGTAAATGTGGTTCCCGTTAAACTGGTGAATTCTGGCAGAAAACCTCACAGGTATATTAGGTCGTATCACTATACTTAGATAAATGCATTTCGTTTCATGATTAGTTCCTTGTGAGTACAACTTGTTCTTTCGTGATTAGTAATATGTTTGTATACAACTGGTTCCCATTCTATTACTTTCAAATAACTTGAATAATTTGAAATACATTTTCTAATTTCTTTTCCTGCTCAAAACTTAGGACTGTCCCAATTAATCTGAATAAGATCTGATACAAATAATACGAGGGCTATGCTCATTCTTTTATCTGTTGGTGAACATACCATGAGTTTGATTGCTAGTTCTATTTAGTTGATTGAGAATGATCGCAATTGCTTTTTTGAGCTTATAATATTTCGCTACATTTTCTCGTGGATTTCCTCACGTTGAGTCTCAGCTATTTTGTTATCGTTTTTGCCTTTGAAAATGTGTAGGATGAGTCGAGTAGTAGAAGAATAGCCGGTATATTGTCATACATCACTCATCTCATCCGTTTCAAGAACCGATACTCTATGAATGAGGATGACATGTCATCTGCATGGCGTCACAAACTGCCCAGCATCTTCTCCACTAAGTTCGACATCATGTTTGCTTCTACTATGGATGATTGGTTTCCCGATGAAGACTACACCATGTTTGATTCTACTACGGGTAAATGGATTACCGTTGAAAAACTGAATCTGCTGTTAAGTTATGTTCTGGTGCTCTCCCTCTTTGTTGACGATTTTCATTCCGACCCTTCAGACATCGCCTGGGATCTCCGAATGAACTGTCAGACCCTGAGAAATCACTATGTGTACTTAGGCTGCAAGTTTGTGCGCAAAAATCAATTGATGGTCGCGACTCTCCCCGTCCCACTAGAATTCCAAACGATCAAGATGAAAAGAGGAAAGGAAAGGAGGAAAAGATGTGAATAAAGATATACTCGTATATGTTTGATAGACTTATATTATATGTACTCGTAGTTGCGTTCACTTTGATTGATAATGAGGGATAATATTGTTTTACCATTTTATATCTTGTTTGCTTTGATATAATGAATAATTCGGGCTAGAGGTATTAAATTTCTGGGAGCTCCTTTTCCCTATAAGTTTATACATGTTTGCTTTGATATAATAATAATTCGGGCAAGAGGCAGTTTCTTTTTCCTTATCTAAAGTATAATTTTATATCTAAGAAATGGAGTGATAATGTTATATCACATTTTACCTTTTGTTTTAGATATTTCTACCTTTATTCATCAATTTTATACAAATTGAATAGGATAAATTTATATCTCATTATATTATCCCTCTATTTATAAGGATAAAAAATGAACACGCCATTTAGTAATTGGGTAGGTTACTTGTTTCAATTACTCTCTTTTCATCCTTTTTTAAAGATATCACTATAATTTTAAAGAATAAATTTATCCGGGCACATTACTGCTAACAATACCTGCCATTTTTATTAGAAAAATCGGTCCAAGATTTTTATTTTTTTGTGAGGCATTCTTATGAAAATTATGTCCTTAAATCATTTTAGTGGTAGATTAGTGAGATTTAGGAATGGAGCGGGCGGCCATCAGTTGACTGTAATCATCAAATATGATTTTGTTAATAAGATGCCAGACCGCCAATATGAAGTGATGCACTCAGGGCCGGCTGGACCATGAGGCGGGAGAAGCCGCCGCCTCAGGCCACCGGAATACGAAGGCCCCCGATTATTTTAGGCCTCTTATATATATATGTGTATCTATATAAATATTACAATTTTGTATATTGCACAACTATCAATTTGAGGTTAGTGGTTCGAAACCCACTTCTTTCAAAAAGAAAAAATGCTTCTATTCTATATTTTATACTTCTATCGTTTCTATCTTTAATTTTGTAGTTTCATTATTGATTATTGCAACAATTATATGATTCTTTTGTTCTTGTTCTCTATCTTAATTATGTTCTTCTAGTGCTTATTTAAATTTACTTGATATTTGTGTTTAATATTGTGATAAATATACAATATAGGGAAATTTTTGTCGAATTATTTTGATAAATATGTCTAATAGAAAATAGGAAAGTGGCTATGAAAAATCAAAGGAAAAAAAGAAGAAGAATTGATAAGTTAGTTAAATGTTGATTAAATAGGAAAGTGGCTATGAAAAATCAAAGGACAAAAAGAAGAAGAATTGATAAGTTAGTTAAATGTTGATTATAAAAATTTAATAAGTAATTTTGTAGCCGAGAAAGCAAGAAAGATGAAATGATTTTTTGAAAATAATCTACAACTTTTGTTACATGGTTTTTTTAGTACGTCGCCTCAGCCCCCAAATTACTGGATCCGGCCCTGGATGCACTAGACTTTTCAAAGGAATGTCGATTAATTGTTCGCTAAAATATTTCTGCATGGCTGCACAAATGAAAGAATTCATGTCAATGGCAGGATGTCTGAACCAACTTAAAATCTCTTTTCAGATATCACGGGTAAAATTGCAATGCCAGAAAAGATGATCGATCGACTCCATATATCATTCTTACAGAAATTTGGCACTAGCATGTCACTAGAGGCAAAAGTCGGGCTCGGGCTCGGGCTCGGGCTCTTTTAAATAATGGGATTGGGTCGGACCGACCCGAAAATCCATCGGGCCTAAGCCCATCCCGAAAACCGATATGGTCATCAAGCTTTTACTCCTTTTGGACTAGCCTGACCTCGACCCGAAATCACATCATCGGGCATGTGATATTTAAGCCCAAGCCCGTCCAAAATTGGCTCGGCCCGTCGAACCGAGCTTATTTTGCCACCTCTATATGTTGTATACAATACACTTTTTCTTGGTAGGAAGTGTTTCATGGATAATGTAGTGAACAAATTTCATCTTCTTACAAAGCTTGCTAATTGGCCCAATTAACCTATCAGACGAGACGTATCAGCCCAATACGAATCCAATAGAATCATGGGGCTTAAGGAGCCCATATCCAAATTAGAGGTGTTTAATAGCCTAACCAAACGTACGTGTCGGCATAACCGATCATGACTCTCGAACACATTGGCATGACTAACTGAAGAATGAGTCAAATAATTTTATACGCACAAGAATTAGAACCGTCCAAGAGGAGATGGTGGGCGGATAAGGCGGCAGTTAGGGTAGGAAAAAACCCTAATCAATTAAGTTATCCTATAAATAGGAGGCGGTCCGATTACATCATCTAATCATTCATACTTGAACTTCGATTCTTTTGATAACTTTATTACTTTATTGTACATATATTACTCTGATTCTTCCGATAATTTACTTGAGCGTCGGAGGTCCTACGGTCGATACCCTCACAAGTGTTTCGTTGGACTCTTACGTGTGTTACTTGTGACATGTTGCTTGTGCCACGTCGACCACGTCATCCACGTCTTCCTAGTAGTAGGACTTATCCGTGCCGATGACCTTTCTGCAAATAATGGAATGTTGTAAAGGAATGACAGAGTACCATATCCAAGAGCCCCAATTTACTTTAGGATGTTGATCCTTGATACGAGCCATAACCGCTTTCGTGGTAACCTGTCCTGAATGAAAATGTATTCATTTGACATCATCTTCACCGTCAACAATGGGGACCAAAGGAATATCAAGAGCATTACGTTCAATTCATACTTCTTATTTTAACTTCAACAAGGTGAAAGCTCATTAGACTTCAATTTTTACGTAATTTGTATTATTGATAATCCCGATGATATTATCTAAGGTATCGATATAAAAAATGATATTAAAATATAGTATTAACATAAATTAAAACTTCAACGGTGATCACCGAATAGGGAGTGGCATACATGTTTTCACCTCATAATACTCCTGGGGTGCACTCACTTTGATTAATTATGAGTGATAATGATGGATAATATTATTTTACCACCTTATATCTTGCTTGCTTTGATATAATGAAAAAATCGGGCATGAAGTATTAAATTTCGAGCAGTCCATTTTTCCTTGCCCAAGGTATAATTTTATACCTAAGAAATGAAGTGATAATATTTAGGTATAAAATTATACAACAATTTACCTAATATTTGTTTTAGACATTACTTCCTTTATCCATCAATTTCATGCAAAGTGATAAAGATATAAAATTGTAGCCCCCTCTTAAGGATTGAGATAAATATATTATCATTCGTACTAAACAAGATATAAAATTTATAGCTCCCTCAATTAGGGATAAATTTATACCACATTATATTATTCTTCTATTTAGAGGGATAAAAAACAAACACATCTCCTAATCTACACATTAATAATACTCCTATTTCGTAAAGGAAAAAAATTATAATTCCATGTAATTATACCTTAACGTTTAAAAATCAATATGGATCTACCTCTGACTTTGTTTATTGGAGGGCAAGTTTGAAATTACGTTGGTTGCACCAAAAAGTCTGCAGAAATTTGCAAGTGGATCGAGAAACCTTATTTTTATCTTTTAAGAGAAAAAAAATATAAAGATTAATCCCCCCATCCCAATAGCAAGGTCCATCTTTCCTTTTTAGAATATCCCAATAGCAAGGTCACAATCTAAATAAGAAAATAATTAGTGTGTAATAAGGGGGCTTGAGATGAGTTTAAAAAACAAAAGGGAAATAGTTATTAGATTACTTTTAATTATAATACTCCTTAATAAAGTAAAACAACTTACTTTATACACTAAACCTTTTTTTCTTAATATTCGTGCTCAATAGAAGGGGGACATTGCTATTGGGACGGAGAGAGTATTAATTACATCAGCCATCAAAACGCTACTAAAATCAACTTCTTTTAGAAAGAATAATTTGTAAAATTATTAACTACATGTTTAAAAGATACATAAATAAAAGAGCAGCGCTCCTGTGCGACTGCCACTTGTGTGAAACCGGATCCTTTGACCCGACCCGATCAAAACGGGACGGGTCAACCCGTCAGTTTTTTTTAATTCGATTTTTTTTAAATTTATTTTTCTTCTCCGCCTTCGGCTCCGATTTTAATTTATAGATAATGATTGTGACAAAATTAATATTTTTAGCTTGCTCTGAGGCCTTCGAATCTCCTCGCTCGACTCTTTAAAATAAAAAATAAAAAAAATGGAAAAAAGAATTAAAAAAAACTGAAAAAAAATCGGAAAAAAAAATTTAAAAGTTCGGCGCGTGTAACACAAGCTCCGAATAAAAAAAATTTGTCATGCACGTGCACGCACCTTGAGGGCGCGTGTGTTGCACGCGCCTAATTTATAGGCTGAAATGGACGCGTGTTTTACACGCATCCGACACGCGTGGGTTGCGTCACTTCGGTGCGACGGTGCACTCAAGTTTTTGCGTAAATAAATTTGAGACGGTTTACTGGGCCGAAAGAGTTGTATAATCCATTAACTCTTTTTACACACTAAAGGCCCAAATGAAGATGAGGCCCATTTAACTCTTTCATTATATCAGCGGCCAAGATTTTAGGACTATTCTCAACAAATAAGGACCGTCAGATATTCTAAAACCCTAGTTCTTATATACGTGAGCTAAAACCACTCTCTCTTCTAGCCGTTTGAACAACCCTCCACCTCCCCACCACCACCGCCGCCGCCGCAACCGGCAAATCTTCATCGAACGCCATCGTAAGTTCATCGCAGCTTCTTCTTTAATTCTCGGTACATTTTTATTTATTGTGTATTTATACGAAGATTTGTTTGATCTGAAGGTGTTTCTCTGTTTGTGCATTTGTATTTTATTAATAGAGATTTGTGTCTGTTTGTTAAGGTTATAATGCGTTAATAGGGATTTTTGTTGATTTTATTTGTATTCGTATAAGCTGATCTCATGAAGTTGAAATTTCTACGTAGCTTATGTCAAACATTTATGCTTTTGTTTGAATCTCGAGTTTTACTTGAAATTAAGATTGTGCTTTAATTTCGATGTATTTACATGGGGATTCATCTTTTCCGTTACTGAAATACTTAATCAAGTGCTCGACATGTAGCTGAGAGGGAAGAGTAAAGGAATTTGTTGTTAGTGTGTGTGTGGGTGTGTGTGAGAATTAGTTCGTCTAAGTTTTTGTCAAAATATTAGTGTGTTGATTGGGTTTTTACTAGGTGCATGTTCGGTTTGTGGTATTTTTAAAAAAAAAAAAGAAGTGTTAATATTTGGAAGAAGTAATCATTTCAATTTGTTTTGTGTAGGATGGCTGAGAAGGGAGGACAAATTGTTCCAGAGTCTGTTTTGAAGAAACAGAAGAGAGCTGAAGAATGGGCTTTGGTAAAACAGCAGGAGGTTGCAGCTATTAAGGAAAAGAAGGCTGCTAACAGGAAGCTGATTTACAATAGAGCTAAGGACTACGCCAAAGAATATGCTGCGCAGGTGTGTTATTGGAGCCTTTTGCTATCTATATTTGCTGCAATGAGTCATTTTACCGTGTGGTCGTTGACTTAACTTGTGCTCTGTTCTTGTGCTTTAGGAGAGGGAGCTCATCCAGTTGAAGCGCGAGGCGAGGTTGAAAGGAGGATTCTATGTGAACCCTGAAGCTAAATTGCTCTTCATCATTCGCATTCGTGGGTATGTACTCTTGTTATTTGGTGTGACATGATTTGTTTTGTATCATTGATATTAGTCTAACTTACTTTTCTTTCTGCCTGGAATGCTCAGTATTAACGCAATGCACCCAACAACAAAGAAAATTTTGCAGTTGCTGCGTCTGCGACAGGTGATGTTTCATATCCTTTTGATTCTATTACAGTTCGTTAAGATATTGGTTTTGCGGTTGTGGGGTTATCTCAAATTAGTTATATGGTTTATGATCAAGTTCTTGAGGTTGGCAACTTAGCCTATTTAATGCAACTGTAGCTGTTTAAATGGATGTCCTGCTCGATGGTAGAACTGACTGAGAACTAATATATTATGTTTGCTTATCATATTAAGATGCAGCTCTAGCTTCAGCAGCTCCTGTAATAAAGCATAAAATCCTTTTTGTTCTATGATCTGCTTAAATAGCTATGAACAATTGTTTTTTGGTAGTGATAACTTCAAAATGTTACGTTATCAGACATGAATTAGGTGGAACAAATAAGAGTGTAATAAATTTTTGATACTATAGTGTTAATATATATCTTGTTGGACCATATTGCCTTTTGAAATCTGTCCGTTTCTCATGATAAACTTTTTGATGCAGATTTTCAATGGAGTGTTCCTAAAAGTTAACAAGGCGACAGTGAATATGCTGCACAGGGTTGAACCATACGTGACTTTCGGGTATGCTTCTAGAAACTAGGTCTACCACTTGGAACAGTTTCTTTCCTAGATTTGCTGACCAATTTAGAATGCAACTTTCAGGTATCCCAACTTGAAGAGCGTGAAAGAACTGATATACAAGAGAGGTTACGGCAAGGTCAACAAGCAGCGCATTGCATTGACAGACAACTCAATCATCGAGCAGGTTAGTTTATCTATCCAGAAGCAGGCTTCTTCTACTTTGCCACACATTCTTTGAGTATTTTCACTGATGCCCGATTTGTGTTCCAGACTCTCGGCAAACACGGGATTATCTGCATCGAAGATCTCATCCATGAGATTCTGACTGTTGGCCCCCACTTTAAGGAGGCTAACAACTTCCTGTGGCCGTTCCAACTTAAGGCACCCTTGGGTGGTCTCGAGAGGAAGAGGAATCACTACGTCGAAGGAGGAGATGCTGGAAACCGTGAAGACTACATCAACGAGCTCATTAGAAGAATGAACTAGGTTTTGCACCCGTAGTATTTTTCGGCATTTTGAGGTTGTTTTGCTGCATTACTGTAAGATCGACAAGTCTTTCCCATTGTTCTTTTTTGTTCCTTAATTAGAAATCTGCTTTCACTTTCTGGTACACTTATATCTAGCTTGTTCTCTAGACATTTTTGAGCTAAAATTTACATGAGATTATTATCTATGGTTTGTTTAAACATCACCAAATTGTACCTTTTGTTTTCATACCTCCTAATTGAAGTCGATCTCTATAAATTGTTTATTGCTGTTGGAATATTTCCATGGCTTCTATTTTAGTTTGATGAAATCGTTCCATTTGTTACGAAATTGCCCCTTTGGCGTCACATTACATATTGCAAGACTTGCATTACAAAATAAATCGTTCTGAACTGTTTCTGCTTGCTTGTTGGTTTGAATATTTTATCTTCATTTTGTGAGGAAGGGGAATGAAGAAAACAGTTTATAAAGCAGCAATTAAAAAGCTATATATAACCGCCGTTTCCTCAACACCGGTATAACTCTGTTTTCCATTCTTTCCAAAAAAAAAAGTAAAAATAAAATGAAATTATGTAACTGTTGGTTGTAATTGTGTTTTAATGTATTTGTAGCAGTTGTTGGTTTGGGAGGGAAGAGAGGATCAATTTCAGACGAAGTTTGCTATAATAAATTAATGTCTTTTGGTTTTTTATACTCCAAGAAATTAGGGCATCTTCCTTTTCATTTAACGTTTCGGTTTCTATTTATTTTTCTTTAATAAAATTATCACCAAAAACTTGCATTTATAGTCATTTGATATCTACATTTCAAATCCCACATTTTTGTCCAATTATACTTTGATTTCAATGGTATGACTTGTTGAAATTCGTTAAAAATCTATGTTGCATGGGTGCGGGGGCGATACGATACGGGTGCACGGATACAGAATTTTGAAAATTATAGAGTGCGATTCGACAAAGTATTAATATTTTATTATATTACGTAACACTCATAAAATAATTAGAATTTTAAATTTTCATAAATTATATGTATGTAATTCATTTTCTTTAACCCAAAACTTAAGCATTTTCAATTATGAAATTTAATTAAAAACAAAATTTCAATTCAAATATCATTAATCCAATAGAGAAGCCATAATTCAAATAAATTTATCAAAATCAACCTCATACACTCGCTTCACCCACGAGATTCGCGAATTTTACACACAGGATTCGCGAATCCGATTACTTTTTATTCTTTATTTGGAAGGATATGCCACGTGGCGAATCGGGTGCAAATCCCACGGGAATCCGACGAGAATCGCACCCTAACGAGAATCCAATACGACAATATGGTATTTTTAGAAGAATCCGTGCATCATAGTTAAAAATAAAATCAAATGAGACTATATAGTAAGAAACTAAATTTTAATCATAATTAAAATTCAAAGCTGACTGATTTTCAGAACCTGAACATTTGCCCTCAAGATATATACTTAACAAGAAGGTCCAGAGTCCTATTCACAACTCTCTCTCTCTCTCATAGCCCAAATGCCAAAATATGATTTTTGGTTCAGCCAAGTGAACAGATTCCATGATTACAATCTCAAAATGAAGACAACAAAACAATTAAGGTGGAGGAAGAATAGGATTGTGTGCTTCAATATCAACATGCCTTATACCAGGAACAATTAATTGAATCTCTTTCTCTAGGCGATCTACTTCACTTCCAAGAGCTGTCACCACTTCCTCACCTGTTTGTTACACCAACATAATTACGATTTCACCTTCTGCACTTTATTAACTTATAGGTAAGAATGGTTGCTTTCTATCGAAACACATACCGTAGTTTGACATGATCTTGAACATTGTAGAATCATCGTTTTCCTTGGCAGCCTCCCGAAACTGTTTCATGACGTCAACACATTGCTTTATAACCAGTGTGATGTATCATTTATACTCCAACACATACGTAGAAGAAAATCTTGCTAAATCAAAGGAAAGCAGCTATTTGTACATGAAAACAGGTCAATATTTATTTCAACAATTGATGAAGGCCGACTATAGAAAATTGCTATGGGATACAATCGATGAAACATGTATTCCAGCTAGCAAGAAGAAAAGCCATGGAAAAAAGAAAATAAAAACAAGTGAAAACAATGACGAAATTACCTGTTTAGCCCACTCTTCACGTCCGGTTCTGCTTAGATGGTTTTGCACCAATACCACACCATTGAAGTCTGCAACAAGATAATTTGATAATTCATTGAGTTCCAGACATTTGGGGAAATCAAGTAAGATTATTTTGATTTTATGCATTTCCAACAAATTTGTGGAGCCAAAAGTTATATGAAAACTAGTAAATTTATGGTTCAAACTGTCACCTATTTCAGCCTTGAATCTAAAAAACCCTGGTCCTATAACCTCGCTTTTGCAATCGTATACTGAATCCACAACCTACAGCAGGAAATTTCAATTTTAAACACTAAATTTGTTGTTCGTAATGAATGAACAACATGAGAGTGAAATGAGGACGGTACAGGATCGTTTTTTAGAAAATGGAGCACTCTTTTCATATCATTATCATCAATCGCTCTGCCAATCAAAGAATGACGATTCCTCTGAATCAGAAATATCGCAACCTGCATTATTTGTCATCAAGTTAGGTTCAAGAAAGGTGCATCATTCTTCAGCGTATGAGCAAGCACAAGGAGATGTAAGTACAATCACATTTACCCAGATTCTCATAATTTCATTGAAGACTTAAACAATAAGCCTGACTAAACACTCATGAGAACATGCCTCCCATTATAGAATAGTGGCAATGATCTAAATCAGCACTTCGTTCACACAAAACTAATTTCATTTGACTATATCCTGACAACCATTTTTATAAAAAGAAATAGTTCCAAACAATTTCTTTTCAACTGAAACTTGCAGTTATCTCTTCAAAATATAAGAACTGGTAGCTGATGTGCTGAAAGACTGACATTTATAATCTCTAGCACAAAAATCAATGCACACATTACCATTCCCAAAAGGTTTCCCACGATAATTGAACCAATAGGATCATAGATTGCATTTCCTGTGGCATTCACAGCCACCAACGATGCACCAGCAATGAGAAGGCCAGTAACAGCAGCACCATCCTGAACCATGCACGTGATTTTACATTCATTAGAAAGGAAAATCAACCTTGCGAGTTACAATGGCAATGTTTTGATTACATTCATTTATATATATAAAAATAATCATGTGAATAAAGAATGAAATGGCAATATAATTATGTTGCATGTAAATAGCATGGGAAGAATGCCTCCCAAAACCTCCCTAAATATAGTCCATAGTGTTAAAACATTTTGAGCAGTAGTGTCTAAGGAAACCAACTGCTGCATCCATTGACCACAATAAGATAAACCTCAAATAAGTTCACATATAACCAAAATTGCAAGGGATATTGGATAATTCTGTGAAGCTAATTATTATAAAGAACCAAAAATCCTTTCCCATTTCCAGTAACTGGACAACCCTTGCTTATTAGACTCAAAACCAGCATTGGCATAATGCCTACTATCTTGGAAGTGTTTATCATGCAAATAGTTAAATTCACAAGTACATTTATATATCCTAAGTCCCGCTAGCCAAAATGCATGTCATGCCGAAGTCTTTCTGTCACGCATCTCTTAGATTTCTTAGAGATTCACAGATCCACATTATTTTGAGATTTCTCAGATCATTGAGAGGATAAATTTCAGAATGAGAAAATATTAGGCCAGGGCTAAACAAATTTCAACCTGTCCAGGCTCTGCACAGGGGGAAGAACAACTTACAAAATCACTTCCAATCTTTTCATAGGAAAATAAAACACTTTCAATTGAGTGAGTCTGTTTGCTTACAGGCACTTTAAATTTTAGTTTCTCTGATAAAGTATCTTAAATCTTTTAGTTATGTCAAAGAACTGGGAGGTGTTTTATTCAAGAATCTTCCTTTTCTCTATTTTATTCAGATTAGTTGAGCAGAAGAACATAGAAAATTACGTATTCCGTCATATTATGTTCAAGTTGATTAAATTAAACACTAATCAATATTATCAAACATAAGCACAAACATCTTATATATTGATATGTCATTCAAGATGTTCTCAAACATTACACTAAGAATATTTGATACTCTGATGTAGTATAACCCAAAAGTCACGAAATGACTGAAATAACTAAAATGTACAAGCTATCACCTCTGTCATGACAGCAACGGCTGTTGGATCATGACCACGCCAGATATAGTCTTTCACTTTCATTCCTTCTGCATCAGCTCCTTTCTTAACAGCATTGATTGCAACAAGAAGGGAAGCACCTGTGAAAATTTTACTTTACTCACAAGGAAATGTGGAAATGGCAGGAAAAAAATAGAAGCTCTCTTTCTCTGAATCGTAGAAAATAATAGAGATATTCACCTTCAATAAGGAAAGAACCAGCAATCACTAGAGCAGCATACTCTATGTGTTCTGGAGGCTGAAAAGAAAACAATATCAATAAATAAAGCGCCGTTTCAAGCCTAAAAAAAGAAATATCATTTTGAGATTATGAAAGTGAAATGTTTGATGTTGAGCTTAAAAGTTCAGTTACCTGAGAAGTCCATAAATTCTGAACGCCGTGAACAATCGTAGCACCAGAACCGAGACAAAATATACCGACAGCAGAAATCAAAGACCAGACAAATCTTTCCTTGGAATAACCATATCTGACATATAATTATTAACAAGATTCAAGCCCCAAATCATGACAAATATAAAGTCCAAAATCTACTCACACTTAAATATAATAGATCTAATCAATAGAAGGTAATATTATAAAAAAAATAAAATTAGAAAAAAGAACCATTGCATATTTTTTACAATAATCAGAGAAGTAATCAAAGTCAGAAAGTCTTTTGCCAAGGCTTGAAGGTACTAGAAAGCAAAACACTGAAAAGTTTTTATGAATCACTTGGAAAAGATACTTGTAAGTTTAAGACACCTCAAACCTCGCATCAAATGCTCTACAACTACATGAGGCTGAGAACTTATTCAGAAATCACACTATGTAGACGGAAGTATCAGAGAAATCCTTACGGGTGGAGAGCATCTGGTGCCCGGCGTGAGCTACTTAAACCATAAGCAAGAAGAGCCTGCAAGGTGTAAACAAGGAAAACATTGATTAAATTCACAGGGCTCATTGATAGACAAGTAAAAACATTACCAATATAGTGAGAATGCCATTCAGCAGCCATACAAAGAACAACAAGAAACGAAGTACCTGGTTTGCAAAATCTGCAACTGAATGAATAACTTCGGCTAACATCACATGGCTTGACGTGGACCACCAGACCCCAAATTTGAGAGAGAAAACGAGAAAGTTGCAGCAGAGTGCAGTTGTGACTGCTCGCTGGCTAAAGGAACCATGTCATATTAGAAAACAAACCACATATCTACCAGTAAAAAGAAGAAGACGCATTCCGCGTAAAAAACTCAAATAGGTTAACGAACATCCCCTGCCATTGACGTCGAAAAAGGTTCAGAATATGCTAAACACCTAATAGCTGAGGAAGCAGAGATATCCTAAACTTTTTCCTGTTATGGCTAATTCACATGCGTGGGAAAAGCAACAAGAATGCTTGAAGAGATAATACTTCACTAGAGATATACACAAGTAAATATGAAAATTTCACAATCCAACTCACATACTGCCAAAGCATCCTTAAATCCCAAAAATTGAATAACTTAACTTTGAAAACCGGAAACTCTACAGAACTTCAATACAAAGGGAGGGAAAACCAAAATAAGCAAAACGAAATTACCCATGATCATGAACAACAATCTTCTCAATCTTTTTAGCTCTTGTAAAAAAACCTGCATACAACACCGCCATCTAATTACAAAACATACCACAAATACCTAAACATGAAGAAAAAAATTACTTACTTCGCGTTAAGTGGGACTTGTGGAGAAAATTCGACGCTAAAGAATTCCGCAGTACGACGGAACGCCGCCGTTGAGCGATCCCATGAGGGCAAGAAAACTCATAATCGAGTATACTTTGACGATTAACCAATTTATTTTCTTGCAAGTTGGTATTTTCCGGCTCGCGAGAGGAGAAAGGGGCATGAAATTGAGCAATGGAGCAGCGGAACGCAAAATGACGGCTTCGTTCATGGCGGAGGCGCGAGAGGAGAAGAGACGATCGCATTATAATAATAGCAACTAAAATAAACCAAGAAACAGCTGACGCATGAGGTAGGCAAATGCAAGGCCCGTATTTTACTTCCCAGCGGAAAAGGGTCTAGGGTTTTGCCGTTGGGCTCAGAAATTACCGGCGGCGGGCGGCGGATGAGTGGTGTTTGTAGAAGTTGTGGTTGTGGAGGAAGGAATTTTTATTAGCTTCCACAGTGAAGGCAGGGAAGCATATTCTTCATTCCCTACTGTTGGACTCTCTCTCTCTCTCTATCTCACTCTTTTAAATTTGGTAGTGTAAATTGCAATATAAGCTCATGAACTAAATAATTTAGCATATTTTATTACTAGTAAATAAATTTTTGTTTTTTTTTCTTTCTTTTTTTAAATGTCTATTAAAGCAAGTTCTATTATCTCTAAATAGTAGTAGTATATTCTAATAAATTTGATCAACTAGATAATAAGTATAGTTTATTAATGACATCGATTACATATCAGATAAAAGTTCAAAAACACAATTACCAACTCCAATTAAAGAAATGTAAACATCAAAGTTTAAGAATGCTGCAACTTAGAGGAAAATAAAATACACAAGAAGGCCTTTCACATCACATTTCTCAGCTTAAAAATTGCCATATGTCATATTTGTAACTTTGTCATGTAAATTTGATAACTTGATCCGAAAATTAGACCATAAACTATAGTTTACCCAAAACATATGAAGGTTTATGAAAATTTAATAATCCCAAGCCATATAGATAAGTGATGGCATTTATAAGAATTTCTAGTTTGGTTGAAGTAGAAATGAATTGAAATTCAAGCAATGAAAACGACCACATAAATCAATCTGAGCAGTGATAAAATATTAGTCATCTCCAAAATGCATCTCTTGCCAAGAAAATTCGAACTAACATACAAAAAGGTGGTCATAAATCAACAACATTATCTAGCAATCTATGTTACAAATCAAAAGCTAATCTAATATGTGGGGGAGCTCAATCATGCACATTATCAACCCAAACAATGCACAAAGAAATCTGTATGAGCCTGTATTATTCACCTCGATGTCTCTTTATATGCTCGATTAATTTTGCCGTGCTCCTCAGTACTTGTAGTTGCTACGGAGTATGACCTCCCACGCTATAGCCTATATGATATGCAATAAAATACATCTACAGTCACCTAGTTGCCATGGAAACGGCCTTCTCTCCTGGCACGTGAACGAGTTTCTAAATGTTCACCATCGGAGACTCCCGACTTTCCCACCTGGTCATGCCGGGTTATGATTCTTATGGGGTGTGCTTCTGTGTTAAAAACCCATTCGTCAAGGGAAATGACTGAAGACGGTGAAAAGAGAAGGTACAGATACTTCAGCGTCTCTGCTAGGAAAAAGCTCTGCATCATGTTATCTTTTACACCGGTGTTAACCTGGGAAACGAGAGACCAAATAGTCAGGTATGGTTTGAAAGATACAGAAAAAGTGCCATTCAAGTAGAGAGCCATATCTCTACAGCATATAAATACATCTCTAGCAGCACCAGGTCATAATAGCAGTAAGAGAAAAATGTATATTCCTGAATCCAGTCTTATAAGAAATAATTACGCATACCAACTCCATGGGACAAAACGGATCCCCAACAGAGTCATAAAACAGATGATATATTAACATAACAGAAAAGGAAAGATGTGGACTTCTGATTCTAGAAACTTAAGGGACTTATAGAATATCTATAAGACAAGAACATGAAGACCAATACAATTAAAATAATTCACAAGTCAAGAATGCTCACATCCTTCAATCCAACGTATCCAGACTCTATGCGGGAGTTCTTCTCAAATGCTTGAAATATATTCCATCCCCACTCTTGATATGTCTTATTTCCAGTCAAACGCCAGAGGTAAAAGAGTGACTCAACTGTCTCTGGCCGTAATATGTTCCATGATGTTCCAACGCTCATATCCTAATATATGAGTAAGCAAAATAGAAAAGAAACATTTACTCTTTTACTTCAGTACAATATAAGTTTCTTGAAATATTTTAGAAACCGTAACCAAAGACTCTCACCTGCCCTGAATTGAAAAAGTAGTTTTCACCCGCCAATTTTGTTGGAGTAGACTGGTAGAAGTTATAGCAGGTCCAAGCTAGCTGCATAGATGTTCAAGATTATCCAATAAGAGCAGTAAACGGCCCTATATCACAGACCTGTCACTCAAAAGGCTTAGGGGATAATTGGTATGTTTACCTCCTCAGCCAGAGTTAAAAATTTCTTGGCTTCATCAGGAGCATAACCTGAAGAGCCCAACGCTATCATACCGGGTGCAAAACATGCTAGTTCATCCATCTGAAAATGTATATTAAATGAGATCAGTTATTCAAAGTCAACACAATAAGAAAATATTATGCATTAAATAATGCAACAACTATAAAAATCCACCTTATCTATAAAAGATGTTCCAATCTTCTCACAGAGATAAGTAAAAGAAGAGGGGGTTGTTCTCCGCACCAAGCTTTCAAGACCTATCATTGATGTCTCCCACATTTCCCTATTAGGAATATAAGCGCATCAAAACCATGTGTTTCCATTGGGACAGAACAGTTATTAAATAATTACCTATAATGCTTGACTGTATTGGTTTTATTTCCTTGTATCCAGACCTTGAGTAAGTATTCATAAAAACTGCACAATTTTGTGTCCTTATGTCAAAACGTTAGAAATCCTCATAAACATCACCTTCGGCCATCATAATTGATCCATGCTCAGAAAAGTTCCTTACAGTATATGCTGAAATAGGTGTCATAACATAAGATGGTACTTACAGATTTCAGAAATGTAAAATGTCATACCTGTCACCCATGGCTCCAAAAGTTATGGTTGAATACGACCTAGATCCTTTGTGTGGATTGATATATATTGGAAGTAAACCATCAGGAGGAAAGGTTTTATTTAGCTCCGTAATGACATTTTCCACCTGAAACATCACAGAATCAATTTGAGGAAAGAAAATTCTCAAAGGTTTAACAGGAAAGAGAAAATCAGTATGTCTGCCATTCGAATCCTGAAATTATATATAAATATATTTATATAGTATTACACCCCATGAACACAATGCATTATCACATCATAATAATGCTTCAATGAAGTTACTTTTACACTTAACTCCCCATAACCAACTGCACAGAATGTGAATAAGTAAAAATGAAGATGGAAAAACTAATATATATGGGTATCTGTATGCAGAGAAAGAGAAAGATCAAAACCTTCTGCTGATACTTGGGATCCCCTGTCCTTTGAGAAAGAGCAATAAATTCCAGTTGCTCAGTGCCAGAATCTGCCAGAATGCTGTCACCCTAAATGAGAATACAGAAAGAATTATATGTCAATCACTTACATGCAAGATCGTAAATTAATCAGCAACATTGTTCCAATAAAATCTAATCATGGAAATACAAACTTGAATCACCAGATATGTTTTATTAGCAAAGCAACACATGCAATCCCTAAGTTAAATAATAATCACTTACCCCTGTCCACCCAGGATTATGAGGATTTCCATTGACCAGGTTAATAATATTATATGGGATGCCAGAAGGAGTATCCCATGCAGGTAGAAGCCTGTCAGCAATATCCTTAGCTTTTTCAAGGAAAAGTTTATCTCCAGATAAATCATATGCACTGAGAAGTCCACCAACGACTCTGGATTTCACAAAGATAGAGTATATTATAAGTACAGCATTCGGGATGTTTCTTTTTATTCTTATGAAGTGATGATGGACTCATTAGCGAATTTGTAGATCAAGTTCGGGTAAGAAAATTAACTAGAGGAATATAAAAGACATTTTAAACCTTATAAAGCAACCTTATGGTTGTCTCGAAGACACTGGCTTCATAGTTCTTGTTAAAATCCAGGGACTCTGCAACCCACCTGCCATTAAAAACTTGCTAGGCATCAAGAATCACAGGAACAAACAGTGATGTTGCGCCAGAAAAATTGAGTACTTCAGTCAAGCATCTTACAAGGAGAATCACAGAAAGCAAGGAATTTTCATCTCATTAATACCCTATTAACAGATCACTACTTCACGGATTCTGTTACTGAGACATATATGGTGATGAAAATCTAGAAGCATGTAGAAAAAAATTATGTTTACTAGTTGAAACACAATACTGATCCACATTCAGAAACACATGATTTTATGCTTCTGTTCCAGAAAGGGCCATGTACTGCTGCAGATCAATTTTGATATTTCATGGCATGCTTGGGTTTTACGGATGCTTCTGGTAAAATTTATCAGCTTCACATGTTTAGATAGAAAAACCACCTAACTGGAATCATGAACTTACTCTCTAGCCTTTTGGAACTGCTCATCTAATCCCATTATGTATAGCGTATCAAGAGCATCAACTAGAGTCGCTCCAAGTCCACCAAAGCTATCAACACCATTCTTCGTTTGAGGCTGACAACCGTACATTCCCATCAGTATCCAGATTGGAGAAAAGGAAAATCAAAACCTTTTCTACCACAAATTACTCAAAAGATGACTAGAAGACGCAAGGGCAGACATAATAGCAAGATATGCATAAGCTGACTGAAAACACACCTGAAGTTCATCATGGCCCCAAGCATATTTTTCATAGGAACTCCATGCGTGAATCATGGCATCTTTAACTTTCTCTCTTCGTTCAATATTGATTGGGTCTTCAGAAACATCTAATTTCTTGCTTTCGTTTCTTTCTTCAAATACATTTTCATTCCCCACACCACTATGACCAGCCTTCAATTCTTCAAGCTGGAATAATCAATCAAATATAGTGTTAATAATTATTAATGATGATTCGGAGGAAAGAGTTTCTGAAATATGAAGACACTCATGAAAAGAATGCCAAATCTCAAAATAACACTGATGTGAATCTTCTCCCAACACATACAATCGCATGATGCAAGCACATATTGTTACAGTAAGTTTCCATGCCATGATTGTTACAGGGAATTTTGAACTCGTGAACAGATAATTCAAACTCGAACTAATTTTCTGCAACATGATTTATAATCTCAATCAGAAAGCAGCATCCAAGAAACCAAGAAGAAAAAATATAAACTAAGAAAATTAAACTCCTTACTAGATTATGCAACCGAGTGACTTCATCATTCAATTTAGACAACTCTTCCTGCACAGCAATACAATAAGCAGTTATTAGCAACAATAGTGCAAGTCATTCTTTCAACGAAGAATCAAAATATCAAGACGAAGATCCACTACAAAGTCAAACCAACACATAAAGCAACATGTTGGCTTCAATTCCTGGCACTCAGTCATAAAAAAACTCCAACCAGGTATTTTTTTTTTCTTTTTTCTTTTTAACACCAGCATCCATTTTACAAAATTGTAGAACTCACTCAATTTGTGGGAGAACGGACTAAAGCATAATAGCAGCCGCACAATATGCAGCACCTAAATATCATATAACTAGACTGGATCTAACCAGTCCTTCAGAAGGTACATTTGATTGACAAGAACCACAATGTTGACAGCTTCATACTAGAACTTCCACACTCAAATTAACATAAAAGCTCCTCATTTGTACCTTCTAAAGGAGTGCTAGTATAAAAGACATCATTTGTTATAATCTAGTCATACAAAATCCCAAAACATCAGCTGGAAAACATCCATTCAAGAGTAATTTTCCAGAAGTAGTCAGCCTTTAGCTGAATTCAATCGCCCCCTTCACTATTACCACGCATCATGCTCTACATCAGCATCAGAAACGCACATTAAAGGGGCCATAATGTTTGCATCACATCCCCAACAACCTAAATTGCATTGACTAATACACCAAAAAGAAAATCACGACCACCAACCAATTTTCAAATCTTATCCAACAGAAAACAGCCAAATATCCTCAGATCATTTTCTATACATCAACACAAATAATACGAACAAAATCACCAACACCACAGATTCAAACGATACTAACAAAAAAGTAAAAAAAAAATGCAATATGTACCTCGTGCTCGTGGACCAAAGTCTGCCGATCCCACACAACTAAAGTCGCGCAAACAAACAGTATCAAAAGCGAAGCCAAACGCTTCGGCCGCTTCAAATAATAGGCCGGATTTAGATACCTCCATTTGCTGATGGAGGATCTACTCCTCGCCATATTTTTCCAAAATCAAAAGGAAAAAAAAAAAAAAACAGCAGCAATTGAAAATTAAAGATTAAATCAACAATCAACGGAATCGAGAAGATCACAAAGCGATCTGCATAAAATGATGCAATCTTTGAGATTTTCCGATGCGGAGGATTTTTCTCCCGGTGGACATAAACCTCCTTTATTTGGTAAAATATCGAAATAGCAAAAAAAAATGTAAATGAAAAGGGGTGGATAGATTTTTCTTCCGTTAATTTAATATAAACGGAGATGTTAGTAAATACTACTTAATTAAGATGACTAATGGGAGGGAGACACGTCAGCATTTCGAGGAAATATTGTCGTTGAAAATGTATGTATTTTTCTAACGAATTTTAGCCCGCAATTTACCCAAATTGGATAATTAAAAGGTAAGTAAAGATGGGAATTTGTTTTAAGTACGTTTTTACTCATTTTGACTCGTGATTCTATCAAGTGGTATTGTACATATTTTTGTATTTTTTTTAAATCATATTTTTGTAATTTTGAAATAATAGAATCTACAATTATTATGATTTATGACTATCATATGAGTGTTGTATACTAAGTACTAATTTACAAAGCGCTCGAAGAACTTTAAGAAGATATAGTACTCTATTGATTATTTAGTATTGAAGTACATTAAGTTTAGTGATTGTATCTTCTCCAAAAAAAAACAAATTGTGATTGTATATAAATGTGACAAATTGTTATGAACGGAAATTAGTATTAATGTTTTATTAATATTTTCTTATAACTTAGTGATCTATCTATTTGCCTCGTAATTTTCTAAGTTATATGTAAATTGACTATAGACTAAATTATGCCTTTATTTATTATTCTGTGTAATTAATGTAGTGCAGTGATTAATTAACTATTATTGAACTCTACGAAAAAATTAAGTTGACTTAACTCGGTCAAAACTAGAAGCCCAAAGACTACATAATCTTGAGCTTATTTTGCAATTTTTCCAAGAAGTCTAATTCAGGCGATCTAATTTATGACAGTCGGATTTTTGACTTGCACAGTAATGTAGCTATAGTAAAACATATGTACATCCTGTTCGACAAGAAACGATGTTGTATCAAGTTATTAAACGACGTCACGTGTATATCTATACTTATATAAAAAGTGTCTTGTTTTACAAAATTTGATATTTCTATTATATCCTTATTACATATTTAATTTAAGGGTAATAATGTAATTAGTATTATTATATTTATAACATATAATAATAAAAATTAAGTTTACCTTTTATAAGTATAAACTTTTTATATGGTAAATACCCATCATCTATACTTTATGTTTTATTTAGTTTTTCAATTAGTTAATGGGTTTTCACGATTTTCTTCATGTTTTTATATTGATCAATTAACTCGTAAACTGAAAGATTTTGAATTATTATAACTGACGAGCTCTTTAAAATTGTTGTAAGAATATATAAACTTATTCTCTAAATAAATCTTGATTTTTTAAATTTACATATTAGTTACTCCCTCCGTCCCACTAAACATTTCTTATTACTGTTCAGCACAGGATTAAGGAGAAGGGTAAAAAGTTAGAAAGTGGATAGGTCCATCACTTTTGAAGAGTTAATTGTTTCCTTATACGAAAACAAGACAAGTTCAGTGAAATAGCAAAAAAAAATAAAGACAAATTCAGTGGGACGAATGGAGTACAAAATATACATCTCAACCGTTCAAGAATTTTTTTTATTTTTGTCTACATATAACTAATGCGTTTAATTAGATTTTATGGCAAGTAAAATAAAATAATATTTATGGTGCTATTTTCAAGATTTTTTTGAATTACTTTTGTAGATTCGTTGATTAATAATCTATTTCAGGTAAATAATTCATAATCTATAATAATAAAAAAAAAATATTTCAAGTATTTCTAAGATATATTTAGAATATGTGAATGAAATATATAGGTCTTTTCTATCACTTTAAATCATACTCCCTCCGTCCACAAAGATTGTGTCCATTAGGTTGTGGCACGTGTATTAATAAAAGTTTGACAAATGTTAAGTAAGTGGAGAAAGGGACCCAACCCACCCATCTTAAGCTTTTATTGTTCGGCACAGAGATTAAGGAGAAGAATAAAAAAATATAAAGTAAGTTGAAGAGTTAATTGTTTTCTTTTTAGGAAAGAGGTCAAGATGGATGGGATGTCTCAATATGGAAAGAGGCTCAAGATGGACGAGACGGAGTGAGTAATATAATGGGTGGGGTCATGTCCTAAAGTGAAAATGATGTACTATTTGTGAACGGACGAAAAATGATAGATATGCACACTCTTCGTTGACCGAGGAAGTATAAATTAAAATTAGATTCCACATTTCTTCAATTATTTTTTACCGAAGTAACATTTATGTCGATATTGATCATGTAATTTAGATTATAAGTATATGAGGAGTTAATGTTATTTTTAAAGGCAAACACTTCCATGAGACCGGTCTTTTATTAGAGACCGGATCCGGGTCGGGTCGATCCGAAATAAGCCTATAAATTAATAAAGTTCACTATTTCTACCAATTGAAACCGCTAGCCTACCGGTTAGCGCCTCCGCCTAAAATACCCACATGTTGTGGGTTCGAATCCTACATATAATAATTGTGTGATTGAATATTTTATATGTCTTATTAACTTCTTTGTTTATTTTTTCAATTTTTTTCGTTTTTCTTAATTTATTTCTTTCAATAATATTTGTTAATTTTAAATGATGCTTTATTAATCCCTAAATATTACTTTTCTTCTTGTTAATTATTACTTTTTATCTTGACAATTATTACTTTGAAAAATAATACTTTTGTTTACAACAATTGTTACATAGAAAAAATATTACTTTTCTTTTCGAATCCTACATAATAATTGTGTGATCGAATATTTTATATGTCTTATTAACTTCTTTGTTTATTTTTTCAATTTTTTTTCATTTTTCTTAATTTATTTCTTTCAATAATATTTGTTAATTTTAAATGATGCTTTATTAATCCCTAAATATTACTTTTCTTCTTGTTAATTATTACTTTTTATCTTGACAATTATTACTTTGAAAAATAATACTTTTGTTTACAACAATTGTTACATAGAAAAAATATTACTTTTCTTTTCGTGAATTATTACTTTTGTTTACGACAATTGTTCATTGAAAAATAATATTACTTTTATTTTTGTGAATTATTACTTTTTATCTCGACAGTTATTACTTTTGTTCACGACAAATATTACTTTAAAAAATATTACTTTTATTTACGATAATTGTTACATTGATAAAATATTACCTTTCTTCTCGTGAATTATTACTTTTTATCCTAATATTACATTTCTTCTCGTGAATTATTACTTTTTATCACGATAAATATTACTTTTGTTTACGACAATTGTTACATTGAAAAATATTACTTTTCTTCTCGTTAATTATTACTTTTTATCCCGAAAGTTATTACTTTGAAAAAAATTATTTTTGTTTTCGACAATTGTTATTCGAAAAAATATTATTTTTCTTTACGACAATTGAAACTTTGAAAAATATTACTACTTTTGTTTAAGACAATTGTTACTTTGGAAAAATATTAATTTTGTTTACGATAATTGTTATTTTGAAAAAATATTACTTTTCCAATTGTTACTTTTTATCACGACAATTGTTACTATGAAAAATATTAATTTTGTTTACGATAATTGTTATTTTGAAAAAATATTACTTTTCTTCACGAAAATTGTTACTTTTTATCCCGACTATTGTTACTATGAAAAATATTAATTTTGTTTACGACAATTGCTACTTTGAAAAAATATCACTTTTTTAAAAAATTATTTATTCCAATAATATTTGTTAATCTTCAATTAGAATATATTAATCCTCAAATATTACTATTCCTCTTGTTAATTATTACCTTTTCACTCGTCAAATATTACTTTATTTACGATAATTGTTACATTGAAAAAAAAAAAATTCTCGTGAATTATTACTTTTTATCTCGATAATTTTTGCATTATTTGATCTATTGAGACACTTTTAAGTGTCCTAATAGCTGTGTGATAGGACATTTTATGTGTCCTATTATCTGTTTTGTTTATTTTTTTTTTTCAGTTTTTTCGCTTTTTTTAAATGATTTATTCCAATAATATTTGTTAATTTTCAATTAGAATTTATTAATCTCCAAATATTACTATTCCTCTTGTTAATTATTACCTTTTCACTCGTCAAATATTACTTTGTTTACGATAATTGTTACAATGAAAAAAAAATTCGTGAATTATTACTTTTTATCCCAACAAATATTACTTTTGTTTACGACAATTGTTACATTAAAAAAATATTACTTTTCTTCTCGCAAATTATTACTTTATATCCCGACAAATATTACTTTTAAAAAATATTACTTTTATTTACGACAATTGTTACATTGAAATAAATTATTATTTTTTTATCGTAAATTAGTACTTTTTATCCCAATAAATATTACTTTTCAAAAATATAACTTTTGTTCACCGACAATTGTTACATTAAAATAAATTATTACTTTTCTTCTCGTGAATTATTACTTTTTATCCCGATAAATATTACTTTTGTTTACGATAATTGTTACTTCGAAAAAATATTACTACTTTTCATCTTGTGAATTATTACTTTTTATCCCGACAAATATTACTTTTGAAAAATATTACTTTTGTTTACGACAATTGTTACTTTGAAAAAATATTAATTTTCTGCTCGTAAATTATTATTTTTTATCCCAATAAATATTACATTTGAAAAATATTACTTTTATTTACGATAATTATTACATTGAAAAAATATTACTTTTCTTCTCGTAAATTATTACTTTTTATCCCGATAAATATTACCTTTGAAAAATATTACTTTTATTTACGACAATTATTACATTGAAAAAATTTTACTTTTCTTCTCGTGAATTATTACTTTTTATCTTGATAAATATTACTTTTGTTTACGACAATTGTTACTTTTCATCACATCAATTGTTACTTTTTATATGAAAATTTGTTTTTAAATATTATAATTTAAAACAAAATTAAAAAAGTAAAAAAAATAATCGGGCTTGAATATTTAATAATAATAATAATAATAATAATAATAATAATAATAATAATAATAATAATAATACCGTGCATACTTTTTTTATGAGTGATGAGAATGTTATCCAACATTTGAAAATATATAAACATAAGAAATTCATTCAAAAACCAAAAGTAATATTTATCGAGCCCATTAAATTATATTACATCCACTATTAACTCAAAAGTGTATCTGATTCAACATCACATGTAAGAAACAAATAAAGAAAAAAGAGTCTTTTTGCAAAACTTTAGCTTGTCTGAACTATTACATCCGATCCAACAGCTGAAGCTAGGCTATGTAAATATGTCATTTCTATTAGTACTATAGAGCTAAGCGAAACGAATTCGATCATCACGATGAATCATTGCCGTTTCCAGCAACACTCAGAACCATTTCCTCCGCCTCAAAATTTCCATTCTGCCAAGAGGCAGAGGATAAATGTGTCGTTAGATGAGCAAAAATCGATCAGGAGAATATCCAAGGATTCTAAATTTTCGAGGAAACATACCTCTTCACTTCTGTTGCGCGGAGGGTTGGTTCCCAGAGGGGTTGTCTTAGATAGGTCCCTCAAAGTTCCCTGAAACGTCGAAAATTTTGGTGAAGCACCCTCCCATTTATACAGACGGATTGAAATTTTCACATGGATTAAGAAAAATTATTGAAAAAGTAAATTATATAGTAAATTTCTTAATATGCCCCTATTTATTATTTGACTATGTATGTTTTATGAGTTAATCAAAGAATTAAATATGGATATATTAGTAAATGAGCTAAAAACATTACTTTTTATGAAAACAAGCCTATATATTTGGGACATGCGAAAAAGGAAAACAAACCTATATAAATGGGACGGAGGGAGTATGTTTTTATTAAAAACATAAATATACTTTGTAACAACCTTCAGCAACAGATACTACACTTACTACCAAAACATTTGGTGTAATGTAATTCTAAGAGGAAAGCTCACAACAACTCAAAATCAAGATTATTCCATGTCAAGTTTCAACCAATTGTTGAATTCCTTTTTTTATTTAAAGAGGAAGATAGCTCATATAACAAAATATCATAGGAAGCCACTATTTAAATAAGATCATCATATAATTCCAGCAATTTTCATAGGAAGCCACTATTTAAATAAGATCATCATATAATTCCAGCAATTTTCCTCACAGGACTCCAAAACCTCAGAAAATATACTGAAACTACCACAAACAATAACCAATGCAATTAAGTAATCAAGATTTGGTAGATTGGAAATGCAATGATACAAAGGCAAAGAAGAAAACATCTTCAAAAAGATTTAGGATAAGCTTATTACAAGCCGAATCAGTCAAAATGACAACATAAGGAGATTTAACGGTAATATGGTCAACGTATGTAGAATGTAATTTCTGAATCCCCCGACTTACCTTATTTGCCCACATGAGTCCACAAGCATTGCAGAGGGTCCTTGGTCCCTCCGGGCCACGGCGCATCATTGGAGTAGACTTCTCACTGATACCACAGTGCCGGCAACTGACACATCAATATAGAAAAATGGGCTAGCTCAGAATGCAAGATCGATACGAGATTTATATCTTACAACCCAACTAGTTACTGTATACATTAAAGTGAACAAAGTGCAATGTCTGGTTCCAAACAAAACCGTGCCACATCTGATAGATGCTGCAATTGGGGCTCCAATTCTTATTTCCAACAAAGAAGACAATTTTCTCCAATAAAGAAAAAAGAAAAAATGACCCATCAACTTTTTAACAATTTTCAAAATGTTTCTCTCTTTCAAAGTCAACATTTTGCTCACTTAGACATCAATCTCCACAGATAAGTCTCCCTTTTCTGCCCTGTTTTCATGTTTTTGCATTTTAGCAAGTGTAGTAGCTACCATAATACAGCACTAAGATAAAACTAAAAAACCCAAAAATGGTCGCTATGTATCAATTTGGAAATAATCTGGAATAGAATTGACAATGACATCCCAATCTCCTGTTTATCATTTGCCTTATTGGAGATAATCTTAAATAGTGGAAACAAAAGGCAACATGTCAAGATACAGGAAAATGAAGTCAATAATAGCAATCAGCATTCAACAATACATCCTTAAAATAAAATGTACAAAGGAAAGTTGATCAGGAAGGAAAGCAGGGACAAAAACATGATTCGACATATTATCAGTACTAGTTAGCAGGTGAAGCACAAAACATAGTAAAATTCATGTCCAATTTAAACTCACGAAATATCTTGAACATGTGATCCATTGCCATCAGTTCCCCAGCTCTGATTTGAGTCCCAGCTCGACACTGCTGATGCACTATCATCATTCGGTTTTGATGATGTGAATTGGCCTTTGTTGCGTTGCATCCTTTAGAATTAAGGAGAATATCTAATTAAACACGTCTATTGGAAAAGTTCCAATATATAGTGCAAGGGAATTCCCATACCTTAGAGCAACTTCCTTCCGAACTGTATAGCGTATTTTCTTGTCAAAATTTCGCTCTTTCCTCTTCTCGCGGAATCTTATAAGTGAAGCCAATCTCTGAGGAACATTTAACTTCTGTGGAGTACTGGATAAACCCTATCAACAAGGAAAAGACCACAGATACCCAGTGAAAAGGACCCACAAAAATTGAAACGCGCGAAATAGTAATCTCAATCAGATATAACATACTCTGTTATTTGGAGAAGATACTGGAACAGTAGGAATGTTAGGAGGCACTTCACGCCCTCCCAGTAGAAGAAGTACAGCTTGAACCTGAAGGGAGATGTAAAAAAATTAATTTAACAGTGCAACGAGGGGGCAGAGAGGATTGTTAGAAACTGGAAAGGAACATATAACAATAAATATAACTAAAATCCTATAACAAAGCAGGGACCGGATAGAGCTCTATCAAGAATGACTTTTGGGTGGAATACTTGGAGGATTCTGTAAGAGATTTTGTGCAGACATCCTATAACAAAGGGGAATTACAGCCCATATGAGATTAACTATAAGGAATAACAAATAAAAGTTCTATAGACAAAACTGATAAATTTAAAGGTAATGAGTGTGTTATCAGGTGAACCATGTAAGATGAAATTTGTAACAGCACAGTACAGTCACAACGAGATCAGACATATGGCACCTTAAAAAAAGTCGGCAGACACATTAACATAGAAGAAATGGCGTCAAAACCTAGAGGTGAGGGTGATGCCACTTTAATATTATTACATAAAGCTAGGACCATAAACTTGGACTCAATATATAACATGAAGGCAAGCGCATTAATTTTATAGCACAGCCTGCACTTTAATATGTCCTATAAACATGTAATGCTCTAAAGTTTAAAAATACAACATTTATTTCAATTTTCAAGTACTTCAAAACACCTAAGACGTATAGGTGGATACCGACAATAGAACCTTTGTCCGGTTCATAACCACTAACATTGATAATAGAAATCTTTATCTTTTGCATGTAATCACCTTTCACTTAAAATGTGATAAGCTCCCCATGCACAAATATAGAAACGAATTTGATGAATATTGTACATGGAACTGCATGAGTCAACTGGCAGAGATAATATCACACCAATAAATACAGCAGAAAATAACAGAAATCTTTAATCTTATGCATGCAATTGCCTTTCACTTATAAGTTATAAGCAAGCTCCCACGCAGAAATAGATAACGAACTGGAATATTTAGTGCATAAAAACATACACATCCACTGGCAGAGAAATATCACACCAAGATCGAGCAAAGTTTTTTACTTTATTAAAATGATCAAGTTATAAAAAGAAATCAGCATGACCAATTAATGTATATAAGAGATATAGCACCTTTTCAGGTGACACGGAATCGAACACATAAACTTGACCCTGGAAGGAAAGAGTGAGCTGATTACTATTCTCGCCTCCCCCAACATGCGGAATCAGTGCACCACTATCAGATTGGCTACCCATATTCGCTCCAACATCCCCATCTATTACTTCATTCAACCCTCCAGTTGTCACAATGTTGTCATCTTCGCCATGCTCATCTTGATCCATGGCGTTCCCGTTACTCATATGGTGATGGTGCAGTCCATGGTGATTTTGATCTTGCAAGTAATGCATCATCCCCGGTTCGCCTCCGTGAGTTCCGTCCATTTTCACACTGAAAATTTAGAAAAGTAATGAACTTCACTTTTCACACACTTGCAGTGTCCACAAGCTCAAACAATCTATCCTTCAAATTTTACATGAAAATAAAAGTAGAGAATCTCAGCAGCGATAACAAGCAGGAGTGCATTATAGTTCACAAATATCTCACAATCAAAGTACTACTTCATAGCAATTAATTCAACAAAATTCGAGGGAATATGACGTATCATCGAAAAACCATGAACTTTAAAATTTATAGCTCAATTGTGATAAGAAACAAAAGTGATTGATACTAGTCCAACTACCTCTATGCGTTAATAAGAAAAGGTAAAGCTTAAAAACAAGAAACGCAATTAAAAACAATTGAATTTTGGTAGAGCGAACCTTTTGTAAATCATGAGACCATTAATCCAGGAATCAGAGATAATTCAGTGAAGAAGGCACGGCGGCCGGAAAGGGAATCGCGGCGGAGGCGGTGGATGGCGACGGAGATCAGGAATGCGGGAAAATGAACGGTGGAGATTTGGAGGAAGATTTGGGGGAATATGATGATTGATGAAGATCTGTGGAGAGATGAAGCGGGCGTTTTTGTAATTCTAGGGTTTGTGAGGAGATAATTTTGTATTAATAACATATATTGGTCCCAAATTGGAAATTCGAGATTCGAATGTTTAGGTATGTTCAATAAATGAAATGAAATTCGTTTAATAAAAAAAATTGTAATTTAAAATAGTAATTGATTTTTTAAATTAGAAATCAGAGAAATATAATCAATATTCATTATGATTGTACACACCATGACTTTTTTAGATGAATTGTTTAATTTATAATAAATTTGCTAAATCAAAATAAAATAACATTATATACTCACACCTCGTTTGGTTTTAGATGATTTGTTAGATAATATTTGAATTGATTAATTATTAGAATTAAAATATTTTTGGAGGGATTACATGTTTGATTAATAATAATAATCAACAAAATTGAGATATAAAATATCATTTGGTAGATAAAAATATGGACCGAATTATCTATCGTTTTGACTAAATTATTTAAATTAAAAATTTAATTAGACTTGAAATATTTTATCAATCAAATCATATGGTTCAAACCAAACAACACATCTCCAAAATCAGTGAAACTCACCTACACTTTGGGGAAGTTTATGATTTTATTTTTACAATCCTTAACTATATTTCCCACCGACCGCATCAAGTTTTTTATTGAGTTGCAAGTATATTATTTTTAAACATTAATTAATAAATTTAATAAGATCACAAATCCAATAAACCCGTTACAAAGCCCTCCACCGTCGGGTAAGGGGGGATTACAAAAAATGCGGCTGTTAAAATTAAGTAAACTCCGCCGCTACCGGTCGCCGCCGCCGCCGCCGCCGCAGCTCCACCCTTTCGTCAGCCATTATTCCTCCTCCTCCTCCTCCTCTTCACATTCACTATTGACTAGCTCAATCCAGCACCACCGCAATCGGTGGCGCAATAACATCCATGGATGCTCGTGGGAGCTGCTCCACCACTCATCTCCCGATTGCTTATCCTTTTCTCGGCGGTTCTCCGCCGATCCCGGCGTCTCCGAACCGAACGAGCCGCTCCTCCCAGTCGAAGCCGCTGAACTTGACGAGCCGTTTCTCGCCGTGCAAGCTGTCATATCGATGCTCGATTATTACCACGATGTGTCCGGCTTTCCATGGTAGGCGTTATACCTATATTGCATTATTGCATTGTACACATTCGTGTTTTACGTATTCATTTGTTTGGATTACTGTTGCACGATTTTTAAATTTTGCTAATGAGTATAGGGAATTACCTGATCGATTCCACTAGATACTCTGTGGACATGCGTTTGATTGTGCAAGTAAAATAGTGAAAAGTACGATTAATGTAGTTCATCACGTGGATTAAGTAAAACCGGAGCATGAAAAGCAGTGCATTTTCAGTTTAAGGTGCTGCTGCAAAACTCGGATACATTAATGAAAATTAAAGCCGGAGGATTGGAAATTTGGAATTTGAGATACTTTTCTGAATGCTTGAATGTACGTGTATATTTTAATAGTATTGATTTCTTGCTTCCACCAAATTTGTTTTGGGAGGCTGATTGTCTGGGCATATTAGGAGATTTTCGTGCTACTGCATGACTTCTGGCTAGATTTTCTAAAACCAAGCATATTTGTTTTCAACGTCTTGGATACATGTGAGAGTTACATTTGTACTTTCCTGATTGAAGAATGGATTTATTTTCTTTGGTTTTCAATATATTTTTGGGTATGATTTTCATGAGTACTTATTAATTCCATTTTTTTAACTTGCAGTAGAATTTTTTGCTTGATTGGTTTCTGTCATTGGGTGTCTAGTAATTGAAAACTGACTGAATCAAGTGGACTTTGCAGGTGGATAGTGATCTCAACATCTACATTGGCAATGAGACTTGCATTGTTTCCTATAAGTGTGGTGCAACTTAAAAAAATGAGGAGAATAGGATCACTTCTACCTAGACGTGAGTTTTCATATCCAACTGACATTAATCTTAATTTCTATCTGAGAAAAATCCCTTTTTTCCTCTTAGTTCTTCATTTAGAACTATAATGGATATTTGCAGGTGAAACTATATCTTCCTTATATTGGCTTCACATTTGTCACATTGTGTTTAGATACAACAAATGAAAATAGAGGGATGATATCTATGAGCAAATTATATATATGTTTCTTAGCCTCCAAAGTGGAAATATTACTAAGTTGCTTCTGTATATAATCTACCAGTTTTGTCATAAACACCTGAGATGGAACTACCGAACTATTGTAAATAGGAGGGAGTGCTAGTATTATATAACTTGGTAAAATGTTGAATCTTGATTAGTTTTTTTATGCAAGCAATTGCATTAAGAAGCAACTGTATATGTAGATCATGCCCCCCCCCCCCCCCTGCAGTCTGTATGTGACTTACAGTAGTGTAGTGTGATAGTGTTGTGTTTGATCTTTAATACACGATTTTTGTTTTTTGTGTTTTTATTAGTACCTCAGTCATTTCCACCGCCTCGGTCAAAACAAAGTTTTAGGGACCAATTTACCATTTTCTTGAAAGAGAAGAAGGCAGCTGGGTGCCCCTCATTGTTTTGGTTCGTGTCAGCATTTGCTTTCCAGGTTATGTTCCTTTTTTATTTTACAATACCTACTCTGTTGGTCCAGCCAAAAACTACTTTTTTGAACTTATGGATCATGTAAATTTGATGTTTGTCTTATCTTCAGGGTAAATTTGCTTGAGAGCTACTTCTGCATTAGAAAAGTAAATTAGAAAAACTTACAAGATGATAAACTCTAGGAATTATTTGAGTCTAGATTTACGTGGTAATGGTTTTGATTTTTATATAGATGCTTCGTTCTCTTGTTCATTTTAATTTTTTATGCAGGTTCCTTTCTTTTTCTTGTGGATTACCAGTCTTCGTAGAATGTGCTTGGATCATCACCCTGGTTTTGATAGTGTAAGGCACTTTGTACAATATTCATACGATTTTCAGATAACATAAAGTTCTTTTAACACAGTTAAGTCATTTTACTTTTAAAGAATTAAACTGAATGCTTCTGATGTTGGTTTTGCAACTGTATTCTTAGGCGTGTATAGATCCCATCTTTAATGTTTATCCTTTGCGTTGCTTTGATCTGTTGGTAAATTGAAGAGGTGAACTTATTCTGAATGTTACAGGGAGGAACTTTATGGTTCCAGAACTTGACTGAATATCCACACGGAGTGCTGGGGCTTATTTTCCCATTTGTTATTGCAGGATTGCATGTCACTAATGTTCAGGTTGAGGGCACTATCCTTAGCACACATAGATCAAGATATTTCATTTTTATTTGTTAATCTAGAACTGATAGTGCAGATGTCTGTATTAAATTAGTGTTCTGATCCATGAAGGTTAATTCATATTTATCAAATGCTGCGTACTTTATGAAGCTGCTGTCTGTCTTTGCTGAAACATGACATTTTGGTATCTTAAATTAGTATATTTTTTCCTTATACTTCTCACATATGAAGCTTGTCTTTTGTTTCCTTTTGAAATGATTAAAGTTGAAGTTCCATTTTCGTTGTAGTTTTTTTATATCTTGTCAGCTACCTCACTTCAGAAGAAATTTGGTGAAGTTTAAGATGAGAGCTTAATCTGTTGATAATTCTATGTGACCTGTCACCTTCCTTTTATCTCGCTTCACAGATATCATAAATCTACTTGAACTCAGAACAGAATGAGTCCGTTCAACAAGGGAACATTGTGATCATCATCTTGAAAGGAAATGAGCTATTTGAACCAGTCAAGAGGGTTGATAGTGATTGACTTTTCGATATGCTATTGAGTATTCTTAATTTATATCTTTAAATGCCATGGCTGCTTTACAGATGAGGGCTTTTTAAAAAAGAAATTAAATGCATTTTCAGCTAAATTGCTAGTATTTCATTCTGACATTGATCTGCATGCACGATGCTCCATATCTCTCATCATGGTGCTTTCTTTAGTTATTTTACCAATGTCATAAATTCCATTGCTTATTTCTTTTACTTTTCAGTTGTCTTTTGAGAAGTCACCACTTCAGCATGTACCAGGCCCCTTAGGATCCTTAGCGAAGGTAAGCTTGAAGAAGTTATAAATCTGCCAGATTCATGTATGTACAGAAGTAGTGTTTTAGCCTATGGGTAAAAGCTTTCAATAAATACCTAAATTAATAGGGTAAATTTGATAACTAGTCCTAAGAATGTGATCTTTTGCATTCCATTGCAGGGATACAAAGGTTATTTAACGATTTTGATTCTGCCTATATTGCTTGCTGCATTTAGTGTTCCCCAGGTAAATTGAAAGTCTACGCCTTTTCTTATTCTTGCATTTTCAAATCTTACAATGCCTTGCCATGTTAATCACTTGCATGCAGGGTGTGTCAATTCTTGTTCATAATGATTTGTTGTTTGCTTTGCATTTCTTTGATGTAGTGGTAACGTGATGCGGGGTTGTGATTTAGATGTATATTCATAACTCTTGTACTTCTCAAGGGCTTGTTCTTGCAGCCTAGTTAAATGGGTTTTTTTAAAATCAATTTCATGAATAAAATTTGACTATTTAAATTTTGATACTTTAACATGATACTATTTCATGAATATACAGTAATATTGCTTTTCATTATTTATTTGAATGCTCTCTCGATCTTTTCATATCTTGCAGGGAAGCTTAGTTTATTGGCTTTCAAATAGTACATTGACTTTAATACAGGTTGGTTCTATTGCTCTAAAAAAGCAGTACATGTGGTTTTAATGCTTTTTCTTCCTCTCTTCCCTCTTTCCTGTCTTTTCTTTAGCAATGATAAACAGCTTTTGACATACAATATCATGGGATGGATGCTAAATTTGTTTTGGCTTCCCATTCAGTGCTTTTATATTTGTTTTTCTTCTTTTTGCTCATTTGTTCCCCTCGAACTACAGGGATCATGCCTCCGCAATCCCACCGTTCTCAAGTATTTAGGGCTTCCTAAAGAGAAAACTCCAGTAGAAGCACCGACTGTTAAAAAAAACAACAGCCCTGGGGTTGCATATATCATTTTAAAGACCAAGGGTGGAGAAGTACCTGCCCAAAGCTTATCACCTGTCGAGCTGGTCAATGTGAGTGATCTTGTAGCATGCTCTTTTAAAATGCTTTATACTCCATTTAAGTTTTTTAATCCACTTCAGTACTTTTTCAACAGTACTCGATTAAAATTTTATCCAGCGGCAGTAAGGACCTTGCAATTAGGTTACTGAGGTAACAGAACCTTTTGCTCTCAGATGCTTAGCTTTCTCCTCTATGTTTATTTTGCTTTTTGTGAAATATGAACTGCAGACTTGCCCTTGAAAAGGACCCTGAGTTTATAGGAGCCATGCTTATTATGGGGCAGACGCTGATACAAAACAAACAACTTGTTGAGGCTGCTGAGTACTTGGAAACTGCGATTTCAAAGGTTTGATTTAACTGAAATCCACGCCACTTCATTTTTCTCTTTTTTTCATGATAATCACTAATCAGATTCTCCATTATTCTTGATGTGGAAAAAGCCTTCAATAACTGAAAGATTGGACTTTTTACTATCATATAACTGGAGTAGTTTACTCTTTGTTTCAGCTCCTTGATGCTGGCTATCCTACAGAAGTTGAAGACGTCGATCTTCTGATTCTTTCATCTCAATGGGCTGGTATTGCTAATGTGCAGCAGGTACTATCTGAACTTCCTAAACTTGTTAGCTGCGACCAACCCGGTCCTTTTGCAAATTACAAGTTACAGATTATCATAGCTTTAAGGAATTTCAGTTAGTACACCTACAACCCTTTTGCATCAACGACATATGGTTGAAATAATGATATTCCAATAACACAACACCTATACCATCGGATTCTGATTTAACATCCTCTACAGTGCTTTAATCTTATTGAAGCTTCTCGATTCTCTGAAACTTAGCATGGATGTCACACCCTGGATTGATGATATCAAATGTTTTCAATCTAAATAAATCATGTACAGGGGAAGATGGAGCATGGTCTTGTGCACCTAGAAAGAATAGCTCAACTGAAAGAGCCTGAGGATTTGAAGAGCAAGGCCCACTACTACGACGGTTTACTTGTTCTTTCGAGGTATGTAATCGATGCCATAACTCACCATTTTTCCAAAAAAAATTGAAGTCGTCGTCTCTCTAACTGCATACTCACTAAAGTAATACGTCGTGTTGTAGTACTCTTGCGAACATGGACCGAGAAGCCGAGGCACTGAAGTACATGCAGATGGCTGCTGCTTATGACCCTGCTTATAATGTGTTCGTTGAACAATTGCAAAATGATTTGAAGAAGCTTAGCAGTGATTCATCTAACAGCATGAAATAGTTTACTATTTTTGACTTCTTGTTCTCTCTTCTGTATTTTATTGCTCTATCTTGATTTTTCATGACATTTTTTTTTTCTCGCAAATAACTTTCATAAAAATAGCTGTTGTAGGTTTGTCCCATAAGTCAATAAAAGATTTTATACATACATGGTCTTTGGTTTTGCCTTTAAATTTCCTAACCCTTTGGGGAATGAAATTTAGTGGGGAAAAAAATGAACCTTGAAATGAAGTGAAGATGAGAAACGAATGAATCAAAAAAATGATACTCTTCTGGCCGGTATATACAGGGAAATAGAAATACATTTCTTAATTGATTCAATTCTTACACTTGTTGTGATTGAATATTTAATTTTTTTTGTCATTTTTAACTATGAAATAATTAAAGATCATGAGTACAAATAACATAAGAAATGACATTCTGAATCTAATCACATTTAGGACAACAAACGAACATAGCTAATCATGAGCTACATGGCGATCGTTTCGAAAAAAGTTCATTTGAAATTTGATTTGATAACAAATCGAGCTGAGCTCGAGCCTAAAATCGATGTCGATAAATTTATCGAGCTTGAGCTTGAGCATTGTGTAAGTGTTGCTCGATTCAATAGACTCGCGAACGTGTTTGACTTGTATTTAATGTTATTGAGTTTGCAAATCGAGCATGATCGTGAGCTTAGAAATCGAGCTTTGTACATGGAACCAAAAAAGTTCCTAATGTAGAGCTTGTATAGCATTCGATGAGTTGAATTAAAATAAATTCAAATTTTGTATGAGTTGGGCTCGAGCTCGAATACTTCATTATTGAGTATTTGATGAGCCTAACTCGAACTCGAACTCATTAATTGTGGGTCGAGTTGAGCTCTATCACGATGACAAAAGCTCAACTTGAGATCTAGCGGAACTCAAATACCCCGTATATTTAAGCGAATTGAGTTCGAGCATGCTGGCTTGACTCGATTATAGCCCAACTCCATATATAAACCTCGTTCTTGTGCAAAACAATTGATGAACATTAGCAAGTAAATGCATGACTTATTTTTATCCCATGCATGCCGGCACAAATAATCAATTGAGTCAATTTAGCAAGTAAATACATGATTTATTTTTATCCGGCTTTTAAAATGACTTAACTTATTTTTTAAATTCATGAACTTTTAATTTATTTGAGCTTTAATATGAAAATCTAACACAAACAGATTTAAATGATGTTGTTTTAGGCATAAAGTGAAAATAAAATATTTATTTATTTATTTATTTTAAAGAAAAAAGTATGATGTCATTTATATTAGTTTATGTTAAAAATTCTATGTTAAAATATAAACAAACTGAAACTTCATGAAATTTCCAGGCTAAATTGAAAAATATGTGTAAAATTGGACAAACACTAAAGTCCGTGTATTTACCAGTTAAATTGAAAAATCATATTACAAAAAAAAACTAGAAAAAAGAATGATGTTGATGGTCCCAAGACGGATACCTTGGTGTAGGGGGGGGTGAATACACCAAGGTTTAAAAACTTTTCCAATTAAAAACTCTTTTGAGTGAGCTGGCTGTGTTCGATCCAGCTGGAAGGCAGCTTGATCGACACAGCTAGCTGTGTGCGGAATGTGGTGGGATTTTGGAAAGTCCGTCTGTTGCTTCAAATATATTGCAAAACTTAGTTTCTCTTTTCAGTTAATCAGTTTATGCAGCTTGAAATAATGCTTATGAATAGTTAGCTGGATGCATAAATAAACATGAAAGAACAAAGCAACTTAACGTGGTTCGGAGAAACTACTCCTACGTCCACGACCAGAAACCTCTGGTAATCCACTAAGGATACCACTGACTTTTCGCGCAGTCAGCAAGCGTTGCAAGCTTAGTTCATCAAGCTGGATACAAGTTTACGCGTACTGTATCGAAACGTAACCAGACTGTTTACGGGCACAGCTGAAGCCTACATTCAGTTTACGGGTACTGAAGAACCTAACCTGTAGTTTACGGGTACTACAGAACCATAACCTTAACCTAACCTTTTTCTGGGTTTGAGTTTGGGGTTTCCAACTATGAACGAGTTCTTACAATGAAGAACTTTGAGTATGATGAACTCGTTCAGACTAGGCTTAAGATGGTAAGGATTATATGCCTAGATACTAGTGGGAGAGAGCTTCAGCAACCTGAGAATGAATAATAACTCATAAGAATGAAGGCTGCTGGATCTTGAAGCTTTTATGAGAGATCTCTTGATCTTTGGTTAGACTTCTTTCATTGAAGTATGTTGATCTCTCTTGAGTATATTCTCTCTCGTAACTTCTCTCTTTCTGATGATGAAGAAGACTTCTATTTATAGGGAGAGATTAGAACTAGCCGTTGGAAAGAGCCGTTCTGAATCTCTACCTAACTTCTGACAGGGATTGACTTGTCTTCTTCCTTGATTTCCTCGTAAAGCAATCCTAGGTCTGACTTCTAGGTGCTGAGGTGTCGAGTTCCTGATGGTTCAGATCAGATCTGACTTTATCTCAAGTTGACTTCGACTCTGCTGTGCTGATGACTCTGAGCTGTCTTGAACTCTGCTGGATCTTTGACGCTGAGCTGAGTCTTGAACTCTGCTGGGTCTAGACGTAGAGCTGAGTTGTCACACGAGCTGGGTCTTTCCTACAGCTGTGTCTGGAAGAACTTGATCGTCTTGAATCTGGATGACGTTGCTGATCACTCGACTTGGCTTACCCTGCTGTGTACTCAGATGTGTCTTCTGCTGTCTTCAGCGACCACCTGCAAACTTAGAAACTCTATAAGCTCAAACAGGTGAGCTGGAAAAACACTTGGGCTTGTGCAAACATCTACTCGGTTGGGGTCAGCTGGGTTTTGGTATCACTTCAAAACTCTATTAATTTTCCCAACAATTTCCCCCAAGTTGGAAAAACAAGTTGCTTCCCCCTTAACAGGAAACGGGGTTTCAAAAAATTAAACATTCACAGCAGGTAAACATATTCAGAGCCTGGACAAAGAGAGATTGTCTTCAGGTTGATTTTGATAAAATGAACTTTTCATTAATAGGAAGAATTTTTACAATTATCTAAATACAAAAGTTCAAAAAAAAAAAATTCCCAGTTGGCTGGGTCTTCAGCTTTGCTGCTTCCTTTGTTCATCAATCTGATGGTCAGTCTTGAGACCATATCTATTGAAGATGAACTCTTCTAGCTCCTTCCATTCAGCTTGAATCTTCGATTTTGAAATTCCTCTTTCTCCAGCCCAGTGATTAATTTCTTTGATGATTTGGGCCTTGTCAGGAAGGTTCGTTCCAGCTAGAGATGGAGGCTTTAACTGTTTGACTTTTGGAGCCTTCAGCTGGATGTTGTTACTCTTGGCATATAGGGCAATTGATCTTGCCATCATTGGATCTGTCTCATGAAGTTCGAGGAAGTAATCCCGGTGCGGTTCTGGATCCATGCCTTTGAACTGATTCAAGTAGTAGAATTCTTTGATGAATTCTGATTTGCAACTTTCCCAGTTTTCATTGAAATCGTCTGGGTTCTTCTTGTCAGCTGAGGCTGGTTGGATTTGTTTATTCTTAGCTTGCCTGTAGCTCTGCCTTTTCTTCTTCTGCTTTTTCTCAGCAGGCTTGAGCGATTCAGCTTTCTTCTTAATAATCTTATCCAACTATTGCATTTCTTTTCTTTGCTCGTTGTGGAAGTTACACAGCCAATGATAGTCTTTTTATTCTTCAGGCTTGTGTCCACAGGCTTTGGCAAGAGCAACCATCTTTTCTCTCCATGTCTCTTTGACTGCTTTGGCTGGTGCAGATGGCTCTGTCTCTTCTTCATCCAGCTCTTTGGCAAAATCGTCGATTTCTCTCTGAATTTGCTGCACATGTTCCCCCTTAGCTGCAGTTTCCCTCTCAATTGTTTTTCCAGCTTCATTATGATCTTCCCCCTTTTTGGCATTATCAACAAGGGAGGCAGAGAGGTTGGCAACTGTTGCGCTGAGCTTGGAAAGAATACTTTCAACATCGGCGATCTTGGCTGAGTTGTCAGCTGTGGTGAGGTTTAGCTGGGCATTGCTGCTACTTCCAGCTCTGAACTGAGCATCCAGATCTTTATATAAGTTGAAGAGTTGGCGGATGTCAGCGCTGTTGGAGAGAGTGGTCTTTTTGAGAGCATCCAGCTGGCTTGTGATATTTGCTATGTTGTCAACCAGTGGAGCTTGAAGTTTTGAGATGATCTCAGGACTCTCTTCTCTAGATGATTTGACTGATTAATTTGTTGAGAAACGATAGATTGCCTGAGATCTTGACTGGTGCTTTCTTGTAGATTCTGAGCAAATTTGTGGACTTCGTCAATTGTCAGTTGTTGCTCTTTAACTTGACAGTCTAGAGTTGTGAACCGCATGATGATATCCACCTGAGACTTCAGTCTGTCCTGAAAAAGAATTTCTTCAACCTATTTGGATATTGCTTCTTTCATTGCGGTTGAGAGCTTGACAGCTGAGTCAGTTTGAGTTGCAGAATTAACAAGACTGGGTTTGTTTGCCTCGAACTCGACCAGTGCGCGAGTGTCATCGGCAATTGGACTCTGTGGGGCAGCTGCCTCTGGTTCAGCTGTTGCAACAGCTGGTTCTTCAATGATCATTACCTCAGCTGTGTCATCAGGTACAGCTTCCTTGGTAATCTCAGCTGAGACTTCTTTAGAATTGTCAGCTCCAGAATGTGTCTCCCATCCCGCTGCTATAAGAAGCTTGTTGGCAGATTCCCAGACTTCAGCCGGGTGCGGCTTGGGGTATTGCTGAGTCACTTCTATAATTCCTCTGATGAGATCATTCTGGTGTAAGTATGCATCCTCCAGGCTTCCAAAGCCAAAAGTGTGCTGGAGGCGTGCTTCATCCGTCTTCAGTTTCTCATAAGAGAAGGTCTCGATCAGCTGCTCATTCTGGTACCAGGTTTCCATCTTGGTAGCCAGATAGAACTTGAGATCTCCAACTTTGACGAGGGCAATGGGCAAGTGCGCTAGAATCGGATACTGAGTTAGAACACTCTTGATCCCTGCAATGCGCAAGTCCTCGTACATGGCTTCCATAAAGGCTGAGCCAGTAGAGTTGAGTGATGGAGAGGCAGAAGAATCACTCTCCTCTGATTCTGTGGAGATTTGAGGAACAGGTTCAAATGGGTTCACAATTGGCTGTGAAGAAGTATCAGCCAACTGCGTGGGAATTTGAGCTTTGGGTGATGGCTGTTTTGGGGGTGAGCTGGGATTAGAGGAAGAGGGTTCAGCTTGGGTGTCAGCTGGCTGTGAAGAAGCTTCAGCCAGTTGAGTATCTGCCTGTTCGTTTACAGGAGATGGCTCTTTGGATGGAGAGCTGGGTGGAGGAGAAGGCTGTTTCGGCGGAGAGCTGTGAGGAGGTGAGGGCTGGGGTGAGCTCCTTGGATTATCCAGCTCGTCCTCTGAGCTGGATGACAATCCATCATTCAATCCCATCTCGGCCAGGATGTTTGATCCGTATTGATCGAAGGCCGACACTGGCTGTGGGGAGAGAATCACCATTGCTTGACTTGGAATGACAGCTGTTTTCTTTTTCTTCTCAGCTGGACCTCCAGCTGGTTTGGGGTCAGCTGCCTTCCTCTTTCTTTGTTTCTTCTCAGCTGGAACTTCTGCCTCTGTTCCTTCCAGCTGCTTCTTGCTTTTGCTCACAGCAGGCTGCTTCTTCAGAAGATCATTGACTTGACTTATTCTTTGGAAAAGAATCTTCGTTTCTGGAAACGGTTCTGAATCAGCCCACTTTACTGTGTGCCCTTTCACAGCTTGCTCTATCAAGAAAGAAATCTTAGAGCATAGATACAGTGGCTCTGAAGTTGAATACGTCGTCCTGGTGGAGTTGAATTTTATCTTCTCTGACTCCTTGACCAGTCGGTTGAGTAAGAAATCAAACCAGTTGACGTTTGTGCCTTTGATCATGGCAATCATCGGCTTGAGCTTTGGAATGCTGATCTCTCCTTGAGATCCAGCTATCCCTAAGATGCATTTTTGTGTAATATCCAGCAGCAGCCTGTACTTTGGCTTGAGCAGGAGCTTTGACATGCTCGCTCTGTACGGCTCTGGGGAGATAAGCATCTCTCTGCTGAGGAATTCATCCACTTCTTCACGGCTGAAATCGTCTGGGATGAATCCTCCTTCTCTGGGTAGGTTGAACACCTTTCGTAGCATCTTGTTAAGTTTGATATTGACGGTTGCTGAATCAAACTTTCCGTCTTCGCCTTTGACGATCATGTCAAATGAAGATGAGTAGAAGCCGTCTTCATCAATGATGTTGAGGTAGAAGAGGGCAGCATCTTTCTTCAGCATAAGCTTCGGCATGGAGGTTGCCCAAAGCAAGAGACCGGAGTCTGCAACTAGATCCACCATCTCTTTTAACTCTGAAACATGGAGGTTGGAGGTGGACATAATACTCTCAAATGATAGCTTTGTCATTAGAGCTTCAAACTGGTTCATCTCTGCGGTTGATTTCTTGGGCGCCATTTCTGCAACTTGTTGAATTTGATCGTGCGAAGACTTTGCAGAAAATAGATAGAGATTTTGAATCTTGAAATTTGCAGAGATAGAGATGAAGGAAGAATGAATCCGCGTATCTTTTCCATATATATCAACTGCCATATAGGATCAACGGTTGAGATTGAATCAGTTGATATTCTGATCAACGACTGAGAGAGATTCACTCATCACGTTTTGCTGACGTGCTTTCGGCGAGTGTATTACAACCGCGCGTGAGGCAGTTCAAACGCTTGACGTTCTGCCTCGATACTGCCGTGCTACAGTACTATGCAGACTTTATAATTAATGCGATGGGAAAGGAAACTTATCAAACAATTTAACTAAGGAATATATGTCCGCTTAACATAGGAATTCAAAATAATTGGACTTAAATAGCATATTCCTCAGAGCAGTAAGTGCATGAGACGCAAACCGGTCAGCTTGGACAAAGTATCCAGCTGATATCACATCAGTCTTCTCCTTTGCTTGATTGACAGTTTTCCTCAGCTGAGTATTTGAAGATTTAACTTGAATTTCCTTCAGCTGAGTTCCCTTTAGCTCTTCGACTAATGTCCAGCTGAGCTTGATTCCCTCTTGGCTGGGTAATTCATCTGAACTGAGCTTTGGGATCCAGCTGAGTTTGTTCCCCCTCAGCTGGATGGTTTTTCTTCACCCGGATTTAGCAGTCCAAGTAATCCACGCATTATCTTGACTTAGATTTCAGCAAGTTGTGCTTCTGTGCGAATTTTCCCAACAATGGATTCCTTCAGATGTTGAGAAATCTCTTGGATGCTTTCATGACGTCAGCTGGGTTAGAGAATCATCTTGATTGCTCCGCTGGATCAGGTTTCCCTTCAGCTGGTGAATTCAGCTGAGTTTTATCTTGGTGAGTGCATCCTGTTGGGTATTCTACTTGATTTTTCTGAAACTTTCCATCTATGTAGAATTCCCCCTTGAATTGATAATAGGTGGCTTTTTCTTCAGCTGCATCCTTCTTCCTTTGATCGAACGGATCATCAGCTCACTTCTTTGATGAGGTCTCAGATTTTATAGCAAGTAGACAGCTGTCCCAAATTCAGCTGATTCATATGCTGCTTCTCTAATCTTCTCTTGAGACCAATGTACTCAGATATGACCGTCGAATCTTCGTTTTGTATCCAATTTGTCTTTATTTCTGGTCCTGGGCCTTAAGGTTTCTTTATTTTCTTTGTTGGATAAAACAAGATGTTTCAGACATCTTAATCAGAGCAGTCATTCTCATCTGAGTCGGAGAAGGAGATTTGATCATCATCCATTTCGCTCGATTCGAACCTTTTATCATTTCTCCGGGAGGATGACTCAGCTTGGTTCTTCTTTGGATAGAGTTGCTTGTCGTGATGAACCTTCACGATATTCTTGTACCTTTCCTTGCTTTGTTCCAGCTGATTAATGCTCCGTACAAGCATGGCAACTTCTTCGTTCAAATCTTCTTTGCTCATAAATCTGAGCTCTTTGTTGGTCCTTCCAAGCTGAGCTGATTGAGCTTCTTTTCTTGGCTTGATCCTCAGCTCTGCTTCATTCATTCGGCTGGATGAATCTCTGCTTGTGATCCCCAGATCAAATTCGTTGGCCTTCAAGATGGAGAACAATTTTTCCGTCTCCATGCTGCCAAGATCAGTTCTGCTTTGGTGAACCACTTTGTGTGTACACCATTCTGAGGAGAGAGCAGCAAGAACTTTCAAGTTCTTATCTCGAACTGTATATTTTCCAGTTCGGATCGTCTCGATCTCGATGACGAGGTTGGAGAATCTGAGCTCCATTTGATCAATGGACTCATAGGGGAGTTGCTTGAAATTGTCGAATTTCTGGCATGCAACTGAGAATTTGTTCTCTTGAATTTCCTCTGAGCCTTCACACAGCTTGGCTAGAGTGTCCCACATCCCCTTAGCTGTCTCGCAGTTGATGATCTTGCTGAGATAAGCATTCGTCACCGTTGAGGAGATGACGTTGCGAGCGTAGCTGTCCAAACCAGCTTGTCTTCTTTCTTCTGGAGAGTACTCCCTTTTGGGCTTCACAACTTGCCGAGTACCGGTTCGGCTCTGTGTAAGGTTTCTGCTTGTCTTTCTGATTTCATGATGATGATGGGTCCGTCAGTGATAACATCCCACATCATGTCGTGATGCGCACTCAGAAAGCTTTTGAGTCGAAACTTCCAGATCTGATAATCATCAACAGAGAATGTCGGAAGATTCCTGCACAGGGAAGATTCCATGACAGTATGCAATATAATGATTTAAAAAAAAATTGAAACTTTGAAGGATCTGTTCAGGTGAACACTATCAGCAAAGAGGCTGACTTGACACAGAAAAAGTGATCTTTTGAACCACTGCTCTGATACCAATTGATGGTCCCAAGACGGATACCTTGGTGTAGAGGGGGGGGTGAATACAACAAGGTTTAAAAACTTTTCCAATTAAAAACTCTTTTGAGTGAAATTTGTTGTGTTCGATCCAAATTGGAAGGCGGCTTGATCGACACAAATGGGCCGTGTGCGGAATGTTGTGGGATTTTGGAAAGTCCGTCTGTTGCTTCAAATATATTTCAAAGCTTAGTTTCTCTTTTCAGTTAATCAGTTTATGCAGCTTGAAATAATGCTTATGAATAGTTAGCTGGATGCATAAATAAACATGAAAGAACAAAGCAACTTAACGTGGTTCGGAGAAACTACTCCTACGTCCACGACCAGAAACCTCTGGTAATCCACTAAGGATACCACTGACTTTTCGCGCAGTCAGCAAGCGTTGCAAGCTTAGTTCATCAAGCTGGATACAAGTTTACGCGTACTGTATCGAAACGTAACCAGACTGTTTACGGGCACAGCTGAAGCCTACATTCGCTTACGGCATCGAAGAACCTAACCTGTAGTTTACGGGTACTACAGAACCATAACCTTAACCTAACCTTTTTCTGGGTTTGAGTTTGGGGTTTCCAACTATGAACGAGTTCTTACAATGAAGAACTTTGAGTATGATGAACTCGTTCAGACTAGGCTTAAGATGGGAAGGATTATATGCCTAGATACTAGTGGGAGAGAGCTTCAGCAACCTGAGAATGAATAATAACTCATAAGAATGAAGGCTGCTGGATCTTGAAGCTTTTATGAGAGATCTCTTGATCTTTGGTTAGACTTCTTTCATTGAAGTATGTTGATCTCTCTTGAGTATATTCTCTCTCGTAACTTCTCTCTTTCTGATGATGAAGAAGACTTCTATTTATAGGGAGAGATTAGAACTAGCCGTTGGAAAGAGCCGTTCTGAATCTCTACCTAACTTCTGACAGGGATTGACTTGTCTTCTTCCTTGATTTCCTCGTAAAGCAATCCTACGTCTGACTTCTAGGTGCTGAGGTGTCGAGTTCCTGATGGTTCAGATCAGATCTGACTTTATCTCAAGTTGACTTCGACTCTGCTGTGCTGATGACTCTGAGCTGTCTTGAACTCTGCTGGATCTTTGACGCTGAGCTGAGTCTTGAACTCTGCTGGGTCTAGACGTAGAGCTGAGTTGTCACACGAGCTGGGTCTTTCCTACAGCTGTGTCTGGAAGAACTTGATCGTCTTAAATCTGGATGACGTTGCTGATCACTCGACTTGGCTTACCCTGCTGTGTACTCAGCTGTGTCTTCTGCTGTCTTCAGCGACCACCTGCAAACTTAGAAACTCTATAAGCTCAAACAGGTGAGCTGGAAAAACACTTGGGCTTGTGCAAACATCTACTCGGTTGGGGTCAGCTGGGTTTTGATATCACTTCAAAACTCTATTAATTTTCCCAACAGATGTCATTTATATTAGTTCATGTTAAAAATTCTATGTTAAAATATAAACAAAGTGAAACTTCATGAAATTTTCAGGCTAAATTGAAAAATATGTGTAAAATTGGACAAACACTAAAGTTCGCATATTTACAAGTTAAATTGAAAAATCATATAAAAAAAAAAAAAACTTACCGTAAAAGTCGTTATATATATACAGGATAATAATCCTTATTTTTAAACATTAGTCATATAAATTAGTAAGGGGGTGTTTGGTAGGAACTATAAACCCCACTTAGCTTATTTAACTAGATAAAATTTGTGTTTGGTAGAGCTTATTAATAAACTGAGAGCCCGCTCTTATTTTGAGAGCCCGCTCTTATTTTCCTGTTTCACACAACTTAGAAGTCTTCTCCCCTCCGCCTGATTATCTATCATGGATTCAACAGTAACGGAGATTAAGATTGAGCAAGACAAATCTACCCTCTTTTTCAGTTTCAAAATTCAATTCCCACAGAAATCCTCTAGCATATTTGAGAATAGGGCAAAGTTCAAAGTTGAGAAGAGGAGCCGTCGATTCAAATCAGAGGTAACAAGACCTCCAAAATCTTTTGCGTCTACATTCTCATAGCATAGAGACTTCCGGATCGGAAGAGTTTGAGGGAAAAAGGAAAGAGGAGAAGCAAGCAGTAAGGAAAGATTGATACCATCATAGTTTCGCTTAGCTTTCTGTCTCAGAATAGATAGGTTTCGTAGCCTACTTCTATCCAGCGGTAAGTATCGAATCGCTGATTACTGGGCCGAGCCCCATCGTCTCCAATTGATTTGTAGGGAACCAGAATATCTATGCGTTGAAGAAAAGAAAAGCCCTATTTTCGTTAAATCTCGCTCCCTTGTCGGCGGCACACCTGCATCTGCCCACATCAAGCCCCTGCCGACAATCACGAAGTTGTAATTCTGGTTGAGAACGAAAGGTAATCTGGATCGCTCTTATCAAATTTACCCCCAAAAATCGATATTGCTATATGTTGTACTGCTTCATTCTTTTTTAGTGCATTTTATCTGTCAAAGATCGAAATTCCATTTTTTTTTGCCCCATCTGTGGTTATATCTGCAATTACTTGGTATAATTGAAGTGGGTTAGGATAACAAAATGTTTGTTTTTGTTATTTTTTTTATAAACAACAGTATCTGTCTGTCCTTCGAATGGTAATGCTTCTTCTTGGACTTGAAGTGTGTAATGAAGATGACCAAATTTTATAAGCAACGATGTCTGGTTTGTGTATGTGTATGTCTAAAGTAATGCAAGATTATTTTTTATTTAACAAATTTCAGTTGAATTTTTAGTTGTGTGCTGTGTAATTGAAGTGGGTAAGGGGATGAATGTGACCCATCATACCTATAAGAACTAAATGATGATAATTTTGTACGAGGGAGGTCCAGTTTTATTTTATTTTTCATCTATTGAAAACCACATTAAGAAACTCTGCTTCAATTTATTATCTGGGCTGTGTATACCAAAAATTTGAAGTAGCTATACTAATCAAAATAAAATATAAATAGTAGTAATACTTTATACCTAAACATGGCATGCATCAACTCCATGAAGTAAAAATGATATGGAAAACTAATTCATAGCAAAATGTGTCAAGATAAGGAGATAGCAGAATAGGTCTAATTCCAAGCAACTGCATTTAATACAGAGAAATAGAAACACAACCTTGATATTGCAGGTTCTCAATGAAAAAACATAATGTGTGCATCAGATGAAAATATCCACATGTGCCAAATTGAATAGACTCAAATCAGCTCCGTCGAAGCACACGGGAGCATTTTCCAATAGAGCATGTTAGATCTGTAATTACTTGGTATAATTGAACTGGGTTAGGATAACAAAATGTTTGTTAATTGCTAAGTTTTGTAATTCTTGGTTTTGTGGCGTGGGTTGTGGTGTTTGTGAGGTGTGATTAATTGTTGAAATTACTGATTTTAGCATGTGTGTGTGTGTGTGGTGGGTGTTATTTATTCAAGTTGGAACCTCTATTACCACATTGTGTGATATCCTCTATTGCATTGGGTGTTAAAATGGTGTTAGGAAATGAACAAGGATATGGTGTTCAATTTGAGGTTTCATTTATTTTTTTGTAAAGAGTGATATAGCAGTTCTATGTAGACATTCATTGAACATGCTTCTCGTTATCTATTATTATTCAATCAATTTGTGGACTTAAGTACTTCATATGCTGACCACTGTGTAGGTTAGTGCTGAAAACAAAAAGATGGCGCGTAATTCTTCTCATTATGCATCCATTTATTTATTAATGGAGGAGATTTTGCAGCAACACATGCTCCAAATATTTATAATAATTGACTTCCTAGTTAGGATAACAAAAAAGAAAAGAAAGCGAAGTGAAATAGTTGAGCCTTATTCTATGATCGAAAGGATGCCTAATCAAATCAAGCACTTGCATAGAATTATTGGAGTAAGTGATACAGATTGCATTGTAAATCTTCGAATGGACCGCAACACTTTCAGTAGACTATGTCTTTTGTTACGTCATCTAGGAGGTTTGAGTGATGGTAAATATGTTAGTGTAGAAGAGCAAGTTGCAATGTTTTTAGGGATTCTAGCCCATCATAAAAAGAATAGAATTGTTAGATTTGACTATTGGAGGTCAGGTCACACCATTTCCCACTATGTCCATGTGGTGTTGAAAGCTATTTTAAAGCTCCACGGAATTCTTTTGGTTAAACCAGAGCCTGTAATGGATGATTGCACTGATCCACGATGGAAATGGTTCAAGGTACAACCCCCTTAAACCTTTTCTCAAATATACCAACATATACTTGATAGAGAATTTTCCATAAATCAAAAAAGCGTGGCAGAACATTAATTAATCATGTGGTTTCTGATTTTTTTTTTATTATTGTTGTGGTTAGGGCTGTCTAGGAGCTTTAGATGGCACTTACATTAATGTCACAGTGCCCCAAGTCGATAAGCCCAGGTATAGGACAAGAAAAGGACAAATATCTACCAATACTTTGGCGGTTTGTGATCGCAATTTGAAGTTTGTTTATGTTCTACCTGGATGGGAAGGATCAGCTGCTGATTCTAGGGTATTACGAGATGCAGTGAATAGGGAAAACGGGTTGAAAGTCCCAAAGGGTACAAATGATTTGTTACTTTCATTTGTCATCATTTCCTATTTTGTTTTAACATTATTTATATGATTTACTGACTTAGATATTTTCTATTTTTTCAAAATTTTTTAGGGAATTACTATTTGTGTGACAATGGATACGCAAACAGTGATGGTTTCTTATCACCATATAAAGGTGTCAGGTACCACTTGAAAGAATGGGGTCCTGCAGCTGCAAGGCCTCAAAATGCTGAGGAAATATTTAACATGAGACACACTAAAGCCCGTAATGTCATTGAGCGTGCATTTGGCATCATGAAGATGCGATGGGGAATATTTAGGAGTACTACATATTATCCGGTGAAGGTACAAAATAGGCTTATAATGGCTTGTTTTTTGATACATAACTTTATTCGCTCTGAGATGGTTGTTGATCCAATCGAATTGCTTTTTGATGCTATGGTAAATGAGAATGAGGAACAACATGAAGATGTGGAGTTTATTGATGCAATTGAATCGTCTACCGAATGGAATGGAAAAAGGGATGAAATAGCACGAGCAATGTGGTTGGCATGAGTAGAATCACATTAATGTTTTATTTTATTTGGAGTTATTATTGGTAAACTATTTTAGAGGATGTAAACTTTGAAGACTTTAATTAGACATTATCTTATCCCTATATTTGTGAAGCTCGTTTGATTTCGTTTGTTGCATTTTTAGTGAGAGAACGGTGGAGATGGAAATGTGTGGGAATTTATGTTTGTTATTTTTTTAAATGGTTTGATCTGCTTTGATCTTAAACACTTTATTTTATGTAATTCTTTGTGTTTATTTGGTAAAATAATTTAAGCTGTCAATATTTAATAATTGTCGCATTAAAACATTGAAGCTGTTGTAGTCTTCCTTGGGCTGATGATATGATGGATATATATTGATACGGATGAAATTTTGATTCACGGCCTACTTTTTCTGTGGAGCAGATAATTGTTATTGTTTGAAGTAATTGGTGTTCATTTTCAAACTTGAGCATGCTGGATGTCCTTTGATTATGATGTATGTTTTACATTATGGCTATGAATTAACACACAATCTTTCTGCAGGACTGTAGCAAGAACCGGGCTGACACGCAGTACACAATTGTAACAAGCTTGAGGATTTGGCTGTTTGGCCCTTCTCATTTTCTAATTTTACCCTTTCACTGTTGTTTGTGATGTAAAATGAAAATCCTTTTTGAATTTAAGTGGTATATTGATTGTTGTTTCACTTTTTTTTTTGTTTGCATCTTGAGATTCATTCAAATATAAAATTCAGTCAAACTAGGTAGCCTGCAACTCACATGTTATGAGAAGTAAATGAGAAATAATATCCCATTAATATTTGCAATAAACATTTTGTGACAAGAAGTGTCACTCTGACAAGAGTCAAAAAGAGATGCAGTAACACAAAGGGATCCAGTAACACAAGAGTCAAGAGTCAAAAAGAGAAATTAAAGCTTTAAATAAATGTCTGCAACATGAAAATAGTATATGCACTCAGCAGCTAACTCTATTGAGAAAAACTAACAGAGTCAAATATTGAAATAAATAGGCCTATCAACTCATATCTTTTGCATTTATAGAATCTCCTGTATCATCTATAAATTACTTGATAGGGTAACTCTAGAGATCAAACACAAACCATCTGCATTTTTCTTTCTTTGTACATCTTTTTATTTGCATTTTCCTCTCGCACAATGCCATTGAGAAAAATTCCACCGCAACACCACTTCTTTTACGATTCTAAATGGACGGCAGAGATGGATGCAAGGTTCTTAAGTACAATTGTTGAACAGAAAAATGAGGGGAAGTGGAGAAGTGCCAATCAATCATTCGGTGCATTGCTTACTGCCCAAGGCGTTGTAAATGAAGAGTTCGGAAGCTGCTTGTGTTGGAACGATGTGAACGAGCGAATTAAAATCTTTGAGTCTCGTTATGACACGTTTAGACAGATTCTCAATGCTCCAGAGACTTATTGGGATCGTGACCAAAACTGCATCATTGCCGATGATAAAGTCTGGAAGAAAATATTCAAGGTATGTGAGTTAAAAGTTTTCATAAAACTTAAGTTTAAATTGACGTTTGCAAGGTTCTGGAGATTTTTATTTTGAGATTATTTTTGTATATTAGTGGTTGTGGTTTCATATAACTTTTGCATTTATGAAAATCATTCAAGATATGTGCATCGATTCTATGTAAGTATGACCTTATCTTCGATGCAGAAAAACGTCTTTGCGAAAGCGTACTACTATCATGGGGACCCTGAGTTTAATAAGTTGGCCATTGTATTTGGCCCCGCAACAATGAAGGATGAGATTGACCACAATGTGATCAACATAAGTGATTCTACTACTCACAATCAATCACCGGGGCATGTCACTTTAGTCATTTCTGATTCTGAAGAAGTGACGTCTCCAATGGTAAATGACGAGGCAAAACTCCGCCGCTGGGTATTCAATGGTGATTCTCATATGGTGGATTGTGAGTCGAGCAACAACAAAGGGCCTTACTACATCGTCGATGACAGCAACAAATTTCCATTGAGAAATGCTTTTCCACCAAAGCCTAATGAGATACATTTCTCTTCAAACACAACTACCTCGAGCTCTTGTGCATCGTCAAGCCCAAGCAAATGGTGGAAGAACCCATTCATGTAAGTTGTCTTTGAAAAAAGATGGAAATCGTATGGTTTAAAGAAGTATTGCAGGCTCTATTTATGTTTATTAGCCATGTGGTGATCGCAATCACTTGAACTTTGTTAACTAAAAACCTATAGCTTTTGATGCAAGGCTATTTCTACTTACTGTAATGTTTATTTCTAATTCTATGTAATTTATTTCAACTATTTGATGTGTCTTTTTCCAGAGTTGAGATAGTGAATTTGGTGATATAAAATGAGTCATCTTATAATTTCGTAGTTATTATGGATTTTAAGAACTAGATTGTCATAGTTATAGCCATTTTTCCACAAGTGATCAGCTATTGAATTCGTATTGTTAGAGGCAAAACACAATAACAAACCATTTTTTTACAAACTTCATTCGTTTCAAGCTGAAGCAACCACCACCACTCCACGGCTAACAGCGTGGAAGGCCCCGATGGAAATGGCATCATTGAAATAATCTCCCAGTGGTGAATTAGCACCCAAAGACAGGGATATAATAATGTTCACCCCATCCCTAATGGCATCATCAAACACAGCCAACAAGTCGACGCCATAGCAAGCAGACCTCCAACAAGTCTTGTACACAACAATCCTAGCCATGGGAGGTCTTCATCTGGCTCCACCTGCTGCCAACCCACTGTAATTCATGTTATCAACATAATGGCCTGCAGCAGTCGAAGCTGTGTGACTCCCATGACCAACATTGTCCCTTGCAGATCCGTATGATACTATCTTCTCCTGCTCTTCTTCAGCTTGATAGCCAATTAGGTAGTATCTTGCACCAATCACTTTTCTAAAAAAGGAAGATAAATCCCAAACATTTCGGTACAGTTTCAAATTTTACTTGCAACAAACAATGAAAATAAATGAAATGTACGATGTTTCCAACCTGTTGCATGTGGAAGAGTTGAATGCTTCCCCTGGTTGGCAATGTCCCTTCCATCCAGCTGGCACAGGGGGCATGCCAGCATCACTAAAACTTGGGGACTCTGGCCAAATACCTGTAATGAGCTTCTCATAAATGCCAAGTTCTATTATTTGAGAGAGAAGGTGAGACAAGTAAATGGAGAAGCCATGCAGCAGCAACGTGATCAAGATAGTTAACATGTTACTTCTTATTTACATGATGCAAAAGAAGAAAAAAGAAAAATCAATCAAGTACGAACTTCTAATAAAATGAAAATTTACATATCAATCTTTTGCTACTAATATCAGAAAGCAAGTAATGCTCGGATACTTTGTGATTCTGCTACATATCAAGTCAGCAACGCAGCAGACATATAAGCAATGGACAACAAAGACAACGGCAGTCTTGTCCAAGAATAAAATGCTATCACTCTTCTGCTACTCTACAAAAGATGAGTTAAAGGCATTCATGTTGTAAGAGTGAATTCCTCACCACTTCCACCAAAAACCTCAGTGGAAGTAACGAAAACAGATTCGAGAACAAAAACTAATAGCTAAAGTTATTTTGTATGAATTTGAACTTTTGTCTAAATTTGAACTTTTGTCGGTGAGGAATTTGATTAGTTACCTGTATCAATGATGACATTAACTTGGTTCTTGGTGGAATAACCTGGGATCTCCATAGTTTGTTCACCAACAAGGTCCATAAAATCCCAAGAATGAGTGGTGTGAAGACTCCTTCAAGTGTTGGGAAAAATCGACACAGCTCCCGGCATTTCTGCATTTCATTAATTCATTCCAATCACATGAACATAATTAGTACAGAGTGAGAGCAACCACCACATGTAAATGTTGAAGCATTCGAGTGAATATGGCCATATATAGCATCTGTAAAACCTTCAAAAGACGATCTGAATATTTAATAGCAGAGTCTAAAATTTATACCATAATATCCGTCTAGGGATAGATTAGGTTCTGACATAATTACAATATTAGTAAGCGAATAATGTTCCAAAACGGTTGCAATAAAATGCAATCAAACAGCAGGTTTTTTCTATCACTTGCAACACAAAAGCAAACTAAATAGGCTTAGATTTGAGAATGCGTTGGACATATTGTGGTCTAGCTGATTCGGGGAGGCCCTTGAAGATCAAAAGACGCTCGATTTTGTCCGCGAATATCTCACAAATATCAAATTTCTCGTCAAGAGACAGCCCAGGTATGTTATCCAATAGTGTGAATGCATCCTTCTTTGCTTGATCAAGATCAAACTCATAGCCGATACGACTAGCAATATTGTCTAGTCTTGCATTTGTATTGCGGCTAATTTCACGAAGTACATCAGCCACACTTTCCATATTATCAACAACTTTACGTTTCTTCCCCGAGCTCTTGTTAACAGCTTCCTCCTTTTCACTTCCGCATACACTGTTTTCCCCCGCATCATTTTGAGAAACTTGGTCTAGGTTGACATGGTAATCACCATTAATTTCCTCATGTGCTCGGTTGTCTTGGTGCAACAACTCATTAACCGCATCCATAATGTCCTCAGCATTGTCTCCAGTCGCTCTATCCTTGCCGAATATTTCTTTCCAATCGTCCAACATAGGCCATGACTTATAACGCATGGATTTGGCATTAGCATCACTCTGACAAAAAAAGGATGTGTTTTAAAAACCATAAAATCTACTAATATAAAAAATATATTTCCAGATCTGCCCATATGTACTTAGAAGGAACTGATCTGAAGGTTGTAAATGGACCAAACACATGTTATACTTACTTGTACATAGAAATGATAACATGAACTTCGTAACATCCATAATTACCTTAAGAATTTGTTCCCATTGCTCCGTGTTACAATCAATCATGTGACCTCCATTGACATTAAAGCCAACGCCACTTCGAGACAACATTGCAGTAAGCGAATAATAATTCTTCTTCCAAATTTGAATCTTTGAGTTGATATGGGGTATTCCCTTTAGATCCGTTTCGGGAAATTCCTGTTTCATGGCATCTTCTAACTTATTGAGGTAGCCCCCTCTGAAACCATTATCAGATTTCCACCCATTTGCTACAATTTCCTTCAAAGATGCAAGAAGGATTGCTTCCTCTTTGAGCGACCAAGTACGTCTTGTGGGCTTATCAGCCTTTTTACCCTTACCACGCCCCAAGTCGCTGCTACATGATTCCATACCTTCCAATAAGACCGCACATTAGATATTTGACATTGCATAATATATACATGAGGATAATCATAATAGATAGAGTAATGAGACAAAAATTAATATTCCAGATCAGCCCACTAATACCCACTAATTATTTTCTTCCGTAGGATACAAAAGCAGTAAGCATCATGCTTTTAGTCATTAACAAGAGAGGCATGGAACAACCTTTCTATAGAGTTTATTAAAGCCTGTCATATGGCAGAATAAACTTCTTCACTATCAATAGGAAACACCCAAAATTCAGATGACAAAACTTCAAGAAAATATTTAATTTTTATTTTAACCAACATGGATATATAACCAACAAGGATCACCTCACTTTTGAGTTGATAGAAAAGAGAAAAATCAAATATAAACAAGGACCATAGAGTCATAAATTATTGTGCGAATTATTGAAGATTTGCATGAATTTTCAGAAAATCAGATTCTGCTAGACATTGCATCGAACAGTTGGAGCGCTTCTTAGTTTGTTTCGGATTTATAACTAAAAGAGACAGCATCTTCGACCCATGTATTAACAATAGGGGTGAAGTAAACAACCATTTTTTATTGTACATAAGAACTAATCAACCATTTTTTAATCAGCCATTTGTCTTCATAAGAACTAAACGATAAAAGATGCAAACTAAACGATAAACCGTAATCAAGATGCAAACTTCAAGAAATTGGACGAGATATAAAAGATAAACCACCTCTCACTAACCTTGTTGGGTCGAACTCATTTCTTGAAGATAAATTTGCGTTCAATGCCAATTCCCACCACTGCCGTCGAATGGCTGTAAACCCTGCGAGTGGTAATGAAGGTGAACAAAGGATACTATATAGGTTGGGTCAATTTGTAATTTTTAAAATATGATAGGGGTATAATTGGAAGTTGCAAAGTTAATCTTGAATTTAAACTGGGGTACCAAACAACGAATTTATCATATGTAGATTATATATCTTATCTACCAAACACAAAGATACACTAATAATAACCCATGTACTCACTATATTTATCTTGACATTATTTATCTTACTTTATCCTAACATACGTACCAAACGAGCCATAAGAATACAAATCCGATAAACCCGTGAAGAACCCTCCCACCGTCGGGCAAGGGGGAATTCCGAAAAATGCGGCTGTTAAAATTAGGTAAGCTCCGCCGCTACCGGCCGTCGCCGCCGCAGCTCCACCATTTCGTCAGCCATTATTCCTCCTGCTCCTCTTCGCATTCACTGTTGACTAGCTCAATCCACCACCACCACCGCGATTGGCGGCGCAATAACATCCCAGGATGCTCGTGGGAGCTGCTCCGCCACTCATCTCCCTATTGCTTATCCTTTCATCGGCGATTCTCCGCCGATCCCGGCGTCTACGAACCTGGCGGACCGCTCCTCCCAGTCGGAGCCGCTGAACTTGGAGAGCCGTTCCAAGCCATGCAAGCTGTCATATCGATGCTCGATCATTACCACGATGTCTCCGGCTTTCCATGGTTGGCATTATGCATATATTGCATTGTAGAAGGAGTTTTTTATTCGTTCTACACGTATTCATTTGTTTGGATTACTGTTGCACGATTTTTAAATTTTGCAAATGAGTATATGGAATTATAGTTGTTGTACCTGATCGATTACCCTAGATACCGGATCTATGTTCTTTTTCTTCTTCTGTGGATATGCGTGCGATTGTGCAAGTAAAATAGTGGAAAGTATGATTACTATAGTTCATCATGTGGGTAAAATACAACCACAGCATGAAAATGCAGTGCCGTTTCAGTTTAAGGTGCTGCTGCAAAACTCAGATACATTAATGAAAACTTGGAATTTGAGATACTTTTACGAATGCTTGAATGTGTGTGCATATATATATATATTAATATTGTCATCTTCCCTCCACCAAATCTGTTTTGGAGGCTGATTTTATGGGTCCGGGCATAATAGAAGATTTTCTTGCTACTGTATGACTTCTGGTTAGTTTTATAAACCCAAGCATATTTGTTTTGTTTTTCTTGAGTACTTCTTGTTAATTCCCTTTTTTAACTTGCAGTAGAATTTTTTGCTTGATTGATTTCTGTCATTGGGTGTCTAGTAAATTAGTAATTGAAAACTGACTGAATCAAGTGGGACTTTGTAGGTGGATAGTGATCTCAACATCTACATTGGCAATGAGATTTGTATTGTTTCCTTTTATTGTGCTGCAACTGAAAAAGATGGGGATAATAGGAAAGATGCAGCCTAGATGTGAGTTTTCATGTCCAACTGACATTAATCCTAATTTCTAGAGAAAAATCTCTTTTTACCTCTTAGTTCTTCATTTAAAACTATAATGAATTTTTGTGGGTGAAACTATATTTTCCTTATTTTGGCTTCACATATGTCACCTTGAATTTAGAATACAACAAATAAAAATAGAGGGATGATATCTACGAGCAAATTATATTTATGTTTCTTAGCCTCCAAAGAGGAATTAATACTTTGTTGCTTCTGTATGCACTCTACCAGTTTTGTCATAAACACCTAAGATGGAACTACCGAACTATTGTAAATAGGAGGGATTGCTAGTATTATAACTTGGTGAAATGTTGAATCTTGATTATTTTTTTTATGCAAGCAATTACATTAAGAAGCAGCTGTCCCTTACTCCAGTCTGTATGTGAGTTACAGCAGTGTAGTGTGATATGGGTATGCATGATAGAGTTTTACTTGGATATGATATAAATGGAAGGATTTCTTTGATCTGTGACACACAATTTTTGTTTTTTGTGTTTTCAATAGTACCTTGGCCAATTCCATCGGCTCAGTCAAAACGAAGTTTCATGGAGCAATTTGCCATTTACTTGAAGTTTAAGAAGGAAGCTGGGTGCCCCTCATTGTTTTGGTTCGTGTCACCATTTGTTTTGCAGGTTATGTTTCTTTTCTATTTTACGATACATATTCTGCAGGTCCAGTAAAAAGATTCTTCGTCTTGCAGACTGATATGGGTGTGTAACTATGTAAATTGTTTAAGATGTTTATTGCATTACATTTGACTGCTGCCAGCCAAAAGTTCTTTTTTCAAGTAATAGATCATGTAAATATGGTGTTCATCCTATCTTCAGGGGAAATTTGCTTGAGAGCTACTTCTGCAGTAGACAAACTTACAAGCTAATCAATTCTAGGAAATATTTGAATCTAGATTTATGTGGATATGGTTTTGATTTTTACCATTCGTTCTCCTGTTCTGTTGTTCATTTTAATTTTTTATGCAGGTCCCTTGCTTTTTCTTGTTCGTTTCTAGTGTTCGTAGAATGTGCTTGGATCATCACCCCGGTTTTGATACTGTAAGGCACTTTATACCATAATCATACAATCTTTAATGTTTATCCTTTGCGTTGCTTTGATCTGTTGGTAAATTGACGAGGTGAACTTATTCTGAATGTTACAGGGGGGAACTTTATGGTTCCAGAACTTGACTGAATATACACACGGGGAGTTGGGGTATATTTTCCCATTTGCCATTGCAGGCTTGCATTTAATTAATGTTCAGGTTGAGGGCACTACCCTTAGCACACTTAAATTAAGATATTTCATTTTTCTTTGGTAATCTAGAACTGATAGTGCAAACATGTATATTAAATTAGTGTTCTTATTCATGAAGGTTGATTCAGAATTATCAAATGATGTGTACTCTGTGAAGCTGCTGTCTGTCTTTGCTGAAACATGCCATTTCGGCATCTCAAATTAGTTATATTTTTTTTCCCTATCCTTCTCAATATGAAGCTTATCATTTGTTTCCCATTGAGATGGTTAATGTTGAAGTTCCATTTTCAATGTGTGTGTGTGTGTGTGTTTTTTTTTTATATCTTCTCAGACACCCCACATCCGAAGAAATTTGATGACATTTAAGATGAGGGCTTAATCTGTTGATAATTCTATATGTCCTTGTCACCATTATTTTATCTCGCTAGTCGCTTCACAGATATCATGAATCTTCTTGAACTCAGAACAAGTTCGTTTAACAAGGAAACACTGTGATCATCATCTTGAAAATACATGAGCTATTCAAACCCGTCAAGAGGGGTTTATATGCTATTGAGTATTCTTAATTTATATCTGTAGATGCCATGGCTGCTTTACAGATGAGGTTAAAAAAAAATTAAATGTCGTTTCAGCTAAATTGCTAGTATTTCATTCTGACATTGATCTGATGCACAATGCGCCATATCTCTCATCATGGTGCTTCTTTAGTTATTTTTCCGAAGTCATATATTCCAATGCTTATTTCTCTTACTTTTCAGTTGTCTTTTAAGACGGTACCAATACGGAAGGCAGGCCTCTTTGGATACCTAGCCAAGGTAAGCTTGAAGAAGTTATAAATCCACAAGATTCCTGTATGTGCAGAAGTAGAGTTATGGGTAAAAGGCTTTCAATGAATACTTTATTTGATAGAGTAAATATGATATATTCTGTGGAGGGCTTTATGTACTAATATAACTCGTCCATAAGAATGTGTAACCTTTTTACATTCCATTGCAGGTATACAAGCATATTTTGACGTTTTCGACTCTGCCTGTATTCATTTCTACATTTTTTGTTCCCCAGGTAATTTTAAAGTCTACACCTTTTCTTATTCCTGCATTTTCAAATCTTAACATACCTTGGCATGTTGATCACTGCATGCAGGGTATTTCAATTCTTGTTCATAACGATTTCTTTTCTTTTACATTTCTTTGTTGCTGTGGTAGACGTATATTCTTAACTCTTATACTTCCAAGAGCTTTTTATTGCAGCCTAGTTGAATAAATTTTGTTTAAATCCATTACATGAACTAAATTTGACTAATTATGTATTGATACTGCAACATGATACTATTTCAAGGATATAAAGAGAAACATTGGTTTAGTTATTTATTTGAATGCTCTTTCTTTTTATATCTTGCAGGGAAGCTTAGTTTATTGGCTTTCAAATAGTACATTGACTTTAATTCAGGTTGGTGCTGTTGCTCTAAAATCAGTACATGTAGTATTAATGCTTATTCTTCCTCTCTTTCCTCTTTCCTGTCTTCTCTTTAGCAATGAGAAACAACTTTGATATACATTATCATGGGATGGATGCTAAATTTGTTATGGCTTCTCATTCAGTGCTTTTATATTTGTATTTCTTCTTTTTTGCTCATTTGTTCCTCTCGAACTACAGGGATCATGCCTCCGCAATCCCACCGTTCGCAAGTATTTGGGGCTTCCTAAAATTCCAGCAGCAGCACCGACTGTAAAAAAAAACGACAGCTCTGGAGTAGCAAATACTGTAATAAAGACCGAAAAAGGAGAAGTACCTGCCCTATGCTTTTCACCTATCGAGCTGGTCCATGTGAGTGATCTTGTAGCATGCTCTTTATAAAGCTTTATACGTCATCAAAGTTTGTTAATCCACTTCAGTACTTTCTCTACAGTACTCGATCCAAGCTTTATCTCAGGGCCATAAGGACTATGCAATTAGGTTACTAAGGTAAAAGAACCCTTTGCTCTCAGATGCTTAGCTTTCTCTTCTGTGTTTATATTGCTTTTTATGAAATTTCAACTGCAGAATTGCCCTTCTAAAGGACCCTGGGTTTGTGAGAGCCATGTTTATAATGGGGCAGATGCTGGCACAAAACAATCAATCTGTTGAGGCTGCTGAGTACTTGGAAACTGCGATTTCAACGGTTTGATTTAGTTGAAATCTGCACCACTTAGTTTTTCTCCTTTTTTTTCATGATAATCAGATACTTTCATTATTCATGATGTGGAAAAGGCCATCAATAACTGAAAAATTGGACATACTCTTTTCTATCATATAACTGGAGGAGTTTACTCTTTGTTTCAGCTCCTTGAAGATAGCTTTCTTACAGAAGAAGTTGAAGACGATGAACTTTTGTATCTTTTGTATCAATGGGCGGGTATTGCTAATGTGCAGCAGGTACTATATGAGCTACCTAAATTGTTAATTTTAGCCACCAACCCGGTCCTTTTGCAAATTACAAATTATCGTAGCTTTACAGATTTTCAGTTAGTACTTTTACAACCCTTTGCACTCATATGGTTGAAACTGTTATTCCAACCATCAGATTCTGATTTAACATCCTCCATGTTGCTTCAATCTTATTGAAGCTTCTCGATTCTCTGAAACTTCGCATGGGTGTTACAACCCGGATCAATGATTACATCAAAGTTTTATTTTACTTTAATTCAATAAATCTTGTGCAGGGGAAGATGGAGCAGGCTCTTGTGCACCTAGAAAGAATGAAAGAGCCTGAGGATTTACAGTACAAGGCCCTTTACTACGAAGGTTTAGTTTTGCTTTCAAGGTATGTAATCAATTCCACGTCTGCCATTTGAGCACATGCTAGTTATCTCTTGAATTTTCATCAATAAAAATTGAAGTCGTCGTCTCTGCAACTGCATACTCACTGAAGTAATACGTCATGTTGTAGAGCTCTAGTGCAGGTGGACCGAGCAGCCGAGGCGCTGGAGTGCTTGCAGAAGGCTGCTGCTTATAACCCTGCTTACAGTGTGTACATTGCAGAATTAAAAGGGGATTTGAAGAAGCTTAGTAGTAATTCATCTGAAATAACCTTTCGTAAAAGAAGAAAGAAATCATCTGCAAGCAGGAAATAGTTTACTATGTTTGACTTCTTGTTGGTCAATCTTGATTTTTCATGACATGTTTCTGGAAAATAACTTGCAACAGTTTGCCAATGAAAAGGGCTACTAACACTGAAAATAGCAGTTGCAGGTTTGTCGAATAAAACAACAAACAAATACTCCCTCCGTCCCGCCATAAGTGGCAACATTTCCTTATTGGGTTGTCCCATCATAAGTGGCCACTTTCCTAATATGGAAACACCCTCTCTCACACAAAAGATGTGGGCTTCACCACTTTTTATCTTTTTACCCTTTAAACACTCTTCTCCTAAATACCCGTGCCCAAAAGAAAGTAGTCACTTATCATGGGACGGAGGGAGTAGAAGGTTCATTACTTGTCATCAGTTTATTATCAGTGTATCAACTAGTGCACTTGAATATATTCATTAGTGCAGTATTTACTGTGGATTTGTCATTAATATTGTGGATTTCGGGTTAAGATCTGTCAGATGATATATCCGAAAGAAAGTTTATACTAGTAATCTTCATACCCGTCGTTATTTATGTAATGTTGTTGGATATAATATGAAACTATGTTTAACTAATTAATAGCAGTTTTTAAAACTTGCTTATTATTGTTTAAGAAAACTTTTTTTTTTGTATAAAATAATTTAAACAAGATCTTGTATTTTCCTTTAAATTTCCTAAACAAATCCTTAATCTCTAAAATAACGTCTTGAAAAAAAAAAAATATAATTCACGATATGAAGCTAACTCCACATGTATATAATCAATTTTTTGTATGTTGAGGATAATTCGCAGCGAGGAGTAAATAGTTGAGGCTTTGGGAATTCAAGTCCACTTCAAATGGCGAATAATGTTCGATGGCATTTCTCTGGGTTTTGCGGTGATCCGAATCCAACAGAGCGACGTACATCGTGGACGTTACTGAGACGCTTAGCTGGTTTGCATGAGGTGGCAAGGCTAGCATGGTTAGTTGGAGGAGATTTTAATGAGATTCTTTCGTTAACTGAAAAAATGGGTGGTAGGACACGTAGCTTTGGTCGAATTGATATGTTTAGAAGAGCTCTGGTAGATAGTGGTCTCGAGGAGATTAAGTGTGGAAATACTGCTTTTACTTGGACAAATAAGAGAAAAGGTGAAGAGGTGATTTATGCAAAGCTTGATCGTTTTGTTTCAAATTTGGTGTGGTCAGAGATGTTTACATTTTCTGAGATGAGAACTCTCGACGAGTATGGCTTCTAATGATAAAACCGAATATTCGAAAAGCTACCGGGAATGGACGGAGAAGATTTCATTTTGAGCAGAAATGGTTTTTTGATCCGTGTTTTGTACCAGATTTCTTGGCGGAATGGAAGGATCTGGGAGGAAAAACCTTGGAAAAACGTCTTCTATACTGTCAAGATTTTTTATCAAAGTGGGCGGGGACTCGATTCGATGATCTTGGCAAGCAGATTGCCAAGCTTCGGCAAGAGCGTGTTAATTTGCTTAATAATGAGGGTCATCGTGATGTTCGTCAGCAGATAGATCAAATATCTACTAAGATTATTGAATTAACCAATAAAGAGGAGGTGCATTGGCGACAAAGATCGAGGATTAATTGGTTGGCTCATGGTGATCGAAATACACAATACTTTCATAATTTTGCCTTTATGAGGAAAAAACGGAATTTTATTGGAAGTATTGAGAATGAGATGGGAATTATGGTTACTAAAGATTCTGAAATTGCAGAGGTTGTGCAACAATATTTTCATAATTTATTCTCAACTGATTGTCCAAAACAAGAGGATATGAGGGCTGTGGCAGAGTTTGCTATGAGGAGGAGGTGTGATCAGGTATATGATTTTTTTGCAGAGCCTTTTATAGCTGTAGAGATCAAAAAAACCCTTTTTCAAATGCATCCAACCAAAGCACCAGGTCCAAATGGTTCCCAGGCAATTTTTTTCCGGAGTGAAGTTGGAAAAGAATTGACTGAAGAATGTTTGAGGATTCTAAATGATAAGGGCAGGGTCGAGCCTTGGAATAATACTTATATATCTTTGATCCCGAAGCTTGCTTCTCCAAAACAGGTTCAAAATTATAAGCCTATTAGCTTATGTAACACTTCTTATAAAGTGGTATCGAAAGTAATTACTAATAGGCTCCGTCATTGGCTGCCACATCTCATTGAAGATACTCAGAGTGCTTTTATCCCAGGTTGGCTTATTTCTGATAATATTTTGATGGGATTTGAATGCATGAATTGGATTCGAGGTCAGAAGAAATCTAAAGACGCTTTCGTTGCAACCAAACTTGATATGAGTAAGGCTTATGACCGTGTTGAATGGCCGTTTCTGAGATTGATGTTGTTGGCGTTAGGTCTTAATGAGAACATTACTAATCTTATTATGAGGTGTGTAACAACAATTTCATTCTCTTTTGTTGTGAATGGGAAGGTCTATGGCAACGTTAAGCCGTCGAGGGGTATACGACAAGGAGATCCCCTATCTCTTTTTTTGTTCGTGATATGCTCCCAAGGTTTATCGTCTATTTTTCATGCTCATACGGAGCAACAACTTTTTGCTGGAATTCGCATTGCACGTCGAGCACTGGTGATTTCACACTTGTTTTTTGCGGATGATAGTCTAATTTTTTTTAAAGCCTCGAGAGGTAGTGTTGAATTAAGTGATTCCAAACTTCACAGGTTTGTGTCTGAATGCATGAAGGTAATTAGCTTTGGGGTTAAGTTGCAAATACAAGAAGATCAAAGGAGTTAGTTGAAAGCTGCATTGGAAAAGGCGGTTATTTGTTTGCTTGAGCCGATCTTCATCCATCATCTTTGACGGCTAGAATTTAGATCTATTGTGTGATGTAGCTGGTATATAAAGCAATTAGTTCATTCTTTTAGAGAGTAGTTTCAGTTTTGATTTGTTACAGAGAAGAGAGATAGAGATTGAGAGTGAGAAGAAAAGAGAGCAGAAAGTTGTGAGCTGTGAGTTTCTTCGTGGATGTATATTCTTGATCGGAATCTGTCTCCGGCATTCTCCGGTTGACTGAGATAGCAATAATAAAGAGCTACTAACCTCCCGTGGATGTAGATCGCAAGATCGAACCACGTAATTGGTTGTTCTTTGCCGGAGCAACCTTAAGAGAAAGCTTCAGGGCAACTGATAAATTATGATAAATCTGCACTAACGTTTAATCCGGGTGCGAGACAAGAGGTAAAAGATGAAGTGAAGCGAGTTTTTGGAGTACATGTTGTCCAAAGTCATACCATTTATCTTGGCTTGCCGACTTTTTTGATGAAAAGCCGAAGATTACAGTTTGGTTATTTAACGGAACAAGTGGCGAGTAGAATCAATAATTGGATGAATAAAAGTTTTTCTGCTGGAGGTAGAGAAGTGCTTATAAAATCGGTTATTCAGTCTATTCCGACATACACGATGGCATGCTTCCGTATTCCTTTTTCTGTGTGTAATGATATTGAGCGACTTTGTGCTCAATTTTGGTGGGGAGATAAGGAGAGCGAACGGAAAATGCATTGGTCAAAGTGGAAGGATTTGTGTAGGCCGAAGAGCAAGGGCGGGATGGGGTTTCGAAGCCTTATCTCTTTTAATCAAGCGATGTTGGCAAAACAAGCCTGGAGACTTCTTCGTTTTCCAAATTCTTTAGTAGCTCGTTTGTTTAAAGCAAAGTATTATTATTGCAAAGACTTACTGGAGGTCAGTGTTATGGGGTTGTGAGTTGTTGAAGGAGGGATTGAGATGAGAGGTAAGAGATGGCAAAAAGATGCGAATCTTTCAAGATGCATGGCTTCCAACTTTTCCGGGAGGGAAAATGATCATAAGAAGGGAAGGGTTGGATAATCGTTTAGTTGCTGATTTTTTTGATGATTATAATTGTTGGGATTTAAGGAAGCTGAGGGAAACGCTATTACATTTTGAGGTGGACGAGGTTCTACAAGTTGAGAAAAAGATCTCTAATAGGGAGGATGTTAGGATATGGAAATTTGATCCGAAGGGTGTGTATACGGTTAAGTCGGGTTACCTTATGGCAACAAGGTATTTCGATTCTCCGGAATCAAGCTTGGCGGATAACCATGTGAAATGGTGGAAATTTTTGTGGAGTTTCGATATGCCGCCGCGCGTGAAGATTTTTGTTTGGAGGGTGTTTAAGGGTTTTCTCCCTACAGAAATGAATCTAAAGTTGCATCATGTGCCGATTTTTGGGAGATGTGGTTGGTGCAAAAAAGGATGGGGAACAACAAGTCATACTCTGATTTTTTGTGATAAGGTGAGGCTCATTTGGAAGAATGTGCACTTCTGGAGCATTCTAAAGAAATGAGAAGGTGCTGATATGAGGGAGGTGGGTGAGGCAATGAGAATAGGAGTGATGAGAGAGGATTTTGAGATTTGGTTAATGGGTCTCTGGTAGGTGTGGAAGAGATTGTGTGAGGAGAAACATCAGAATGTTAAATTTAAAGGTTGTGATTTTGTTGGGAAAATTAATAGAGTTTTGAAGTGATACCAAAACCCAGCTGACCCCAACTGAGTAGATGTTTGCTCAAACCCAAGCGTTTTTCCAGCTCACCTGTTTGAGCTTATAGAGTTTCTAAGTTCATGTGGAATCGCTGAAGACAGCAGAAGACCCAGCTGAGTACACAGCAGGGTAAGCCAAGTCGAGTGATAAGTAACGTTATCCAGATTCAAGACGATAAAGTTCTTCCAGACACAGCTGTAGGAAAGACCCAGCTCGTGTGACAACTCAAATACGTCAAGACCCAGAGTTCAAGACTCGGCTCGGCGTCAATGATCCAAACAGAAGTTCAAAACGGCTCGTAGTCACCAAGACAAAGAGAGTCGAAGTCAACTTGAGATAAAGTCAGATCTGATCTGGACCATCAGGAACTCGACACCTCAGCACCTAGAAGTCAAACCTAGGATTGTTTTACGAGGAAATCAAGGAAGAAGACAAGTCAATCCTGTCAGAAGTTAGGTAGAGATTCAGAACGGCTCTTTCCAACGGCTAGTTCTAATCTCTCCCTATAAATAGAAGTCTTCTTCATCATCAGAAAGAGAGGAGTGACGAGAGAATATATTCAAGAGAGATCAACATACTTCGATGAAGGAAGTCTAACCAAAGATCAAGAGATCTCTCAGAAAAGCTTCAAAGATCCAGCAGCATTCATACTTATGAGTTATTATTTATTCTCAGGCTGCTGAAGCTCTCTCCCACTAGTATCTAGGCATATAATCCTTCCCATCTTAAGCCTAGTTTGAACGAGTTCATCATACTCAAAGTTCTTCATTGTAAGAACTCGTTCATAGTTGGAAAACCCCCAAACCCCCAAACCCAAACCCAGAAAAGGTTAGGTAAAGATACGCCTGCTCGAAGCGCGTAATTCGAGTGTTGGTTCCGTAGTACCCGTAAACTACAGGTTAGGCTTCAGCTGTGCCCGTAAACAGTCTGGTTACGTTTCGATACAGTACGCGTAAACTTGTATCCAGCTTGAGGAACTAAGCTGCAACACTTGCTGACTGCGCGAAAAGTCAGTGGTATTCTTAGTGGATTACCAGAGGTTTCTGGTCGTGGACGTAGGAGTAGTTTCTCCGAACCACGTTAAGTTGCTTTGTTCTTTCATGTTTATTTATGCATCCAGCTAACTATTCATAAGCATTATTTCAAGCTGCATAAACTGATTAACTGAAAAGAGAAACTAAGCTTTGCAATATATTTGAAGCGACAGACGGACTTTCCAAAATCCCACCACATTCCGCACACAGCCAGCTGTGTCGATCAAGCCGCTTCCACTCGGATCGAACACAACAAATTTCACTCAAAAGAGTTTTAATTGGAAAAGTTTTTAAACCTTGGTGTATTCACCCCCCCCTCTACACCAAGGTATCCGTCTTGGGACCATCAATTGGTATCAGAGCAGTGGTTCAAAAGATCACTTTTTCTGTGTCAAGTCAGCCTCTTTGCTGATAGTTGTCACCTGAACAGATCCTTCAAAGTTTCAAATTTTTTTTTATTATATTGCATACTGTCATGGAATCTTTCGACATTCTCTGTCGATGATTATCAGATCTGGAAGTTCCGACTCAAAAGCTTATTGAGTGCGCATCACGACATGATGTGGGATGTTATCACTGACGGACCCTTCATCATCATGAAATCAGAAAGATAAGCAGAAACCTTACCTGGAGCTGAACCAGTACTCCGGCAAGTTGTGAAGCCCAAAAGGGAGTACTCTCCAGAAGAAAGAAGACAAGCTGGTTTGGACAGCTACGCTCGCAACGTCATCTCCTCAACGGTGACGAATGCTTATCTCAGCAAGATCATCAACTGCGAGACATCTAAGGGGATGTGGGACACTCTAGCCAAGTTGTGTGAAGGCTCAGAGGAAATTCAAGAGAATAAATTCTCAGTTGCATGCCATAATTTCGGTAATTTCAAGCAACTCCCCTATGAGTCCATCGATCAAATGGAGCTCAGATTCTCCAACCTCGTCATCGAGATCGAGACGATCCGAACTGGAAAATATACAGTTCGAGACAAGAACTTGAAAGTTCTTTCAGTTCTCTCCTCAGAATGGTGTACACACAAAGTGGTTCACCAAAGCAGAACTGATCTTGGCAGCATGGAGACTGAAAAATTGTTCTCCATCTTGAAGGCCAACGAATTTGATCTGGGGATCACAAGCAGAGATTCATCCAGCCGAATGAATGAAGCAGAGCTGAGGATCAAGCCGAGAAAAGAAGCTCAATCAGCTCAGCTTGGAAGGACCAACAAAGAGCTCAGATTTATGAGCAAAGAAGATTTGAACGAAAAAGTTGCCATGCTTGTACGAAGCATTAATCAGCTGGAACAAAGCAAGGAAAAGTACAAGAATATCGTGAAGGTTCATCACGACAAGCAACTCTACCCAAAGAGCAACCCAGCTGAGTCATCCTCCCGGAGAGAGGATAAAAGGATCGAATCGAGCGAAATGGATGATGATCAAATCTCTTTCTCCGACTCAGATGAGGATGATTGCTCTGATTAAGATGTCTGAAACATCTTATTGAATCAACCGATGAAGAAAATAAAGAAACCCAGCTAGCTGACTGGGACCAGCTGTGAAATAAAGATAGTTGGATACAAAACTGAAGATTCAGCCAGTCACACAGCTGAGTACATTGGTCTCAAGAGAGGATTAGAGAAGCAGCATTTGAATCAGCTGAATTTGGGACAGCTGTCTACTTGCTATACAAACTGAGATCTCATCAAAGAAATGAACTGATGTAGGATGCAGCTGAAGAAGAAAAAGCCACCTACTATCAAATCAAGGGGGAACTCTACGTAGCTGGAAAGAGTGCAAATTCAAGTAGAATACCCAGCAGGATGCACTCATCAAGAAGATTCAGCTGGAGTCTTCAGCCGAAGAGAAACCTGATCCAGTGGTAAAATCAAGATAATTCTCTAATCCAGCTGACAACTTAGAAAGCATCCAAGAGATCTCTCAACATCTGAAGGAATCCATTGTTGGGAAAATTCACACAAAAGCACAAACTGCTGAAATCCAAGTCAAGATGATGTGTGAATTATTTGGACTGCTCAATCCGGGTGAAGAAAAACCATCCAGCTGAGGGGGAACAAACTCAGCTGGACATTAGTCGAAGAGCTAAAGGGAACTCAGCTGACTAAAAATCAAGCAAAATCTTCAAATACTCAGCTGAGGAGAACTGTCAATCAAGCAAAGGAGAAGACCGCTGTGATATCAGCTGGATACTGTGTTCAAGCTGACCGGTTTGCGTCTCATGCAATAATTGCTCTGAGGAATATGCTATATAAAGTCCAATTATTTTGAATTCTTATGTTAAGCGGACATACATTCCTTAGTTAAATTGTTTGATAAGTTTCCTTTCCCATCGCATTAATTATAAAGTCTGCATAGTACTGTAGCACGGCAGGATCGAGGCAGAACGTCAAACGTTTGAAATGCCTCACGCGCGGTTGTAATACACTCGCCGAAAACACGTCAGCAAAACGTGATGAGTGAATCTCTCCCAGCCGTTGATCAGAATATCAACTGATTCAATCTCAACCGTTGATCCTTTATGGCAGTTGATATATATGGAAAAGATACGCGGATTCTTTCCTCCTCCATCTTTATCTCTGCAAATTTCAAAGATTCAAAATCTTCATCTATTCTCTGCAAGTTCTTCGCACGATCAAATTCAAATGGTGCCCAAGAAATCAACCGCAGGGATGAACCAGTTTGAAGCTCTAATGACAAAGCTATCATTTGAGAGTATTTTGTCCACCTCAAACCTCCATATTTCAGAGTTAAAAGAGATGGTGGATCTAGTTGCAGACTCCGGTCTCCTGCTGTGGGCAACCTCCATGCCCAAGCTTTTGCTAAAGAGAGATGCCGCACTTTTCTACCTCAACATTATTGACGAAGATGGCTTCTACTCATCTTCATTTGACATGAGCGTCAAAGGCGAAGACGGAAAGTTTGATACAGCAACCGTCACCATCAAACTCAATAAGATGCTACGAAAGGTGTTCAACCTACCCAGAGAAGGAGGATTCATCCCAGATGATTACAGTCGTGGATGAATTCCTCAGCAGAGAGATGCTTATCTCCCCAGAGCCGTACAGAGCAAGCATGTCAAAGCTCCTGCTCAAGCCAAAGTACAGGCTGCTGCTGGATATTACACAAAAATGCATCTTAGGGATAGCTGGATCTCAAGGAGAGATCAGCATTCCAAAACTCAAGCCGGTGATTGCCATGATCAAAGGCGCAAACGTCAACTGGTTTGATTTCTTACTCAACCGACTGGTCAAGGAGTCAGAGAAGATAAAGTTCAACTCCACCAGGATGACGTTTTCAGCTTCAGAGCCACTGTATCTCTGCTCCAAAATTTCTTTCTTGATAGAGCAAGCAGTGAAAGGGCACACGGTAAAGTGGGTCGATTCGTAACCGTTTCCGAAACGAAGATTCTTTTCCAAAGAATAAGTCAAGTCAATGATCTTCGAAGAAGCGACTGCGTGAGTAAAAGCAAGAAGGTGGAAGGAACGAGCGAAGTTCCACTCGAGAAGAAACAAAGAAAGAGGAAGGCAGCTGACCCTAAACCAGCTGGAGGTCCAGCTGAGAAGAAAAAGAAAACAGCTGTCATTCCAAGTCAAGCAATGGTGATTCTCTCCCCACAGCCAGTGTCGGCCTTCGATCAATACGGATCAAACATCCTGGCCGAGATGGGATTGAATGATGGATTGTCATCCAGCTCAGAGGACGAGCTGGATAATCCAAGAAGCTCACCCCAGCCCTCACCTCCTCACAGCTCTCCGCCGAAACAAACCCCTTCCTCTACCCGGCTCTCCAACCAAAGAGCCATCTCCCCGCAAGAGAGCAGAAGATATTCAACCGGCCGAAGCTCCTTCACAACGCCTACCGACACCCATGCAGCTGAACCCTCTTCCACGAATCCCAGCTCACCCCCAAAACAGCCATCACCCAAAGCTCAAATTCCCACGCAGTTGGCTGATACTTCTTCACAGCCAATTGTGAACCCTTTTGAACCTGCTCCTCAAATCTCCACAAAATCAGAGGAGAGTGATTCTTCTGCCTGTCCATCGCTCAACTCCACTGGCTCAGCCTTTATGGAAGCCATGTACGAGGACTTGCGCATTACAGGGATCAAGAGTGTTCTAACTCAGCATTCGATTCTGGCGCACCTGCCCATTGCCCTCGTCAAAGTTGGAGATCTCAAGTTCTATCTGGCTACCAAGATGGCAACTTGGTACCAGAATGAGCAGCTGATAGAGACTTTCTCGTATGAGAAATTGAAGACGGATGAAGCACGCCTCCAGCACACGTTTGGCTTTGGAAGCCTGGAGGATGCATACTTACACCAGAATGATCTCATCAGAGGAATTATAGAAGTGTCTCAGCAATACCCCAAGCCGCACCCAGCTGAAGTCTGGGAATCTGCCAACAAGCTTCTTATAGCAGCGGGATGGGAGACACATTCTGGAGCTGACAATTCTAAAGAAGTCTCAGCTGAGATTACCAAGGAAGCTGTACCTGATGAAACAAATCGAGGTAATGATCATTGAAGAACCACCGTTGCATCAACCGAACCGAGAGTTCGCCCCTACGCAGTCCAATTGCCGATGACACTCGCTCACTGGTCGAGATCGAGGCAGTAAAACCCAGCCAAGCCGAATCCGGAACCCAGACGGATCCTGTTGAGCTCTCTGATGCAATGAAGGACGAGATTGCCAAACAAGTCGAGGAAATCCTTTTTCAGGATAGACTCAAATCAAATGTTGATACCCTTCTGCGCATCACAGCTATAGAGTCGCAAGTCCATAGCAATGGACTGTCCATTGACGACGTTCACAGATTCGCTCTCAATCTGCAGAAAAGCACCAGCAGAGATCTCAAACAGTCTCTAGTTTCTCAACGTATTGATAATTCAAATCATCTAGAGAAGAGAGTCCCTGAGATCATCTCAAACCTTCAAGCTCCACTGGTTGACGACATTGCAAATATTTCAAGCCAGCTGGAAGCTCTCAAAAAGACCACTCTCTCCAACAAATACCGACATCCGCCAACTCTTCAACTTATATAAAGATCTGGATGCTCAGTTCAGAGCTGGAAGCAGCAGCAATGCCCAGCTGAATCTCGTCACAGCTGACAACTCAGTCAAGATCGCTGATGTTGAAGGTATTCTTTCCAAGCTCAGCGCAACAGTTGCCAACCTCTCTGCCTCCCTTGTTGATAATGCCAAAAAGGGAAGATCGAATGAAGCCGGAAAAACAAGTGAGAGGAAGCCGTAGCCAAGGGAACTCAGGCAAATTCAGAGGAAATCGACGATTTTGCCAAAGAGCTGGATGAAGAAGAGACAGAGCTAATCGCTCCACCAAAGCGCAATCAAAGAGACATGGAGAGAGAAAATGGTTGCTCTTGCCAAAGCCTGTGGACACAAGCCTGAAGAATACAAAGACTATCATTGGCTGTGTAACTTCCACAACGTGCAAAGAAAAGAAATGCAAGAGCTGGATAAGATTATTAAGAAGAAAGCTGAATCGCTCAAGCCTGCTGAGAAAAAGCAGAAGAAGAAAAGGCAGAGCTACAGGCAAGCTAAGAAGAAACAAATCCAAGCAGCCTCAGCTGACAAGAAGAACCCAGATGATATCAATGAAAACTGGGAAAGATGCAAATCAGAATTCATCAAAGAATTCTACTACTTAAATCAGTTCAAAGGCATGGATCCAAACCGGCTTCTGTGACTATTTCCTCGAACTTCATGAGACAGATCCAATGATGGCAAGATCAATTGCCCTCTATGCCAAGAGTAACAACATCCAGCTGAAGGCTCCAAAAGTCAAACAGTTAAAGCCTCCATTTCTAGCTGGAACGAACCTTCCTGACAAGGCCCAAATCATCAAAGAAATTAATCACTGGGCTGGTGAAAGAGGAATTTCAAAATCGGAGAATCAAGCTGAATGGAAGGAGCTGGAAGAGTTCATCTTCAATAGATATGGTCTCAATAATGACCATCAGATTGATGAACAAAGGAAGCAGCAAAGCTGAAGACCCAGCCAACTGGGAATTTTCTTTTTGAACTTTTGTATTTAGATAATTGTAAAAATTCTTCCTATTAATGAAAAGTTCATTTTATCAAAATCAACCTGAAGACAATCTCTCTTTGTCCAGGCTCTGAATATGTTTACCTGCTGTGAATGTTTAATTCGTTGAATCCCCGTTTCCTGTTAAGGGGGAAGCAATTTTTGTTTTTCCAACTTGGAGTTTTGGCATCATCAAAAAGGGGGAAATTGTTGGGAAAATTAATAGAGTTTTGAAGTGATACCAAAACCCAGCTGACCCCAACCGAGTAGATGTTTGCTCAAACCCAAGTGTTTTTCCAGCTCACCTGTTTGAGCTTATAGAGTTTCTAAGTTCATGTGGAATCGCTGAAGACAGCAGAAGACCTACCGAGTACACAAGCAGGTAAGCCAAGTCGAGTGATAAGTAACGTTATCCGGATTCAAGACGATAAAGTTCTTCCGTACACGAGATTTGTAGGAAAGACCCAGCTCGTGTGACAACTCAGCTCTACGTCAAGACCCAGCAGAGTTCAAGACTCAGCTCAGCGTCAATGATCCAGCAGAGTTCAAAACAGCTCAGAGTCACCAGCACAGCAGAGTCGAAGTCAACTTGAGATAAAGTCAGATCTGATCTGGACCATCAGGAACTCGACACCTCAGCACCTAGAAGTCAAACCTAGGATTGCTTTACGAGGAAATCAAGGAAGAAGACAAGTCAATCCTGTCAGAAGTTAGGTAGAGATTCAGAACGGCTCTTTCCAACAGCTAGTTCTAATCTCTCCCTATAAATAGAAGTCTTCTTCATCATCAGAAAGAGAGGAGTGACGAGAGAATATATTCAAGAGAGATCAACATACTTCGATGAAGGAAGTCTAACCAAAGATCAAGAGATCTCTTAGAAAAGCTTCAAAGATCCAGCAGCATTCATACTTATGAGTTATTATTTATTCTCAGGCTACTGAAGCTCTCTCCCACTAGTATCTAGGCATATAATCCTTCCCATCTTAAGCCTAGTTTGAACGAGTTCATCATACTCAAAGTTCTTCATTGTAAGAACTCGTTCATAGTTGGAAAACCCCCAAACCCCCAAACCCAAACCCAGAAAAGGTTAGGTAAAGATACGCCTGCTCGAAGCGCGTAATTCGAGTGTTGGTTCTGTAGTACCCGTAAACTACAGGTTAGGCTTCAGCTGTGCCCGTAAACAGTCTGGTTACGTTTCGATACAATACGCGTAAACTTGTATCCAGCTTGAGGAACTAAGCTGCAACGCTTGCTGACTGCGCGAAAAGTCAGTGGTATCCTTAGTGGATTACCAGAGGTTTCTGGTCGTGGACGTAGGAGTAGTTTCTCCGAACCACGTTAAGTTACTTTGTTCTTTCATGTTTATTTATGCATCCAGCTAACCCTTCATAAGCATTATTTCAAGCTGCATAAACTGATTAACTGAAAAGAGAAACTAAGCTTTGCAATATATTTGAAGCAACAGACGGACTTTCCAAAATCCCACCACATTCCGCACACAGCCAGCTGTGTCGATCAAGCTGTCTTCCAGCTGGATCGAACACAGCCAGCTCACTCAAAAGAGTTTTAATTGGAAAAGTTTTTAAACCTTGGTGTATTCACCCCCCTTCCTCTACACCAAGGTATCCGTCTTGGGACCATCAGATTTGCTGGAGCAATGTGTGGCTTTAATTGATGGTTTTGTTGCTGCCAAACAACAAGCAGCGTGCCAGCAGAGAATTCTTCCCTTGGAAGGGGATGTGAAATGGAAGAGTCCAAAAAGGGGTCGCTTTAGACTGGATGTGGATTATGGAGAAGATGAGCTTAATGATCGAGGTGGAGTCGGTGCTATACTGAGAGACCATGATGACAAGATTATTTTTGCAATGGCGAAACCAGTAGCTCGGTCGAGTTCTATTCTTCATGGAGAGTTAAGAGCGGCAATGCATGGTATATGTCAGTGTATTGAAGAAGAGATATCACCTGTGGAAGTGTTTACGGACTCTCTTTTGGTTGTTCTCATTTTAGCAGAAGACAATGAGGCTGACGGTGTTTTGGGTGAAGATTTTTTTCGATTTTTTTGCCTCTGTAAAAGAGCTCAATGTTATTTCTGTTAATCATGTTCGTAAGGAAGCAAATAGAGCGGCTCATGAACTCGCTAGATTCGCTAGAGGTTTAGAATCCACCATAGTGTGGCATGATAATTGGCCATCTTGACTTTCGAATATTGTAGTTGATGATTCCAAGTGATTAATGAAGTTATTTTCTTTTAAAAAAAAAACTTGGGTAAAATTTTTGATGTGAAACTAAATGGTAGAGCTAAATAAAATTAAAACATTAAATTCTTGGGTCCCGTTTGGTTTCTAAGATAAGATAATAGTGAGTTATATGAGATAAGTAAAGATTAAATCATGAGTACAAATATTTATGTTCGGTTGATCTTTCAATTTTTATACATATGACTAATTTAATGTTATTTTACTTATATACCCCTATTGATACATCATTATTTCGTCTCACATACCAGACACTATTTCTCTCTCTACCTAAAACCTCAAAATAATCCTGAAATTTTGGTTCATCAAAATCATCTTTCTCTCTCAAAATCAATTCACACCTCTCTTGGTTCATCAAAATCAAAATCTATTCACATCAAAATCAAATAATCCACAGGTTCATGAAATCAGTTCACACAACTCATCAAATCTCTCTCACCTCATCCGCCCACCTTAATTGTTGCTGCCACTGTGACTCGATCCACACCGCCGTTGCCACCAAAACCACCACGCCCTCTCCTCTTCCGTCTTCTGTAATGCCGTTATGCCGCCGCATCATGCCACCACCATCGTGCCATCCTTTCTCTTTTTCCGATTTATAACCCGTCGTGCGGCCACCACCCATCTCTCGTACACAACTGTTGTTTCACAATTGCTCGGCCCTTTTGTGTAAGTTTTACAATTCTTGGGATCATTCCCTTTTCTGGTATGATTTTCAATAAAACAATTTTTACATTTAGGTATGATTTTCAATAAAACAATTTTTACATTTTTTTGGTGAGAGATGAAGTGAAAGATGAGATGAGAAAAAATATTGTGGAAAGGGAGGCGAGGGTGGCAAAGGCGAGAATTGGAAAGGACAAATTGGTATTCTACACATTAGAATAAAAAATACTTGATTCTTGCACAAGTAAACACGAATTAAATTCTAAAAAAAAAAAAAAGAAGGTAAACACGAATTAGCAGTAAGCAAAACCCCCCTTCAAATCCTCCCACCCCGACCCCGGGGTTTATGAACTCGACCATGACTAAATTCGGCCGCGCTCGGCCGGCGGCGGCGGCGGCGGTCCGCCACTTCTCGTGCTGCTACTACTCTTCCTCTTATTCTTCGCATTTACTGCTCATTAGCTCAGATCACCACCACCGTCGTGACGGGCGGCGTAATTACAATCCTCGACGATCGTCGGAGCTCTACTGGCACTCATCTCCTGATTGCATTTCCTTTTCTCGACGATTCTCAACTCAGCCCGGCGCCTCTGAATATGGCGAGCAGTTTCTTCCGATTCAAACTCTGATCTCCTTGCTCGATTCTTATCACGATGTCACTGGTTTGCCCTGGTAGGAACTATGACTTCGTGTTTATATGTGTTCATTTGCGTGGATTGAAGTTTCATTTTGTTTGAATTTCTACCGAGAAGCATGCAGTTAAGGAGTCCGACCTTTTTATTCTAGATTCTTCCAGCTCCGAGTTTATGAACCTTGTGTTTGTTTTATTTGTCGAGCATACGGCGAAACTGATTTTTGAACTCTCCTGTTTTGAATGTTGTTTACTGTTGCAATTCCTTTTCGATATTATTGGTTAAGGTTTTTCATGATTACTGATGCAATTCCTCTTACTTGCTTAAGGCTTTTGTGTTTAATTGACCAAGAGCTCTTAGTGGTAGTTTTCTATTAGAGGCTAACTCAATAACCTTAATTTTGTAGGTGGATCATAATCTCTTCATCTACTGTGGCTATGAGACTTGTAATATTTCCTGTAGTTGTATTGCAACTTAAAAAAATGAGGAGGATAGGAGAGCTGCTGCCTCAATGTGAGTAATCATGCTATGTATTGGTTAAATGTGTCTCTTCGGAATTCTTTATTCTTGTAGGAAACTGGGAAGAAAAGGAAAATAGCTATAGTGAGAAAGAAATACTCTCCCGATGGAACTAAAATGAATATTAGAGATAAACTCCCCAGGAACACTATAGAAATTGTAGCTTATTTGATTTGGGTTGATCTACATCATCTCTTCTACATGACACAAAATCGGAAATGTGAAAATTATTTTTGTGAGTGATTTATTTTTACATTCATATATCCCTTATTATGGTGAACTGTAGTTACTATTTCTGTAGACTAATGTATAATACGAATCAGACAGACTGGAACTAAATAGGAGCGAAGGGCTGTGTTCATACTTGGTGGAAAGGGATATTTCGAGCAGTTTTCTTGCATAAGGAAATATCTATAAAAAATGGCTATGTTGGCATTCAGCTATCATGGTTTCTTTTTCTTCTGCATGTTCTCGTTTTACTCATACTTGTACAGAACTACACATCTTTCTTCTGCATGTTCTCGTTTTACTCATACTTGTACAGAACTACACATCTTTCTTCTGCATGTTCTCGTTTTACTCATACTTGTACAGAACTACAGATGTGTATGATAGTAGGATATATGGTGAATGGGAGTAATATTTGGAAATGTGACATATGATTTTTGTCTTTTGTATTCCTAATAGTACCTCCACCATTTCCACCACCTCTGTCAGGACGAAGTTTCAAAGACCAAATTGCCCTTTTCTGGAAGGAAAAGGAGGCAGCTAGGTGCCCTTCAGTGTTTTGGTTCATCTCTTCGGTTGCTGTTCAGGTTATATTCCTCGTATTATACTCACCTGTTTGTTCAGCCCCTAACAAAAAAATTATTCTTCCCGCAAAGTGATGCAGCGTAGTCATATGAGTTCTTTAAGATATCAGTTGCATCATAACTATTAGGTTAATCTTTATGTTGGGGGGTACTTCTGCGTTAGAAAATGAAAACTGCAAGAACATATATCCATATTGTTGGAGGGGGGTACTTCTGCGTTAGAAAATGAAAACTGCAAGAACTTATAAGCTAATGAAATCCTATAAACCATCGAATCCAGCTCTATGCTGATAGCAGGTTAATCTAGTTTATATGTGTTCATAATCATGGTTCACCTTACCATCATTTATGAATCCATTGTATTTTTTATTGTGAGTTCAAGTTGTTGGAATTTGTGTTTTAGGGGGAAGGGATTGGATGTGAAGAAAACACAAACATACATCGCAAGAACATTACAAACTTCAGTACACTCAATTTTGATTCATCTTCCGAACTTTAGTACCCCCCCATGCATCACCCAAATGCTAGATCCAATTGATCAAGGACTCCTGTCTCAATTTTCGATGTGGCTTCTTTTTATGTATTTTAGTATGTTCGGTGGAGCTTCATACTTATTTCTCTTGTTCTTTTAATTAATATGCAGGTCCCTTGCTTTTTCTTATGGCTCATGAGTGTTCGTAAAATGTCACTGGATCATCACCCCGGTTTTGATACTGTATGTTACTTCTAAACCGGATGATTTTGTTTTTGATAGCCTTCTTGCATTATTATTATACAACTAGTATTATTGTTATGCCATTTTTTACTCAATACATTTTTAAGTTGAGTTCTCCTTTCCCTTTCTTGTTTTTTTGGGGGGCTTGGTTACTGGCAACATAAAGTTCATCGTAAACTATTGCAGGGAGGAATTTTATGGTCACTGAACTTGACTGAATATCCACACGGAATTTTGGCACCTATTATCCCACTGTGCATTGCAGGCTTGCATTTTGCTAATGTTCAGGTTCCGGACAATACTTCAGTTTATTTTGATCTTCAGCCTATGCTATTGTTTTCTGCTGTCGTGGAACTGTTTTTTAGTTTTAAGTGTATCTATAGACAAGGTTCTTGTCCCTCATAGAGGTGATTTGACAGCATTTTGCTTGTCCTTCGTAAAGTTGGTATTAGGTCGTTGGAGCAACTTCCACTATCCTTTGAAATAACCAAGAGCCTGAGATTGCATTTGAAATTTAATGAAGTCTAAGATGAGAGCTAAACCTGCAAATGTTTACTGTTGTTAGACTATTTTACAAACATGTCAGTAAACATAATAATTTGTGTCTTCCTTCTTTACTTCATGAAAAATCTGATTTCTGAAATCTAGCTTCTAAAAGAGTTCACTTTAATTCTCATATTGAAATGGAAATCAGACATTCAAATCAATCAAGAGGGAGAGATACTGAAGATGAGATTAATTTTTGTAATGATTTCTTAATCGTTCCTACTTTACATCTGCAAAATACCATGTCGGCATAACAAATAGACTTCAGTTTTGGATGCCCTTTTTAGTATTTTTTTGTAACTTCTGATATTGATTGATTGCTAGCTCTAACGGAACATTTTATAATATACGGTCTTAAAAGGCACTTATTCAAGATTTTCTGCTTAACTGCTGATATTTTGTTCTGATCCATAGTCATGCGTAGAGTATATATTATTTGTTTGATTCTCTGTACCCCTGATCATGTTAAATCTTATCGCAATGTTCTTTCTGATCCATGATCTAATTCATTGAGCTTATTTTCTCTGATTTTCAGCTGTCTTTTCGAAATTCATCACTTGAACAAGCACCAGGCACCTTAAAATTATTAGTAAAGGTGAGCTGAACTTAATTGAAGTCATGCGGATGCTCTCTATGATTCAATTTCTTTTCTTCCCTCTATTAAATCCTTTGTAGTGGGAGCATTAGTAAGCTAATAACAGAAGATCATATGGAAAGTCTTCCCAACACCATCCAATGAAAAATATATCATGAATCCGTTAATGTTCCAAGTATGTGATCTAGAGTCGTGCATTAAAATGTGATCTTTTTCTTTGCTTTATGGATGCACATGGTTTCTGCTACTGCTGATATATATAGTTTTTTTTTTTTTTGTGGTGACAGTGTGAATGCTGCTGACAATCTGATCTCTCTTTGCTATATAGATATACAAAGTTTATTTGCAACTGCTGACACTGCCTATATTGATTGCTACTTTCCATGTTCCCCAGGTACTGTCAACTTTACTGGTTGTATTGATAAGCGACATCATATCAGAAATATGCTTTGGTTTGATTCTTCATATTTAAATGCCAACTTTTGTTCATATCATGCAGGGATCCTTAATTTATTGGGTTACCAATAGTACATTCAGTCTCATACAGGTTGGTACTATTGCTCTGAACATTACAACATATGTGCTGCAAAATCTTTAAGCTTCTTATTTCCCTTGAGAAGAATTATAACTCTAATACTCCAGGTCGGAATAAGAACTTTTGCTTACTCATATTAGAGGGTAAAAATTTAGTTTAGTTTGTCATCGTCAATGTTGGTGTTAGATATCTTTGAGGGCCTTAGAGGTGGGATGTGAGCTACACTGCCCTGGAGGTGGTGGGAAGTGATCTGTTGGAATCTCTCTTTTTTTCTTTTCGGAGAGGTGCAGGGACGGTCGCCTAAGTTGATGCGAAGTTTGCCAACTGATTAGTAAATGACAGACATGGAAACATGCCTCTTAACTGTGAAAGGATAAGTTATTGATGGTAATATGTAAGGCAGACAGGGAGACAAAATTGTGGAGTAGATGGTTTGGACAGATGAGGAAAGAATAGCTTGCATTGCAATAGTATTGCTTCAGCTGCTCTCCTTGTTTGTAATCTTCTTTGTTTTCTTAAGAAAATGATAATAATTTGAACATCCAGGCATTAAACAAATGTTATATTTGCTCCTTGCCTTTCAGCTATTATGTCTCCGCAATCCTAATGTTCTCGAGTATTTGGGGCTCCCTGAATTGAATGCTTCAGCAGTAGCTCCAACTGTCAAACAAAGAGGCAGCTCTGAAGCAGCATATATTGTTATACGGACAGAAGAGGGAGAAATATCTGCGCAAACCCTATCACCTGAAGACTTGGTTTCTGTGAGTGATGTTTTGGCATTCTCTTAATGGTCTAAAAGTACATGATTGAAGTTATTCCTATTAATTTATTCGAGCACGTGTCAACAGTTTTCAATTGAAGTCTTAGGTGGTGGCCAAAAAGATGGTGCAGTTGCATTACTGAGGTAACAAAACCTTTAGCTCATTAGATGATTGGCCTTTTCCTCTATTTTATTTTGGATTTTCTGGAATATGAACTGCAGACTTGCCCTTGAGAAGGATCCTGGGCATGTAAGAGCTTTGCTTATTATGGGGCAAACACTGTTACAAAAAGAACATTATGCTGAAGCTGCTGTCTGTCTAGAAAAAGCTGTTTCAAAGGTTTGATTCAATCTTATATTTAAGTACAAATTTTCTCTAACTCAATTAATTATGTCAATATCATGTCCATCTGTTGTTAAATGAAAGGTAATGCCAGCATCCATCGAATCATATTAGATTCCTCCGTATTATCCAATATCTGAAAGTACCTTGAAAACTGAAATATTGTGACGAACGCCAGTTCTTTTGAGTAATCGACTTTAGTTATCCTTTAACGTTCCCTGACTGGAGGTTTTTTCTGACTTCGATTTTAGCTACTTATCGATGGCAATCCTACAGAAGTTGAAAAAATTGATCTTTTGATTCTTTCGTCTCAGTGGGCGGGTATTGCAAATGTGCTTCAGGTACTATCTAAACTCCCATGTAACTGTGGAAAGGTTTTGATAAAGACTGTTTATTTTCATATATAATTGCAAAACTTCTCCGTATAGACGGCACTTCAGGAAAACGTGCAGGATGCACTCATTCTTGGATTTAGCCTATGGCTCATGTCTTCTTTTTAGCACGATTTAATGCGAGCTTAATTCAAATACGAATATCAAATAGATGAATGCCGTCATTAACATAAGTATAATTTTTAAGACATTGACTTCTGGTTTTCTTTGCCTTTTTCATGAAGAATACATTTGTTTCTGAATAGAAAAGAATAAATCTTTGCAGAGAGCATATAGCTCACAATTTTCCCAAAAACACACTTTGCATCACATCTTGATGCAACAATATCTACATTGCTCCAATCTTGTCGAACTTCTCCAGTCGGGCACTATGTGCAAATGAATGTCTTTTAAACGTTAATACACTTCATAGTCGATGTTATCCTTTGCAGGGAAAGATGGAAGAGGGTCTTGTGCACCTAGAAAGAATCGCTCAGGTGAAAGAACCCCAAGATTCAAAGAGCAGAGCTCACTACTACGACGGTTTAATAATCCTATCAAGGTACGAACCCAACGCCACTCACCCCCTATTAATTCCTTTTGCCATTCTAGCATCAATTAGTTGTGTCTTGAAATCGAATTCATCGTTTGAAATTCTTATATTTTCTTCTGTGGCATTCTAGTACTTTAGCAAATGTGAACCGCAGAGCTGAGGCATTGAAGTACTTGCATATGGCTGCTGCTTACAATCCCACTTACAACGCTTATATCGAACAATTGGAAGCCGATGCAAGAGGATTTGCCAGTGATCTATCTAATACCAAAAGATATCTATGATTCAGTCGCACCGTTTGAGGTCCGTTTCTCGTTCTTCCTTGTGTGTATCTATACTTATATAAAAAGAGTCTTATTTTACAAAATTTGTATTGCCTATTATATCCCTATGTTAAACCCCAATAAGTGCATGAATATATGAAAATTTTCACCGGAGTAAACAAAAGTGTTGAAAATTCTCGTTCGATAAACTTAAAATTTTTTCATTAGCCATTCTCACAGAGAGTTTCTGGAAATTCTTAAAAATATTTAACATTATTATTTTACTAAAATTTGATCTGACTACAAAGATTTTATAATAAGACTATATATATTAGCTCATAGACATTCAATTTAAGGCTAATAACATAATTATGAATTAATTTCAGAAAAAAATTATATTTTATTAACTTAATAATTTAATAGTTAATATTTCTAATATTTATCATCGCTTAGTCTTAATTATTAAGTTTCATCTTTCAGATTTCAATTTTTAATTCTAAGCAACCTCTCCTAAAAAGATATGCACTTTATTTTTTGTTTTTTTTTTTAATTTTTTTTCTTTATTTATGTATTCTTTTCATAGTTTTGAGTTAATTTTTTATAATATTTTTTAATTATCGTGTAAAACTTTAATTTTAAAAATTAAACTAATGTATTTTATGAGTATAGTACATTTCCTATAATGTAGTATAAAATTAGACATAGTCGAAGCAAATGCCTGATTTAACTTAAGATGCATGCATAATACGGTGAATGATATTTTGATTTTGCGAGATAATATCGGATGTAATTGTAATGGTAGGCCAAGGGCCCTTCCCCGTTTTGTTCAAGTTTCTTAGTGGCTTCCGCCGTCGGGATGGATGAAAGCTAATACAGACGGGCTGTTATGGGAGCATCGGAAGTCCTCCACTCTGGGGGTGTCTTCAAAAATTGTCGTGGATTAATTTATTCATGGAAGCTTTCATGAGACAAATGACATCGAATTTGCTCTGGAGGCTGAGTTGATCGCTGGGATACGTGCTATGGAAACAACATATGCTAATGGTTGGAACTTTTGTGGTAGGCCTTTTCTCCTCTCGCTCGAGGAAAGTTCCATGGCATTTACGAAATAGGTGGCTTCACACTCTTCGCATGATCGAATCCATGAATTTTTAGGTTTCTCATATCTTTCAAGAAGGAAACACTGCAACGGACAGAATGGCGAGGTCTGACATTCTCGATGGGTACACTCACTCGGTGCCTTGGAGGTTCAAAATCTTGCGGCAAAAGACATGCAGTCTTTCCCTTATACTAGAATTGTAATTTAGACGAGAACTCTTTTTTCTTCATGAGGTTTCCCCATGGGGGTTTCACTTATAAAGGTTTTAATGAGGCCCGACTCTGAGGTATAGGCTTGTTATACCCAGAGTTGTTTGCTCGGATGCTTTCTTGTTTCCTTTTCCTTTTTTCTAATATAAGACCACTTCAAAATCAATAAAATTAGACTTAGTCGGTTCAAACCAAATAATAATGATGGCCAATGAAAATAATAATGACAATAATAATGAGAATTGAAATCACTAAATCTATATATTTAAAAAAAATTAAAATTAAAAACTTTGTTAGTAATTTGTTATGATATGTTAAATTGATTTCATAATCGAGTTACAAAAAAAAAAGCTTAAGTTCTAGAATTCAAAATATGTGTGTGTTACTAGAACATTCAACAAAATATATAAATAGGTTCCTAACTAGAATTTTATAGTTAGCTAATAATTGATATTGGATTAAATGTGCTAATAATTGACACAATATATAAATAGGTTCCTAACTAGAATTTTATAGTTAGCTAATAATTGACATTGAATCAAATGTGTGACCGAAATATTATAACTATTGATTTAGCTAGTCTGAAAGTAATATTATAGTTAACTAATAATTGACATTGGATCAAATGTGTGACCGAAAGATTATAACTATTGATTTAACTAGTCTGAAAGTATAAATAGAGATGTATGATCTTATTTATATGTTGAAAATAATAAAATCAAATTAAAGTCCAAATAATAGACTCATTATTTAAGTTTTTATTTTCTCTCTTCAATTATTATTAATAAATATATACGTATAAAGGTTTCAGTAATATACTTAAAAAAGTACTAAATATAATAAATACGATTAAATTTTAAATGAGGTGTGAATTAGATTTCCTAAAAATTATGTATTAAAGTCATTAATTTTAGTGCAAAAGCACATTTTATTTGCTAGTACTGCATAAACGTATCAAGGATGAAGTTCATCCTTTATAATGCAATCCTTTTCCAAGCAATTGGGATCTTGCACTATGAAAGTGAAAGCCACATATACTTTTGTGGATCGAGGGCACAACATAGCTATCGACAAGTGCACACACACAGCAGTGGATGACAAGATTGAAGCTCTATTCGAGTACGCTATTGTTAATAGGTTGAAGCATGTTTGATGTTTGAAAAATGAAAATAATGCAGGAATGAATGTAAGGTGCAGATTGAGAATGGAGGAATCTTATTTGGTTGCGTTGGCTGCAAATCAATGCTTCCACGGCCATTAGTTTCTTGATTTAGCCAGGCACTCTAATGACTTCAACCATTCTTTTCTTGTCTTTATATATCTCTTTCAAATATTCCAATTTCTTTTTCTTCTTGCTCAATAATTAACTCCCGTACGGTCGTAACCGAGTTGAGTTACTTCAGACGTAAATGGATAGTCCGTTTTCTTGAGATCAAGCAAACAAGAAATTAGGGCCGTATAAATATTATACGCATTTATCACCCATAGCAAAAATTGAAACAGTAAAGAAAATAATTTTGAAAATTAAGCAGGGGTGGGTCCCATGAGAAGAGGTTCGTTTTCTGAAATACTAGCATATAATTGAGTGGTTGAAGAAAGGTTTAGATTTGGAAATGTGGTTACAGGTTGAGAATTTGTGGCTCCCAATTGTCTGCACAAATTAAGTATCCCTACTCAGCTACAACAAGTATCATCATATTACCATACCCCACTCATCATCATCACTACTATCATTCACCATAAAAATACCACGTTAAAGAAAAAGAGGAGAGAGAGGAAGAGAGAGAGATAAATTTTCAATTAATTAATGTTATAAATGCTACTATAATAATTCATCAATTCCAAACTCGAGAGGAGATATTCTTTTTTTTTTTTTATTTAAATCCCCACAAGAAATAATTCTAGAGAGGGAATGTAGAGAGAGAAGGAGAATTTGATGGTATGGACTATGGCGACAACACAACAACTCAAGTCACACAAATCCTGTGTGCAGCAACCACATAAAAGCTTCGTGGACTCCATTAAGCCGCCAGCATTCACCTCCCTCGCCTCCGCCACGTGGCCGATCAGAAATTTATCAAAGTGTGGTGATTCTAGTGGTTGTCTGATGGCCCAATGGGAAGCAGATACGTTGGGGTTTTACTGTGGGGGTGTGGGGTATAGGATAAAAGTTAGGTTATTATTTCACGGAAGTAATCTCCTCCGATAAATATGAATGTGATGTTTCATGCCATTGCCATTTGCCACCCATCATTTTCATCCCCTTTTTTCTCCTTTTCTTTTCATTTTAAATTTTGAATTTTTGAACTATATCATTTATGATCTCACACACAATGACACACACACACACACTCTCTCTCTCTATATTATTATATGCATGCATTCACCAATAAACTTTCATTACCGTTAAAAATTATATATCAAGAAAGCTGATAAATTCATTAAAAAAAAGAAAGCTAATAATTTTTCTATTTTTATTCTTAATTATTATCTGAAAAAAATAAGTAATTACAGAATTTGCATTGGCAATAATAATAAGATGAGAAACTCGATATTATTTATCTACTAAATTCATTAATATGACACTTATTATGAGATAAATCTTGTTTCTAAATAGGACAATGGACTAAGGGTAAGGGAGTATATTGGTTTTTCGTGGTAGTTTTTGAATCGCAATTCTTCTTTTCTTCTTTTTATTATTGTGCGTGACTAAAAAGTTATAGGTTTGAATATTACGAATATTTTCTAAATTGAATTACTCTATGTGTAGCCAAAGTTGCTAATAATAATAATAATAATAATAATAATAATAATAACATGAAACACGAATTATATCAAGTTGAAACTCATTTTCTACCACAATCATATTCAAGAATTTCCAAATTCACTAGAACTTTTACTCTCGTGTTTAAATATTATAAGTAAATTTCTTAATTGTGGCGGTAAAGATTCATATTTTCTTTTACAATGTTTTAAATTAACATATCCGGCGTCTTATTACGGTTACATTTATAGTAAATGCAGACACATTGGCACTTAAATTACTGAAAAATAAATTAGTAAAAAAATTATATATTATCATACTCACTTAAAATTCATTATAATGGACCAAACAACATAAAATATTTATATGGAAGAAACCAATATTGGGCTGCCAAAGTTGGTGAGTGTTTTTAAGGGTATGTAGAGTTGTAACATGTGGAAAGAAAAGGACAATAAGCGTAGCCATATACGTTGAGAAGGTCAATTTGTGCCACGTGTCGCCTTCCTTTATCATGATAATAAAATAAATAATCTCTAGATATTTTGAACAAACTCTCACTATTGACAACTAACTACCCTCATCTCTCCCATATTTCATTTCTCACTAACCACAACAATCGCAAAATTATATTTCATCTCACTATTTTTGTTTCTAATTCCCTCTTTACCCACAACAATCGCAAAATTATATTGAACAGGTAATTGTACAAGATGAGTTCTTGAAAAAGATTTCATATAAAAAATGTTGATAGTTTGAGCTTTTAAATTTATATTTTTCAACTAAATAATCTAAATGGGGGCATTGCTTCGCTTCGTTTTCAATGGGATTATGTAATAAATATTTTAAATTTGTCAATTAACCGGTAGATAGAGGGTTAATAATATATCTATTCTTCTCTTAAGTTGTGATTACTTTGGTCATATCATATGAACATTTAAATTAACAAATCAATTTATTTATGATAATGTATGTCATTAAAGTTGTTGCTTATTTTTTCAAATCATAAAAAAAACGAAATGTTGTCGATAGCAATTGAAATTAAGAATCCTGAAGCAGCAATCAGCGGCATGTCATTTTTTTAGGCAAACATCGGCATGTCATTTTTATACACTATTTTATTTATAATTCAAATTAAATTTTTGCGTATAATTACATTATATTATTATATGGCAACTCATGTGTGATGATGTTCATTATTTTATTCGGACTAGTTTATAATTGTAAAATCTTTAATAACAATAATAATAATGAATTTTTTATGTGAAACAAAAGGAAAGGGGCGTATGTGCAAAAAAAGAAAAAGAAAATGATTTGGAAGAGTTGTTCGAGGGGGACGAGGTTTCTGTGGACAGGGATTGATGAAGAAAAAGAAATTTTAAAAGATTGTGTGTATAATATTGTGTCATGTTTCTAGGAAAGAGAGAGAGAGGAAGAGAGAGAATCAAATAAATACACATGTTTGTATGTGGTGAGATTTGCTTTCTTTCGTTTTCTTCCGCGATTCAATTCCACAAACTCAAAATTCTTCCAACTAAATAATACTCCTCCTCCTAGTGATTCAGACTCATTTCATTTCATTCCACACCCACACACTCAATGTGTGTGAAAATAAACACACATACGATACTACTCCTTCCGTCCCGTTATTCTTGTCTCATTTCTTTTGGGCACGAATATTAAGGAGATGAGTGTTTAAAGGCTAAAAAGATAGAAAGCGGTGGAGCCCACAACTTTTTGTGAGAGAAACATATTTCCTTATATGGAACATGACAAGAATAACGGGACAGCCCAAAAAGAAATACAAGACAAGAATAATGGAACGGAGGAAGTATAACTATATATATATGTGGTGTATTCATCCTACACAAGTTTTTTAAGTGTTGATTACTCATTCTCCGCCTCTCCATTGCTGCCCGCTCATCTCTCTCCTCCATTCCTCTCTCTCCCTCTCTCTCTCTCTCCTTCTCTCTCTACATTCTACATTCTACATTCATCTCTCTCTTTCGCTCACATCCTGGGATCTCTCTCTCTCTCTCCATGAATTGAATCTCCCACTCTCTCTCACACACCAACACTAACACACCATATTCACTTGTTCACACCTCTTAAATCTCGTATCTCTTCTATCCACTAATCCCTAATTTCACTCTGCATCGCAAACTTCTTCTTCTTCTCTCTCTCTCTCTCTAGGTTCAATACTTCTGCTCGACACTTCCATCTCCATATATCACTCTCGGAATTCATTTCAACGCCAATTGCATTATTAAATTTTACGAATCGTTATCTAAGGATGAAGGTGCGGAAGTGCGAGCTCTGCAATGCCGACGCCGCCGTCTTCTGCCCCTCCGACGCCGCATTCCTATGCTGCAGCTGCGACGCCAAAGTCCACGAGGCCAACTTCCTCGTAGCACGCCACGTCCGCCGCGCGGTCTGCTCCAACTGCAAGAGTTTCACCGGCGACTTCATCGCCGGTGTAGGTTTTCGTCCATCCGCCGCAACATGCCCTTCCTGTCCGCCGGCCTCCGCCGCCGCTGCCGACGACGACCTCGGCTCCCTCTCCTCGACCAACTCCTCCGCATGCGTCTCGAGCACCACCTCGCCGGCGAAAGTATATTCCGGCGGGCGGTGCTCCGACTCTTCGTCCACGGTCACGGTGGCGAAGCGGCGACGGACGTCCAGATCGCGGGTAAATCATCTGAAAGCGGAGGGCATTTTCGTCAACTGGTGCGCCAAGCTCGAAGTTGAGACCGGCTTGGCTGCACGAACGGCTTGCAGAGCTTTGAAGGTGTGTGTGGATCGTTGGACGGCTCTGCCGTTCCGCGTGTGCTTGGCGGCTTCGATGTGGCTCGGACTGCGGCTCAGCCTTGAGAAGTCGGCGCTGACATGGAAGTTTCTGAAACGGCTCGAGGAGATCTCCGGCGTACCGGCTAAGATTATATTCGCCGCCGAGAAGAAATTGGCGCGAGCCGTGAGAGGAGAAGAGCTGGACCATCGGCGCCAGCTTGAGCTGGAAGAGGGATGGGCTGAGTGCTAAATTTAGCTTGCTTGGTTAATTATGGCTCTTTCTCTCTCTGTAATTTCTTTTTCTCGATGGAAATTGATGATCAAACGAATTATTTTTATTTTTATCTAAGCGAAATTTTATGTATGATCCACCTTATAATTGAAAAAATTCCATTTGCAAATTGCCACAATATAATATTAAGTATGATAAATTCGACCTAAAAATTTATTCTTAAATTGAGATTCGAATTCATCTAATGATAAAACTAATTGTATAATTAAACACTTCCTAAACTTTTGTGTGACATCTATATATGAATGCATGTACAATTAATTCATTAAAATATAGTAATTAATTGCGTTGTTTGCCTCTTATTAACATTTGAGTATGTAAATTATAAATTTATAATCAGCCCTCCCACAATATTGGTAAAACTATTATAGTCATGAATATATGAATAGGGATTAACAACAATATTAGCTCGAGGTTAAAATTAGATAATTAATTAATTTCTTCATATGATTTAATGTCATTTTTATTTATATAATTTGCATCATGGTATACACAATAGAAAATTATTGTATAAAGTTGCGTTTGCGTGGTGAATATAGTTTGGTAGTAAGGAATTAATGTTGAGTGTTGGATGATAGTAGTTAATTAAATTGGGAGAAAGGAGATCAGCATAGTAACAGCTCAAGAATAAGAATTGGCCACACAAAGTAATTGTGGTTCAAAATGCAATACTTTTTTTTAAGTAGTTGAGAGGTCATCACTCACTTTATAATATTCAAAATGGAATCAAATTTACTAGTATTATTTAATTGCCTTGCGGTTACAATATTCTTCCTTTTATTCACGCCCAAAAATCATGCCTACCACTCTGAATTGTTCAATTTTAAAGTGAGATATTTTTTTATGTTCACAAATATTATATATAAGATAAAGAAAGATATCTATGGTTTATGTAGAAATTTTGTGGTAACTTAATATTTAATAGTACTACATTGCTAACCATAACTCCTAACCTCACACGTGGAGCCGTTATATTGATAATGGGATTAGATTTTTTCTCCACTTGTTATAGAAATAAATTGTTTTTGCAATTTACTTTTTCTATATATTAACTAGATCATTATCAAAAGCAGTTAATATTGAAATGAATCTGATCATTACATTAATACTTTGGTTTGGTAAAATATAGTTAATCTATTTTATATAGTGCTACCATAGGCTTCTTTTTTTTGTTTGTGCTTAAGAATTTCCTTGTAAGGAGATTTTCCTTACTTTCACGAATAATAGAATACAATAATTTTTGAACTCTTTATATCGACACGTGAAATATGATATTAATTAAACGATACATAAAAATGACGAAAAAGAGAGTCGATAGTGTGGCTTCACTTCTATGTCTACTTGAACCTAACATAGAGAGAGAATCCCACCTTTAGAACATGTGGTTAATATCTTGAAACAGCTATAAAATTGCCAGTTTTAATATGAGATAAAGAGTTGTGCCCTAGTTTAGGGAAGTTAGGTAACTGTTGGTGGCAATGATATAATTACTTATACCAAACTAACTGCCTTAACCCAATCAATTCCCCTCGTGTTAAATGTGATCCACCATCATGTGCAATTGGATCAGAACTCTCCCAAAAATATCTAGTATTTTTCATCTTTCGAATTTTGGCATATTGGATTTTCGGCCGAATGCTTTATTTCATTTCGATATAATATCTGAAATCTATGCATAAATGTGTGATCACGTGTATTGAATTATGCAATTAAAAAATGTCACTAGATCTAAAATTATAAGGCATATTGTACGTTACACTTCTGTGTGTAAGCAAATATGAATCCATCGTATTATATATCTGTATGCAACAAACCGAAATTCAGATCATTTTTTTAATTTTTAAAAGTATATGTCATGAAGTATATAATGGGACGAAATTCAAATTATTTTTGTAATTTTTGAAAGTACTATACATGCCATAAAATATACTCCCCCCGTCCCACCGAATATGGCATGTTTTCCATTTTGGGTCGTCGAATATGGCATGTTTCCTTTTTGGGAAAGAATTAGAGCTTACTTTAAGTTAAAAAAACACTTTAGTAGTACATTGTTGACCAAAAAACACTTTATTAACTAAAAGTTACTTTATTAACACTTTATTACACCTAATTTCTTTTTTCTTAATCTCCGTGCCGAAAACAAATAAACCATATTCGGTGGGACGGAGGGAGTACAACGGACCAAAGTTCATGCCCAATCGGCACAATTATTTACTTTTGGTGCAATACAACTCATTGATCCTAACAACCAAATTCGGAATTGTGTTTGATTTTAAGGAATAATAATATGCATTCGTATGCTTCATATTTACCTAAGTTAGCCCAAATAAATATAGCCATCCTTGGAATATTTATGAGTAATTAAGCTTGACCTAGTAACTTCCGCCATGTCAAGGTGACACTCAATTGCTAAATTATATTCCTTAGTAATAGAACTTACTCCTCCCAAATCTATCTATACCTATAATAAAAGTGTCCTGTTTACAAAATCTGATTTGCTTATTATACCCTTATTTTAGTATTTTATTATTAATATATATAATCATATGATTACTTTATGTTTAACATATATCTATATATCTATATATATATTATTAAAAGGGTTAATTTGCCTAAAATACACCACCTTTTTCGAATTTTGAAATTTAATATGACTTTTAAAAATTGTCTGTAAATACACAACCTTTACATCTGTTTGAATTTTGACACGGCAAGAACCTCCGGCGACAGACGTGGTAATTTTTATTTGATGTGTCATTTTTTAATTGACGTGACATTTCATATTTGGCGTGGCTATATGAATAGGATGGAACAATATCGTTTTAACAATTTGAATAGGGGCTCTAAATTTCGTTCACCATCGTATAATTTTCAGAATATTTGAGGTCATTTCATTCACCATCGTAACAATTTTAAAGACGTCTTTTTTCTCATCGGAAAGAAATTCCACGTGTACAATTCCGGTAGCCACGTCAAATGCAAATTTGGAGATTTTGAAATTCATGTCAAAATTCAAACGGATGTAAAGATGGTGTATTTACAGAGAATTTTTAAAAGTCATGTTAAATTTCAAAATCCGAAAAAGGTGGTGTATTTTAGGCAAATTAACCCTTATTAAAATATATCAATATTACGTATATCGCACGTACTACTCTACTAGTTAGATGAAAATGAGACAAATATAATTTGTAATAAAGAATCTGCAAAGAAGTTAGGCCCTCAACCTCAATTATCAACAATGCTGCAAACTAACTTGAACTATGACAAACCAACAACATGTTACATTAAATCTTTGTTGTTTAATGCATAACATAAGTTCTGCACTGGCTACTTGCGATTTTCTTCTCTTCCACAACTCTCAAAAAGAATTCTTGCAACTTAATCCCTTGAATTGATGGCTGCACAGCATCAATATCTCCCCAAATTGAACAAAAATCTTGACTAGTAGTAGCAATATTTGAAGTTGGTGCAGTCTGATTGATGACTAGTCCTGTTTGATTGCACCATTTCCCGGGCACGAACCTGCCACGACCGCGCTTGAGTAGCTTGTCATCGATCTCTTGCAGTCGATGATTGTCATGGCTAGTGAATGGCGTCGCGAGGATTGAAGGATCAGTATAGGATGACAAGTGTGGTTGTTCAATATTGTGCCTTAAGTCATTGTTGAGCAAAATGGTGTTTTGGAAGTTGGGAGTGTTGCAAAGGACAGTTTGGAAGTAGGACTGAAGTGGGAAGACAACATTGTTGAAGTACATTAGTAACTTCCTAGGAAGGTTGTCCATTCCATTCACACAATGTTCCAAGAACCCTCTTGTTAGGACCATCCATGCCGAACCTGCATCACATTTTTCACATTTCAATCAACAAATTAATTAAGTGCATGTTTCATTTTGATTATTTTGAAGATGAAACCAATAACCTCCAAATATCTCAAATGCATCTGGTTTTTCTCTAGTTTCTGCAGCATACAAAATTGAACTCTTCTTTTTCAGGTGTAGACTGGTATCTACAACAATCTGGCTAACATTTTGCCTCCTGCCCAAAGCAACAATGAGAGGGAGAGAGAGAGTGGGAGAGAGAGAGAGTGGGAGAGAGAGAGAGAGAGAGATAGATAGATAGAGAGTTTGTGCTTACTTTTCCAAGGAAGTGGCATTGTTGTAGCCCATAAATATGACATCTTTAGGAAGGGAACTAAAAGCATAGAGAATATCTGCGGCAAAAGGTACACAACAAACTCTTGGTGTTAAGTGTGTGTGTATGTGCAAATAGGCCTATTCCAAATTTCCACGAGGCGTAGCATCTACAAGACTAATAATTTCAAAAATCGACAAACAAGAACACAAAAAACATACCATCCTGAGGTAAGATTGGATAATCTGAGGTGGTGAGAGGCACAAACCAATCCCAATCATCGCGTAGTCTGAGAAGCAGAGCCGCGGCATGAAGAACTGCAGCCAATCCAGAAGCAGCCATTGAATTCACAGCATAACTCTTTCCAACAACATCAACATTCCCAAACTGTTCAAACACTATCTCAGATTGAGTTAAAATGGATAACTCTAATCTCTCATGATGAGAAGCTGATGAATCAAGCTGCAGAAGATAGTGGTTTCTTGGATGATATATAGCCTTCAAAAGCCTCATGATCCTCTTGTTTTCGCCCCTCGTCCCAAGAATCCAGTAGGCCAAGATTGGTGGTGAATTAGGCCTTTTTGAAGGAATCCTCTTAGGCTGCATATTTGCATGGATTTTGTTGGATAATTTCTCAGTATGATCAGAGAGTTGTGACAATGTTACTAATACTAGCACCATTAGAGCCACTGCAGAGCTCAGAAGCCATGATTTGTAACCCGGGATCATCGACAAAAATTGCGACTTGCTCATCTTTATCCTCATCTATATCATCACTTATGATCAATTGCTATGACTTAGGATCATCTTCTTGACTTTTTTTTTTTTTGCAAGATTGAGAAAATGCAAAAATGAATGAGCTGAAGAATCTAATCTGGTTGGGGAAGTTATGAGCAGGTGCACAGTCCACCAAATTAATCAACATTATGATTTGAAAATCTTGAAATGTAAGCAAACAAAGGGGAAAAAAAGGACAAAGAAATAATCAAAGGAAAAGGTGGTGGTTGTGAAGAATAATCAAAGTTCATATTGAATAATGGCTACCAGTCTATCATTGTAGACAGGTGGATCAATAGTTATAGATTTGCTGCGTAAATTATTATTTTTTTTTCTGTTGTGACTAATCATCAAGTACAGTTTCTTTTGAAAAAGATTATTTATTACATGAATATTATTTATTACATTACTTCAAAATAAAGTTGTCATGAACATAGACATATTTTCTAGTTGATTTTTAGTCTAGTATATGATTTTATTAGTGACGGACCTTTTATTTTATTTTTGTATTAGACAGATTTTGCATGATAGCCAAAATAAGAGAGACATGAATGTGATATTCCAACAACTTTTAACGAATTAATTAATTAAACTTATAAATTTTGCCTACATATTGGGATTTTGGATTAAGTTTGAAAACACAAAAACCAATATTGACAATATGAAATAAATAATGGCCCATATTAAATCCGAAGCCCATTCTCATCGGACCAGGTACAATATATCATAGAAAATTGCAGGCCATAAGTTTTGTTGATATTCCCCCTCAAAAGACAGATAATCTGATTTTTGTGGATAAAATAATAGTTTTGGTGGATTTAAATGCCATTTTTTCTCCTTGTGTGAAACTTATAGTGATAGTTTTATGGGAAAATATGCAAATACCCCCCTCATGTTGTCAGCGCTAGGCAAATACCCCTTTGAACTTTGTTTAGGTGCAAATTCACCATTCCCTAAAGTTTTCAAGTGCAATTAACCCCTCGCCGTGATGGAAACGACACTTCCGTTAGCAAAAAAAATATTTTTGATTTATTTTTATTCTTGTGGGACCTTCACAATTCCCAACGGTTATATACTACATAATTGGTGCTAAAAGCTCAAATTAGGAAACAAATTAATCCGAACCCTAGCTCACAACTATCAAAATTCAGGTGAGGTTCTCCGATAATTTGCACGAAAAAGGTTGACGAACCACTTGAAGAAGATGAGATTATAAATATCAACAACAAATAGTTGGCTTGAATTGCAAATTATTGGAGAACTTCGCCTGAGTTTTGATAGTTGTGAGCTAGGGTTCGAAACAAATTTTTTTCTAATTTGAGCTTATAGCACTAATTAATTCTTGGGAATTGTAAGGGTCCCACAAGAATAAAAATGAATCAAAAATATTTTTTTGCCAACGGAAGTGTTGTTTCCGTCACGGCGAGGGGGTAATTGCACACGAAAACTTTAGGGAAAGGTGAATTTGCACCTCAACGAAGTTCAGAGGGTTATTTGCCTAGCACTGCCAACATGAGTGGGGTATATGCACATTTTTCCTAGTTTTATTCGACTTGATTTTGGGTTATAAGGAGCATAAAAGGAAAATAAAAAATAAAAAAAAATTGGTTGTATCCTAAAATTTAAAATAACATTGTAAAGACAAAGTAAAGGAATATATTGCTATACTTATTCTATTTAATTTAAAAATTAGAATAAATAAAATAAGATTGATTATAATTTATTTCTTCTACTATTACATGTTTGAGCTTGCCCAATTGCTTTTTAAACAGAAAAGGCTAGGCCCATATAACTTTGTTCTCTTCATTCATAGAACACTACTGTTCTAAAATAGCTCTATCCAGAAAAATCATTACCAAACCTCTTCGCTTTCTCATTAATTTACACTGCAAAATTTTACATTATTTTACACTGCAAACTGCAAACTTATTTCATGGGCAGGGGCGTGAAAGAACATATGGAATATAGGTTATGAATTGTGTGTTTTGGTTGCCAGCATTTTCAAATCCTATTAACTATTAATGCTATGATTTGGTTGCCAGCATTTCCAAACCAAAAATAAATGGATTGTTTTGGGCAGTAGGCTTTTCCCTTGTTTTTGCACCAAATTTTTGAATATTAATCTGCATCTTTTGCATCAATTTTGATTCTGTCTTTGGATTTGTTTCAAGATCTATTGGTGCCCATAACTGCACTTCTTTTCCACACCTCGGCAACACAATAGTCCGGAAGAAGTCTTCTAATAGATCAGATGTCTTTGGGCTTAGAAGTTTTGTCGAAGAAGCCCTAAATCGAGCTAAATTCGACCCCCAATTTTAAAGCCTAAACATAAACTGGAAATGGAAACCCTCAAAAATTCGAAACAGAATTTACCTTATTTCGTTTCGAGGCTTCGAGCCCTAATTGACAGGTGGGGTCGTCGTCTGCTGCGGTGGCACCAGAGATGACTGGTCGGTGACGATGAGAGGTGGTTGGCTGTGGTTGGCAACGTGCTTGGGATTATGAAACCGAAACCGACCCGAAAATTTTCGGTCCACATTATGCAACTTGCCCTGGACCGACTACACTAAGAAATTGGACCGACCCGCCCTGAACCCGTCGGTTCGAGCCGGTTTCACGGGCTCGGGGTAGGTCGGGATGGGTCTGCTCACCCCTATTTGCACTGATAGGCAAAATAAGAGACATGGATATGATATTCCAACAACTTTTAACGAATTAATTAATTGAACTTATAAATTTTGCCTACATATTTGGATTTTGGATTAAGTTTAAAAACATAAAAACCAATATTGACAAATATTAAATAGATAACGGCCCATATTAAATCCGAAGCCCATTCACATCGGACCAGTTACAATATATCATAGAAAATCCTACAAAAATAATAGCCCCCATCAATCTGTATATCCCTAGAAAATCTTTAAAATGACTTGCAGACGAAATCAATAATCCATTATTATTAAATACTAGTAAGTAGCCCGTCGAGACTCGACGGGAAATAACTTTATGTTTTAATTTACGTGTATACATTTTAAAAATAATTTTATATCTTATTTAAAAGTTGTGATATTGTTCGTGTTAATTATTAATCAAACTTAGAAAATTAATTTTATTTCAAGTATCTAAATTTATTATTAGGAATGAGAATGGATCGGGTATACTCATTCATTATGTATTTTCTAAATCTAAATTTGTTTAGAATTTTTCTACATGTTCGTCCTAATCTCGGTTAAAATAGTGACTTTACTGTACATACGCGTCTCAAATCCGTTGAGTAATACTCGATAAAAATATGAACACTCCAAGTAAAATTGATTAAAGTTAGTAAAAATCTTTCTTTCTATATTATTTGAACCGTCTCGTTGGTTTATGCTAAATTACTCGATAAAAATCTAAACAAAGTTAATATAAATTAAAATTTGTAAAAATTCTTCTTTTTAAGTATATTTGAACCGTCTCGTTGGTTCATGCTAAATCGATATCTCTAATCTTTGCCAAAATGCGGAAAAAAAATATTTACATCTTCAAAGTAATATTAATTAAAATTAGTAAAAATCCTTCTTTCTATGTTATTTGAACCGTCTCGTTGGTCTATGCTAAATTACTCGATAAAAATCTAAACAATTTAATATTAATTAAAATTAGTAAAAATCCTTCTTTTTAAGTATATTTGAATCGTCTCGTTAGTTCATGTTAAATCGATATCTCTAATCTTTGCCAAAATGCAGAAAAAATTTTGTTTACATATTCAAGTTTTTGTTTTCTTTAGCTACCTATCCCACATTTGATTCAATGTATATATTTTCTAGAAAGCACTAATCGAAGTTTTTAGAAAAAACATGGATACAAAATGAAAAGGATTCTATATAGACATATTGATTAAATATATTTATTTAGTCTTCATAAGGATTTTCATTTACAAATCTTCTATGGATTATTATATATGAATTAAGAATGTATAAAATAAGGATTTATAAGGATTTATAAGAATGCATTCCGAAATTGTTATTATTTTTAATATGTATAATAGAAGAATTAATTAAATAGAGGGAAAGATAAATATGAGCTGTGATTAATAGATAAACATGTGATATTTCAAGAATATGAAATTAATAAAAATAAAAATGAGAATATATATGAATTAAAATTAGACAAATTACCAGAATAAAGGAAAATCGAAACGGAGCACCGTGGATGAGCCAGCTTTATTTTCGTATTAGTAATAGATGATCATTTCTGTTTTTTCTGGAATTAAAAAGAAGTGCCAATATGAAACTCGTAATTCAGGCTTTGCATTCTGGACTAATTTGTTGAGACAATTTACAAGTAATCTTCACATGTGAATAAAAAAGGTTTCTACAAACACATAAGTTTACTTTGATTTTTCAAAAACAAATGGATTCCAGAATTAGATTTTACTGAATTAATTCTTCACTAATCGCCACAGTTTTCAAGATAATTTATGATTTTCATCACACTTTTATCCGATTGCCAAAAAGAATGAGGGAAAATGGCAAGATTTTACCAAAAAAAAAAACCTTGTGGCGAAAAAATATGGTGGAACAGGAAATTGAAAATTAAGAGAACATAATTTTTATCAACGTATACATATTGTTTCTTTTTTGCTTCTGAATTTGCAATTACGAAACTCATAATCTTCACAAAATGATGGATTATATTGATTTCTTCTGCAATTCTTTTTAAAGATTTTCTGGTGATTTACAGATTGATGGGGCTATTATTTTTGTAGGATTTATTAAAATTTTAAATGGGGATATAAGATTAAAATTGTACAATTGTTAATATTTTTATTATTTTTTAAATTAGGAGACACTATTGCATGTTTAAGCTCGGCCCAATTGCTTTTCAAAAAGAAAAAGCTCGGCCCAGTTAGGCCCATATAAATATTCTCAGCTTAAACCTCGTCTCGAAAAGCCGAATCACAAAAATAAATCTTACAACTCTCTCTCTCTCTCTCTCTCTCGCCATGGAAGCTCTGTCGAGTTCCGGTTTGCAAATTAAGAGGTTATCGGATAGGTCTCTAGGAATTCAGAATGCTAAAACCAGCAACAAGCATTGCGCCTTTTTGAGAATCTCTCCGAGCTCCAGTAAAACGCAGTCGTTGCGACGCGTCTCTCGAGTTTTTGCGCTCGCGCGGGAAGTGTCAGATGACGGCAGCGGGGGCGAAGAGGATAGCCGCTTGGATAACGACAACGGTGTCTTGCGTCTGGTATCCGAAGAAACTCTCTCTCTATCACAGGTAAGAAGTAAAAAAAACAATAAACAAAGCAAAGTTTGTACTTTTTCCCTTTACTTTTTTTCTTCTGGTTTTAGGTGTTTCGAGGATACTTTGTGCTATGGTAATCTGGTTATAGTGCTGGGAAAATTGATTTATGTAAATTGGTAGCGGATGGTAAATAGATTGATTGTGTCTCGTTACCGCGCTCGATTACACACACACACACACACTCACTTGTAAGAAATATTTTTAAGGAGCTCAGTTTTAGTTTGTCTCAGTTTAGTTCGTCTTTGAACTGGGAAGTATTGCAATTTAAGTTTCCTTTGAATTTATACTGTTGATTTTGGCTGGGGTTTGCTGAGCTCAACAAATATTTGTTTCTTTTTATCCGATCACAAGAGTTGCAGATATTAAATATACTTACTTCCCTAGAAGCTAAATGGATGTTTTTAAATTTTTTACGTTCAACAAATTCGAGAGCTTTGGTTGAAATTTGCTCCTTTGCTTTCTGCTGAGTTCATTGTATATGATTGGATGATGAAATATAAAATGCTTACAGTTTTCTAGCTTTTCATGGGTCATTTTTAAAAATTGTTGAGAACACTGTCATTAAACCTTGAGGGCATGAAATTGCATATATTGAGGTAAAATGTGCATTTATATTGAACATATTTAATATCATTGCTAGCAATCTCGTGCTGCCCCAACATGGCATGCATCAGTCTCTGGAGTTTATAAACTAACAGCAAAAAAGTTCGTTGCACCTAATTGTTCTGCAAATTTGGAGGCTTTTGCTCTGCATATTGTGCTCATGGACTTGAGTGTTAGTTGTACTTTTGCTACTGTGGCATCATAAGTTAGACATTTTTTCTTATGATATAGTCCGTAAATGGATATTTCAAACGGCTTGTTCGGCTTTGTTGTGATGGCCTCTCTCATATCCTGAAGGGTAATTCAGATCTCCAACAAAGTAGTGTACCGGATATAAATTTGACGACACCTCCTCTTATGGGCTCATATGGAACTACAAGTGGGGGAGGTACAAGAGCTGGGCTTTTCAGAACGCCTATATCTGGAGGGGTGCAAAGTGCCACCTCTGCTCATGGCTTACCAAGACCAGCCTTAGCGGTCCGGAATTTAATGGAACAGGTAAAACTTCTTCTCTTCTAAAATTTTCAGTATATATTTTCTTGCACATGCCAATAAAACAGCTTTTGATATGTCTTTCTGCCATTCTTTTGCTTGATTTCAATATGGGAAGGCCAGATTTGCTCACCTGTGTACTGTGATGTCACGCATGCACCACCGTCGAGAGGGTTATCCATTTGGTTCACTCGTAGATTTCGCGCCAGATCCTATGGGACGTAAGTTCATTATTTGCTCTTATATTGGCAGAATGTGTAGTTGGCATTCTGTATTTGTGTTTTTCCATGACAGTGTCAATTTATCTATTTTAATGTTTTGGAGAAATATTAACATATATTTGGTAGATAGAAAATTATAGGTTTGTCATTGATGTTGGAGAGGTATCTGATTAATGATCTTTTGAAGAAAAGAATGCCTTTTTTATAACTTTTATCTCTCTGGATAGTTTATTTCATCTTGTATTGCCATAGATCCAGAGACGAATTTGTAATTGCATGTTAAATTGTCCTTCTGCAGATAGCAATTTTAATCTGACATAGGTTTGATCCTTCAGAGAGTACTGTATTAGAAACATATACAGTTGAATGTTTCTATCTACTTTCACTCCCTAATTCCCTACATGATGACATAGTACAATTTTTGTATTGCTTAATGTGATTTCATGTACTTAATGTTGCGTTGTCTGCTAGTTATCACTAAGATTCTTCATTATTTTACATTAATTACATCCTATGGAGGTGTGGTTTTGAAATGAAAGCTTTTTTTAGTGGCACAAACTCTAAAAACTGCATAGATATACTGCTTATCCATTTGAGAAAGTGACTTATATGAATTTAAACAAATTCGGTACTTTGTGATGATTAGTATATTGACATATTCTCCCTGCAGATCCAATATTTTCGTTCTCACCACTGGCTATACACACTAGGAACTTGCTAGCTGATCCAAAATGCACACTAGTAGTGCAGGTTAGCAGCTTCTGGAAAGTTAATTTTTATCATCACTTTTTATGCATTTCTTTTTCTATTGTTTTAAAGTTGTGAAAACTCTTCAGACACCTGGGTGGAGTGGCTTGTCAAATGCACGGGTGACAATCTTTGGCGATGTATACCCCCTTCCGGAGGACCAACAGGTGAGTTCATTCTTCAATGTAAATTTTTTGACAATGTTGACTGGAACCGTCTCACTATGAAAAGCCTGTAATGGGCCACATTGGCAATAGTTGACATGAATTTTTTTCTTGAAAGATATTGTAGCCTGTTTTTAAATTGACTGCAGTTGCTCTTCTTTGCCTGATGGTAACTTCCCCTTACTAAACAATATTATGGAGGGCGGTTGCTTACTTTCAAATTCTAGCTTAAAATCTGCGTTTATATTATCGGCTTAACTCTTCAAAATGCCATCATTATACCAATCCTAAAATTTTCTTAATACTGCTTCTATGAAAAATTTCAGCATGGATTTGTTTGCCATACTCCATTTTTTGTAAAAAAAAAAAAAAGAAGAATCTTAAAAGGGGGTTGTTACATATTGGCTTCCACAAGTATGATGATGGACATTACCTTATTGTCTATGTCATTTAGAATATGGCATTCTGCATATTCCTGGAATTGATGATATATTTCGTTTTATTACCAGGAATGGGCTCATAAACAATACATAGAAAAACACCTGCAGGGACCTTCTCAGCAGTGGGGAAATTTCTACTATTTTCGGATGCAAAACATAAGGTTAGCTCTAGTCAGTACATTCCTATGCTTTTATACCTCCAAATCAAAGTTGAGAACAAACTTTCTTCTGTCTCTCATGGCAAAAGGAACTGGAATGCTTGAGAACATATCATTCAGAAGTTCTATATTGAGGAACAGTAGTTAATATCTACAAACAAATTTCATATATAAAAATGAACTATATAGGTTGATGCCTCCTACTCCTAGTAGGCCAAAGTGCTTCGTGATTCTTATTTTAACCTAGACTCTAAAAAGGACTAATGCATCCTGTTAGTACCATCTACATCCTTAATCGAGTGATTTTGAGTAGTACGATTGTATGAAGAGTAAGAGTTGAGAGACTAATTCATGATCCTTTGGAACTTGCTTGATCATGGCAGTGATATATATTTCATTGGTGGCTTTGGAACTGTTGCTTGGGTCGATGTTAAAGAATATGAAGATCTTAAACCTGATAAAATTGCCGTTGATGGAGGTGAACAGAATCTAAAGGTATTCATTTCAAGCAATGTTTGTCTCTCTGTACCTCAATATATAGACCTTATGACATTTCTGTTCTTAGGAACTAAATGCAATCTTCTCGAAGCCCCTGAGAGAGCTTTTATCCAAAGAAGCTGAGGTAGATGACGCGGCCTTTATATCGATAGACAGCAAGGGTGTTGATATTCGTGTCAGACAAGGCGCCCAGGTACCACATTACCTGATCTATCATATTATGTTCCTATTCTGTTTCTTGAGCTAGTTTTCATTCGATTCTTTTTGTACTTTGCAGTTTAATGTTCAGAGAATTTCGTTCGAAGATGGGCATAGTGTTGAAACCCTAGAGGAGGCAAAGAAAGCTCTTTGGAGACTTATGAATGGTGGCCAAATGCACAATTTGCAAAAATGAAGCTTGGCCGCTTTTATCGTTTATCGGGCAATCGAAGAAGCGAACCCTCGAGAAGCGACTGCGTGTTGCATGGATAAACATAATAAAATTGTAATGCTTTTCTGTTTATTTTCAAGAACCTCACTGCTTGAGGTAAATTGGTGTAGAAATAGTTTGAGTGGAAAAGCTTTGAAGTGAAGACATAAATCAAGGCATCAGCTAACTTACTTTGCGTTTGCTACTCGTGTCGTGGAGTCCATGCTGGGTGTATAGGATAACATTTAGTCGAATAATTTCCTTTGGAATTGTAATAGTGCAACTAATTTGGAAAACTACATATCCCAACTTGGAAATCCTTCATTGGCTGCTTTCATTTCATATCATATCATATAAAAATCATTGGATTTTGATAGTCCCATCATGAAAGTTAAAAAACATTTAATTTCCACTTTCAAGGGAGAAACAAACACCCACATAATAATAATAATTATATATAAAATTCCAAGAAATTCCAATGTAGATAAAATTCTTGAGTTGAAACTATTCCAAAATTGTCATCCTCAATCCACATGGCCTTGCGAGTGGGGTATAAAATTGTGCCTATCTTGATTAAGATTTTAATGCCAACGCCAAGTTGTTAGCAAATCAAATAAATTCCGACAAAAACTTTTGTACATCATGATGTACCATACATCCGGTTCAACCCGACCCGACCCGCCGACTTTTTATTTTTTTAAAATTTTTTTTCCAAGAGTCGAGCGAGGGGAGTCGAAGGCCTTCAGAACGAGCTAAAAAATACTAATATTGTCACAATCATTATCTATAAATTAAAATCGGAGCCGAAGGCGGAAAGAGAAAAAAAAAACGTAAAAGTCAACGGTCAAACGTTGACCGTTGACCGGGGCGGACGGGTTGGGGGTCGGGTCGGGTCGGGTTGATGTATGGTGCATCATGTTGCATATGAGTGCAACTCTACAATTAGTAGTAGTATTTTTTTTTTTCAACGAAGATACAAACAAGAAAGCAAACAAACAAACAATGCGCGGTAAAAGAAGATGGGCAGTGAAAAAGAAGAAGGGGGGGCAGGGCAGAGAAATCAAGAAATGGACACAAGAAAACACAGATTTTGTCCCATGGCTGAGAGCAGCAATAATGGTGGCGATGGATCATCTTCTTCTTCATCTTCTTCGTCTTCATCGCCTGTGACGAGGATCCCTTTAGACCATCTTTTCTCAATCTTGCTGCTTCTGCCGATTGAATCGATCCTCTCCTTTTCGGCGACGTGTAAAAAGTTGAGATCTTTGGCGGATTCGGATTCGCTGTGGGAATCTGTGTGCAGGAGGGATTGGGGAAATGCCTCGGTTGAATCCCTCAAGGGTTGTAATCATCTGCCATGGAAGAAGCTGTACCAGCAGGTTTATCAGTTGGACTCCGTCTTCTGCCATAGGCTGATGTTAGCTGATGGAGGAGGAGGTGGTGGCGGTGGGCCCCCCACCCCCACCCCTAGAGCTTCTCATTCTCTCAATTTGGTTTCTGGCTGCTTGCTTCTCTTTGGCGGCGGCTGCACCGGAGGTCTCTCTCTCTCTCTCTTGAAATCTTTGGTGCCATGTTTTGGTGCATGTTGGATTTTGGGTTGTGATTCTTGGTTGACTTTATTGTTTGGTTAATCCTCGTATTGATTTTTTGTACTAGAATAGAAGTGGATATTTTAGTGCTGTCCTGCTGCATTTGAGGTGCTTGAGATTGCTACTTTACTGTCCAGATTCAGTTGAATTTACGGTTTCTTTCTACTTGGTTTAGTACGAGATTTGATTATATTGTTTTGATCACAATTAGACTCATTTCTTCCTGCATTTAATGTAGAAATTCTTGGCTTCTAATGATTCAAGTTCATCACTTGAAATGCTTAAAAAGGCCAGATTTGTTAAAATATTATTGCAAAGAGCAGAACTGGAGTTGCCCTTTACAGACATCATCTCCTGTTTCTGAATTTCCCAAGTCTTGAGTTGTTTCTGGCTTATGATTTTGTGTGTATGTATGTTTTCAGGCAGGCACCTAGATGACACGTGGGCAGCATACACAGGAAATGATCTGAGAACAACACCACTAAAATGGCACAAGGTGAACTCAGGCATACCAAGTGGGAGGTTTGGCCATTCATGTGTTGTAGTCGGTGAATACCTCGTCCTCTTCGGAGGGATCAACGACCACGGGGTCCGTCAGACCGACACGTGGATCGGCCAAGTCACCGTCGATTCAAAACATGGAATCACAATGTCTTGGAAGCTTCTAGATGTTGGCTCCATCTCACCACCACCGCGAGGGGCTCACGCCGCGTGCTCCATCGGCTGTCGGAGCATGCTCATCCACGGTGGCATCGGACAGTCTGCCCGGAGGCTAGACGACGCGTGGATCCTTGAACTCTCGGAAGATATCTGCTACGGGACATGGAAAGAGATTGTTGAAGCTCAGCCATGTCCGTCGTCCAGGTCAGGACATACGCTAACGCATATAGGCGGGATGCAGACGATCTTGTTCGGAGGAAGGGGCAATGGCTATGAAGTGCTAAACGATGTATGGTTGTTTGATGCGTCCGATGATCATCAGAGATGGACGCAGCTGCTGTTTGAGGTGCGCAACGTGCCTCAGGGGCTCTCACTGGCACGAGTGGGGCACTCGGCCAACCTCATCGTCGGACGTCGCCTCCTCATCTACGGAGGTGAGGATACTCTCAGACATAGAAAGGATGATTTCTGGGTTTTGGACATAAGCTCCATACCTCGTGTGAAAATGCAGCGACCGATGATTCTTAAGCAGAATAGAGTTTTTCGAAGAATGTGGAGAAGGCTCGAGTCGAAAGGGGAGAAACCTAAAAGTAGATCATTCCATGGAGCTTGTGTTGATGGATCTGGGCGTTTCTTGTACATCCACGGTGGGATGGTCGACGGCGTGATCCAGCCGGCCAACTCGTCGGGGTTGGGGTTCGACGGAGAGAGTTTCTTGGTGGATCTTCTGCTCCAACCATAGATGTAAGAGTTGTGGTTGATGAATTAGGACATTTGGTTTATGATCATCCTAGGATTCTGTGTCTTTGAGGTAGGAGTATGCAAATTCAAGAACCCCAATTAACTTGTACAAAGCAATAATATCGCCCGGTTTTGGTTTTCTACCAAACGCTAGGGGTGTTTTTGCACCTTATCCCGACAAAATCGAAAAAGCATAGGTAACAAAAACATGGAAGAAGAATTTGTATATATCATTCTGTGATGTACAAAGTCAATTCTACAAGAGCAGAACCATATCCCATATCATGATTTATCTCGGCCTTAACATTACAAACATGAATAAAGAAAGAATTGATTACAACGTTGATCCATAGACAAATTATGTATCAATACACCAACAAAATTGCTCACAGCAAGAGCTTTGTTCTCCACACATCTCCAAGAACCTTCTTAGGCGCAGGATCCTCGGGGCCTCTGTCTCGTTGCCCAGATGTAAAATACAGCATCCCGTTCCAAAACCCAACGAGAGTGGTTTTGACGCGATAAGGGAGCTTTCCAATCACCGACCATTTCTGTTACAGTTCACATTCAGATGAGTAAAATGAGTAAATAGAGTTATCAAGAAAAGATAAGCCACCTACGAAACAAAAGATCAAATAAGGAATATGAATGAAGAATTTAGAAGAATACCTGAGTATCAAATTCAAATCTGAATACTTCTCCAACCAAAATCATTCTTTTGGTTATTGGATGCTTCTCCGTGGTACCTCCGACGATAATTAAAGAATTATTAACAATTGCCCAAGCAAACTCAATATGCGAATCTGGCTTTGGCATAGAAGGTAGAACTTTCCACTTCATATCATCATCTAGCATGTAGACATCACCATATACAACCTGCAGGAAAGTAGTATGAGTTCTGGTAAATGGCTCGTAGAGAGTTTCTGAGAGATATTCATCAAATTTCATAATTTCCTTAAATTATTGAATTTCACAATTTTTTTTGTAGACCTTGGGAGACCAATTTTAGTTTTTTGCTTTTGGCAGGAGAGCAAGAATGGGACTTTGTGCTTTGTTGGCTACCTTCACAAAGTTTTTCAACCCAAAATCCTACGTTAGGCATCAGAGTAATTGTCTACACTATGAACATGATGCACACTCTTTACTTTCTCTAACAGATGAATAATTGGATTACCTCATCCCGACGAGAGCATTTAAAAATTGGAGAACCAGGTTTTGCCATGAAATCACCTTCTTGACCACCAAAAGTATACAGACGGTCATTGAACACAACACAAGCCCTACATGGAACGAGTAGAATAATCACACAAGCATGTTCAACAAGTAAAACTTTCCAATTGAAAATAGATAGTACAATTTAGATCACAAATATGAAATTAGATAAATTATTTACCGTTAAGGATCCTCTAAAACTGGCTAGAAGAAACATGCATAAATGAGATGTTGGAAATAAAGCAAAGAATGCCTTCCAGGACTAGTAACTCACAGACTAAGTCATCCATTTACAAAGCATTTTCTTCAAATTCATTTTTGTCAGCACACATTGAGAGTTTGGTGTTGCTTCTCTGATTGGAGAAGTGAAATATTCCATAGAGAGTCCTACTCTTCCAACGTGGTCATGTCAAACTGATGTTCAAAATTTAGCAAAATTGCTTAAAGCACTTTTTGCACAAACTACGTGTGGTTTCATTGCAGTTCAATATTAATTTCTATGGTAACATGGACAAACGGTGATCGGTGTTCACGAAAAGTGTGGATATCATTCCTCATATATATATAAATATATGTGTGTGTGTGTGTGTGTGTGTGTGTGTGTGTGTAATGAATGAGATGGGATTTTAGGTGCAGCTCATGAAGTGAAATCAAATTGCTATAATCTGCGCCAAACATGAGAAGTAACTAAGCTAATAATATAACACTTATCTTACGTAAATCCTACTAAATGTCATTTGAACAAATACTACAAGGAAAAGATAGAAACCTGTGAGGTCCACCACGAGGAATGGGAATTTCAGTTTGCCATTCCTTTTCTAAAACTTTGCCATCTTTGACAGCAATACTCCAATGCTCTATTCCAGGTGTATGCCTGTTTTCTTTGCTGCCGCCCATCACATGGAGTCGGCCTCTCCAAAGTTGGGTGGCAGGTGCATACCTAAATAAATCATGGCAATATGTCGTATCAAGATTAGCTTATAATCTAAGCAACTCTTTGTTTTCCCAGAAATAAGGCTATCCAAAGAGAATGGTTATCATGGAAAAAGAGAACCGATGGAAGAATTCGTTATATACAAGAGAGTTAACAACCATGTAAAGAGCCCATACCGTGGAACAGGTAAAGGTGGCATGTCCCGCCACTGCTTTGTCTCTGTGTCCAGTACAAATGTGTGAGCGGTTGGCCCTCTACATTGAGGACCATATTGTCCAGTCACCACATAAATGTATCTACCATCCGTTACCATCCCTAAATGTGAATGTGCCATTTCTTTTGGCATGTCAAACCTTTCCCCCCAAGTGTTATCAGTGAAATTGAATATGTCAACATGAGAATGCACCTTAAAAAAAAAAAGATCAGGTTTTGCTCACATATACTTAATGGCATATTAAAAAGGGACTTCTCTTTCAAATAGTAAGTTTGTATATATTAATCCAAAACCATAGCAGAGCTTATAAAAGCATCACAACATTCTATCATGTCATATTAATGTCGAGAAAAGTAGACAGAGACACGGAGCTATCAATATTGTTATCTAGAAAACATAGAAAACTATATCTATCATAAGAAGCAATTCGACAAATATATATATTTTTTTTGTATATTATCCCATCTGGAAAGTTGAGAAATACAAGTTTCAAAATGATATAATGGTCCAAATTTATGATTGCAGACTTCCATCAAAGTAGTCTAATACTTTGTCCTTGATCTCCCTTTTTTAAATATACAAGCAGCAACCAGCTCAACTGATCGTTAACAATCAGCACAAAGATAGAAAACAATGCTAGAATATACAAAGTAAGACAAGAGGAAAATGGGGAACGATTTAGCTATATTAGAAATGCAAGACAACTTAAGCAGCACGGATGCATAGGATATATTACAACTGGTTAAAATCCTCACATAATCAATGGTTCCATATCCAGCAAATACATAAAGAAGATTCTTGATCTGTATTGCCGCACCATCAAGACGAGGCACCGGTGCTGCTGCCATCTTCTCCCATTTCAACTCAGGAGCATCTAAATCAGCAAAAGTTGCAGATAAGACCCTCCCAGAGGCAGCATCTTTATTGCCTGGCTTATGTTTTTCCTGTCAAAATGAGAATCAAGATGTTCAATTTTCACACTTAAAGATTCCATGTATCACATAATCAAAACAAAGAGAGACAAGTTAGAAGCATCTGACCAAATGCATTTGTGCAGAAACAAATATATGACCTTTTACACATTGAAAGCAAAATTACCAAAATAAGAAAATTAGTAGGGATTAAAAGCACTAATATCGAGCAAGATATAACACTGATTGAAGCAGCCGATATCACCAACGAGAGTTGAAAAACAACGAAATCGAATGAATTGAAGTAAAAATGGGGATTCAGAGACCTTAATCGGAGTGTTGAGCGCGGAATTATTGGGGTGAACAGGTTGGGGAACGATAATATTGGTGGAATCTGGCACAATCCAATTGGAAGAAGCTGAAGATGATGAAGCCCAGAGCAGATCTACAATGAGGAAGAGCCCCAATAAACCCACCAATACGAACACGAACTTGGTCGTTTTATGCTTCCCGGCAGCTGCTCTTGCCATCTTTCAACATTCGCGCATTGCTCTGATTTTGACTCGATTAGTACTGTGATGAGATAAATTCGAGAGAGAGAGAGAGTTCAGTAATGGCGGTTGTGCAACTGTTATGCATAATAATTATAGAAATAGGAAATTGGAAAAAGATTTTGATTTTTGAGTTTTGACGGTGGTTCAGCGTTCTCAGATTCGGAGAAAAAAGGTCTTAATAATTATTTTATAATATTAAGTAAAAAAATTTAATATTATGTGTTTATATAATAATTTCTATCACAAGGAGAAATGAAATCTCACTTGATCATAAATCTTAGAATTAATGCAATATATTATCAATCGTATATATTCTTTCTTAGCAATTAAAATTTAAAAGATGAGTAGATTTTCATTTCATTCCATCTTTTATATGTTGAAAATGTGCATTCAAGTATATATACTCTTTTCCTTAAGTTTGATTCGTAAATTTTATTTAAATATTATTCCAAATCAGAGATCCGTCTCATACAACTAAGCTTATTTTAAAGAGCTTATAAGCTCTTCAAGGAGCTTATAAGATGTTTTGCCTCAAGAGCTTATAAGCTATTAAAGTGTTTGGATAAGGGAGAGGAGAGAAAAAAAAATATATAGGTAGTATAATTTAGAAAAAAAAGTGATTTTTTATTTATTTTATATTATAAATTAAAAAAATAAAATAAAATGAAAAATGGTGATAATAAAGAAATTGAGTGTTGTTCATAACATCTTTACAAAAAAAAATTGGGGTAGATATACTTTTTTTTATGAGCTTATAAGCTCTTAGAATTTTTTTTGGAGCTTATAAGCTCTTGAAGTGCTTCTTTTGTCAAACACTTTGCAAGAGCTTATAAGCTGTTTTAAGGAACTTATAAGCTCAGCCAAACACCCTCTTAATGTCTCACAAATGGAAGATGCAGTTTGATTTAGTTGAAACAAATTCAAAACATTTTGCTTCAAGTTTATGGGTTTTAATGTTATAAATAAATTCCAAAATATATCAAGATATTAATACCTATCTACAAAAATCCAAATCTAAAACATTTATTATTTTCAAGGCAGTAAAGATTGCTACTTTGCAAATGAGGAATTAATAAATTTGGAGGAATAGGCACAATCATATTTATATTTCTCCAGTCACAGTCACCATTGATAACCCCAGATACAGAAAGCCCTAAAACAATACCAAAAGAATAAGGAAAAAAAGAAAAGAAAAGGGAAAGAGAGATTGCATGTCCTAAGCTGGACTGTTTGCTATAAACTGCCAACACTCTCTCTCTATCTCTCTCTCTGTATTGCAACACAACATGACACCTGTATAGGAACAAGATGATGATGAACACAAAAACCTCTCCAAAACACGAGCTATCCGGTCACACCGGTATCACATCCACCTTCGATGAGTCCTCACACCTCAACACGAGCCCATCCAAGCTTGCAGGGAAGATACACTTACTCCACTGGCATCCTGTCGTGATGGCCTCGACTGCAGGGACGATCATCAGCACGTTCTCGTTCCTCTGAACCACTCCCATTACACTTACTGTGCTTCCTTCCTTTATATACCTATTCAAAATCAACAAACTTGACAACACAGGAATAATCCGGCTTTTGGTGTGGGGAAGGAAGGATTGAGAGTTTTGTTACCCTTCTTTCAAACGCATTAGCCGATCACTAACTGAGAGGTTTCTCTCTCCTAACCACTGGATTAATTCTGGGGAGGGATCTTTCTTGAGAGGATCAACTTCTATAGCTATAGTCTCATCCACGTACGGAGTAACTCGTGCGCCATACCCAGCTTTCACCAATGCCCTCAGCCCAGACTGGAAGTCAGAGATATAAAAGTCGACTGCATGCTTCTGCAAGTACACATGAGAACTTTCAGTAAACCGTTGCAGCTATGAATGATTCGTGTGACTCGATACACTTTAACAAGAACCTTAATTCAAAACACGAGTAACTGAATTCACTATTCAGCAACACACATACCTCTGAGGATCTGAGGCCCCATGTGAAACGACGCTGAGTAGTATTTGCTGCTTTAGAATCCCATCCCCTATACTCGTATAAAGTTGTGAAGGTGTAGACGCATCTCGTAACCTTCTGGAAAGATGATTTCAAGGGAACATTCCCACAGGTGACCACCTTTGCAAAAAAAAAAACCGTTACGACATAAAGCAAGCAATTAATGATACAGAAACCTAAAGAGTAACAAAACTAGCAAACTGACAGCATTTGCAGGGTGTCGTGAGGTTTAAATCGTGCTATCTAGATAATACATCGATAGTTCTAATTTTCGAATTAAATTCCACACAGTTTATCTTTTTTATCTGGAGACCAATAAAAGGAATATGAACAAAAACTACCAAATTTGTAAAGTGGCATACATACCCCAGAGACCTTCACGTATTGCCCGTTTTTAGCAGTTCTAAGTTCAGAATCCGGATAGCTCCCAATGTATCCCATGACAGCTTTTCTCCCCCAACAGGAATTCCACACAAAAAGGGCGACAACAATGCAGAACAAGACAATAACTACAATGAGGAGATCAGCATTGTGAACTGCTCCAAGAATGAAACCCCCAGCAATGACCCCCATCACAAATAGCAGAATAACTGCCCACAAGATTGGTCGAGGGATGTTCCTTTTGAAGGAGTACACGTCATCTTGGCCCAAAGTTGTCACAGCCTGGTTGTTGCTTACTGAGGACCCATGTACTTTCATTGATCCAGACGAGTCCAGAGGTCCAGAGACCTTTCTCGGGGCGCCAGATGAATTTAGTGGACCAGATGTGATGGGTCCAGATGTAATGAGACCCGTCTTAGGAAGAACGGGGGGTAGAGGACCAGAGTTTTGGCGGTTTACTGGTGTAACTCCCCCAGATTGAGGGCCGGAGGACTTTTTGATAGGCTCCCCATGTTTATTCAGAGGCCCAGAATTCGAATTTTTCATTGATGACGAGCCTGCCACTCCGAATGAGGGCACGGGGCCTGAGGTAGAATAGCTGGACCTGGCTGCAGCATTAGGGTTTATTGGTCCAGAATGTGAAGAAGATCCTGCAAACGATCCGGACCTCATAGAAGCATTGGTAATAGGTCCGGATTTTCTAGATTTCGAGCCATCTACAGGAATGTCAAACATCTTGCCAAGTTCGCCCGACCTCTTGATATCCCCACCAGTGTATGGCATGGCCACTGAGCTCATGGTTGGCAGTTTTTCTTTCGGCTGCTCTGGACGGCCCGATACATAGAGGCCGTTGCTAAGCTGATGAGACGGGAATCTAGACCCCATTATGTTTCCTAATGGAATAAGGTTACAGCAGGCGGAGTAGAAGCTAAGCAATTATCCCAGGAATTGATAATTCAGACCTCTGAACAGAATGAATGAACTACATTAGAGAGAGGTACATCAAGAAACATAAATAAATCTTTGGTATAATGCATTTATAACAATCATTGAAGTAACGACAAAGCAACGTGTAAATAGAGAACACATGGAAGTTTTTTTTTTATTATGCTGCCAAAAAAGACGTTTATACTTTCACTAGCAAGGGTAGACAAAGAATCATAAAGTTGTCATCATAACATTGATTCTACTACCCATGAAAAAAATGACAGCAACAAACAAAAATAGGAGATTTATAACAAACTTAAACAAAATGCCATCAACGAAGCAAACCATGTGTAGTTCAGCCGCAAGTAACTTCCCTTTCTCGTTCAGCTATTATGGACGCCACATGGTGTAAACACGTCACGTTGTAAGAAATTTGAACGTATAGAAGCATGCAGTTAAAAAAAAAAATACTACAAGACACCCTTTTTTGTTTTGTTTTTGAAACACTAAGGAACCACACACTTCCAACAATTTGATGATGATTAGAACGCTGTTTACTTTTAGCATGGAAGATAATCAAGACAACCAAAAGATGCCGAAGAAGATGGAAATGAAATTCAAATCTATAAATATATTTCAAAAACAAAATGCTCAATGCTAGCTAACACGGAAAATTTTCAGTAGATGCTTCACTTCACACATAATAACTGTATACAACAAGCATCCACTTATGCGATCAATAGCATGTCTGTAATTGTAAATACATTGGACGAGATGAATCATCAAAACAACATGACAAACTGCTTTAGATTAAAAACTTTCAATTTGCATGAGAGAGAGAGAGAGAGACGAACACCCAAGCAAGGAGATCATGGAAACTATTAATATTAAGCTATGAAGGAGCATAGCAATCCTTTCAACAAAATTTGATAACTAGAAAATCAGATCTAAAACAAGGCTAAAGAAGTTGCAAGGAAAGAAGCGAGCAGATAAGACTTAGCAATCATTAAACAATTGTTGATGAGAAAAAATGGGTTATCATCGACCTTAATCGGAGTATTGCGCGTGGAATTATTGGGGTGAACTGGTTGGGGAACGATAAATATTGGTGGAATCTGGCACAATCCAATTGGAAGAAGCTGAAGATGATGAAGCCCAGAGCAGATCTACAATGAGGAAACCCCACCAATACGAACACGAACTTGGTCGTTTTATGCTTCCCGGCAGCTGCTCTATTCCATCTTTCAACATTCGCAGACTGCTCCTCCCCCTTTCTGATTTTGACAGATCTACAATGAGGAAGCCCACCAATACGAACACGAAGTTGGTTGTTTTATGCTTCCCGGCAGCTGCTCTATTCCATCTTTCAACATTCGCACATTGCTCTTCCCCCTTTCTGATTTTGACTCAATTAGTACTGTTGAATGTTGATGAATTCAGGAGGGAGAGAGAGAGAGGAGAGAGAGAGAGTGATAGTTCAGTCAGAGCTTACACAATTAATATTGGTGTTCTCCGAATTGTTTATTACTAATATTTTTACACTTTTTGTGTGTCCCAATTTTACGAGAGAACACCACCTCCAATTCCAAAATCACTCTCAATGGGAGTGTTCTCTCCTAAGTGCTCATTATAATTTTTTTATGTATATATTTTGAATAATAAGAATAATTTAATAAAATAGCAAATTGTATTGAAGGTTGGAAAATTATAATACAATTAATTAAAATATAGGAAAGTTGTACTCCATAATAAATTAAAATTTTAGAAGCTCTATTTTTTCTCGAGGTACGCACAGCCCCTGTTATGTTTTGCCAATACATTAAACGGTAGTGTAGATGTGGTAGGCGGACCTAAAGTTGAGACTTTCCGGTTCCTCGTCCATTCGTTTGGCGGCGCCTGCCTTCTTCTTACTTTTGCTCAACAATTTCTATTACAATGGTCGGTTTCTCATCGACTCCGCATATTGCTCCTCAACTTAGCATTGCTCGGGGTGCTAGAGTGACTAGTGTAGCTCCCATTGGCACCAATCTTGGTTCTTTTGGACGGTTGCATGCCAACATCTGTATTGATGAACCTCGTGTTATCTCGTGCCTTCCATTTGCTAAAATAGTAGTTGTGTTTTGCGTAGCAACTGTCATCCGTCATTTGTCTGATATCTTGATTGTTTTTTTCCGCTAGCTCTTTTCCATGTCGAATGTAGCAGGCATTGAATTCTTTGATATCCCTTAAAGCGCGTAGCCAGTGTTGGCGAAGCTGTGCATTGGTTTTTTTGTGGTGAGCCAACATGCTTTTTTTTTGTTGCTTCCCAATTCGAGCCCAGGATACCTTGAATTTTTTATTGTTGCCAATTATCGGATCTTGAATGATATCCATAAACACACGAGCAACACAAGCAGTTTCGTCCGCAGAGTAATTTATGCATTTTGCTTTCCTTTTTGCTTTCATCTTCCCCTTTGCACATCTTCTTCATCATCGTCGTTGAGGTTGAATTGTTGAAATCCATGATCAGCAACGAGGAGTATTGTTGAAATCCATCGTTCGGCGACGAGGAGACTTATTGATATCCATGGGGCAGCCAGGAGAATTATTGATAGGAAATGAAAGAAAAAAGAAAAAAAAAGGTCATGGTCTGATGTTCAGATATAAAGATTATATTCTTTGTAAGTAATTTTAATATTACGTGTAATATATAAAATAATTTCTATAACAAGGAGAAATGAAATCTCACTTAATCATACATCTTAAAATTAAGTCCAAAATGCATATAAATTCCTGACCTTTTCTCAAATTTTGGTTTAATTCCAAATCTTTTAATTTTTGCAAAATAAATCTCCACCTTTTAATTTTGCTTTATGTTCTCCCGACGACGAATTTGGGTGAAATTCAAAGTGACGTAGCGTTCAAAACGATATCGTTGGATTCGGGGTCGGGCGTCGGAGGGATCCGCGACAATCTCGATTCGAAGCAGGTGAAGAACATCCGCCGTTTTGAACGCTACGTCACTTTGAATTTCACCCAAATTTGTCGTCGGGAGAACATTAAGCATAATTGAAAGGTGGAGATTTATTTTGCAAAAATTAAAAGGTTTGGAATTAAATCAGAATTTGAGAAAATGTCAGGAATTTCTATGCATTTTGACCTAAAATTAATGCAATATACTAATCAATCAACATATATGTGTCTTTTAAATGTTTGAAAATGTGCATCCAAGCTTATATACTCCTTTACCCTTAAGTTTGATTCGTTAAGTTTATTTAAATTTAAATCCAAATCATTAGATCCGTCGCACAGACTCTCAGGGCTCGTTTGGTAGGGGTGATTAGGGTGTATAATATGTCTATGACACCCTAATATCTTGTTTGGTATGAAGTATACGGCCCTTTATAAAGTTCGGGCCCGTATGAATAATACTTATTTTTGTTGTTATGTATACTACCTATGAGGTGGTATAAATAATACTGCAACTAATTATAGCAATAAATTACAATAATTACTATGTATTGCAGAGAATTTAATACATCATACCAAACGGAATATTAATTCTTTATATTTATAAGACATCTCAGTCAAACATATCAGGCCTTATCCCATACTTTGTACCAAACGAGCCCTCATAGTACAAGATATAATGTCTAACAAATGGAAGACGCGAGAATATTTAGTTGAAACAAATCCAAAACATTTTGTTTTCAACTTTTTGGGTTTTAATGTTATAAATAAATTCCAAAATATACCAAGATATTAATACCTATCTACCAAAATCCAAATCTAAAAATTCTCAAGGCAGAAAAGATTGCTACTTTGCAAATGAGGAATTAATAAAATTGGAGGCATAAGCACAATCATATTTATATTTCTCCTGCCAGTCACCATTGATAACCCCAGATACAGAAAGCCCAAAACTATACAAAAAAATAAAGGGCAAAAAAGAAGGGAAAACAAAAAAGGAAAGAGATATTGCATGTCCTAAGCTGGACTGTTTTCTATAAACTGCCAACACACACACTCTCTCTCTCTCTCTGTATTGCAACACAACATGAAACCTGTATAGGAATAAGATGAAGATGATGAACACGAAAACCTCTCCAAAACACGAGCTATCCGGTCACACCGGTATCACATCCACCTTCCATGAGTCCTCACACCTCAACACGAGCCCATCCAAGCTTGCAGGGAAGATACACTTACTCCACTGGCATCCTGTCGTGATGGCCTCGACTGCAGGGACGATCATCAGCACATTCTCGTTCCTCTGAACCACTCCCATTACACTTACTGTGCTTCCTTCCTTAATATACCTATTCAAATCAACAAACTTGACAACTCAGGAATAATCAAGATTTTAGTGTGGGGAAGGAAGGATTGAGGATTATTTTACCCTTCTTTCAGACGCATTAGACGATCACTAACCGAGAGATTTCTCTCTCCTAACCACTGGATTAATTCTGGGGAGGACTCTTTCTTGAGAGGATCAACTTCTATAGCAATAGTCTCATCCACGTAAGGAGTAACTCGTGCGCCATACCCAGCTTTCACCAATGCCCTCAGCCCAGACTGGAAGTCAGAGATGTAAAAGTCGACTGCATGCTTCTGCAAGTACACACGAGGACTTTCAGTAAACCGTTGCAAAAATGAATGATTTGTGTGACTCGATACACTTTAACCAAGACTTATTTCAAAACACGAGTAACTGAATTCACGGTTCAGCAACATACATACCTCTGAAGATCTGAGGCCCCATGTGAGACGACGTTGAGTAGTATTTACTGCCTTAGAATCCCATCCCCTATACTCATATAAAGTTGTGGAGGTGTAGACGCATCTCGGAACCTTCTGGAAAGATGATTTCAAGGGAACATTCCCACAGGTGACCACCTTTGCAAAAAAAAAAAATGTTACGACATAAAGCAAGCAATTAATGATACAGAAACGTAAAGAGTAACAAAACTAGCAAACTGACAGCATTTGCATGGTGTCGTGAGGTTTAAATCGTGCTATCTAGATAATATATTGATAGTTCCAATTAGGAATTAAATTCCACACAGTATCTTTTTTATCTGGAGACCAATAAAAGGAATATGAACAAAAACTACCAAATTTGTAAAGTGACATACATACCCCAGAGACTTTCACGTATTGCCCATTTTTAGCAGTTCTAAGTTCAGAATCCGGATAGCTCCCAATGTATCCGATGATTGCTTTCCTCCCCCAACAGGAATTCCACACGAATATGGCAACAACAATGCAGAACAAGGCAATAACTATAATGAGGAGATCAGCATTGTGAACTGCTCCCAGAATGAAACCCCCGGCAATGACCCCCATCACAAATAGCAGAATAACTGCCCACAAGATGGGTCGAGGGATGTTCCTTTTGAAGGAGTATACGTCATCTTGGCCCAAAGTTGTCACAGCCTGGTTGTTGCTTACTGAGGAGCCATGTACTTTCATTGATCCAGACGAATCCAGAGGTCCAGAGACCTTTCTCGGGGCGCCAGATGAATTTAATGGACCAGATGTGATGGGTCCGGATGTAATGAGACCCGTCTTAGGAAGAACGGGGGGTAGAGGACCAGAGTTTTGGCGGTTTACTGGTGTAACTACCCCAGATTGGGGGCCGGAGGACTTTTTGATAGGCTCCCCATGTTTATTCAGAGGCCCAGAATTCGAATTTTTCACTGATGACACGGGGCCTGAGGTAGAATAGCTGGACCTGGCTGCAGCATTAGGGTTTATTGGTCCAGAATGTGAAGAAGATCCAGCAAACGACCCGGACCTCATAGAAGCATTGGTAATAGGTCCAGATTTTCTAGATTTCGAGCCATCTACAGGGATGTCAAACATCTTGCCAAGTTCGCCCGACCTCTTGATATCCCCACCAGTGTATGGCATGGCCACTGAGCTCATGGTTGGCAGTTTTTCTTTCGGCTGCTCTGGACGGCCCGATACATAGAGACCGTTGCTAAGCTGATGAGACGGGAATCTAGACCCCATTAGGTTTCCTAATGGAACAAGGTTACAGCCGATGAGTAGAAGCTAAGCAATTATCCCAGCGATAGATAATTCAGACCTCTGAACAGAATGAAGGAACCACATTAGAGAGAGGTACATCAGGAAACAGAAATACATCTTTGGTATAATGCATTTATAACAATCATTGAAGTAACGACAAAGCAACGTGTAAATAGAGAACGCATGGCAGATTATTTTTATTTTTTTATTATTAGGCCGCCAAAATAGACGTTACACTTTCACTAGCAAGGGTAGACAAAGAATCATTAAGTTGTCAACATAAAGTTGTTTCTATTACACATGAAAAAATGACAACAACAAACAAAAATAGGAGATTTATAAGAAAACTTAAACAAAGTGCCATCAACGAAGCAAACCACATGATTTTCACAAATACATGATACCTTTTTTGGTTTTATTTTTTGAAACGCTAGATTTCCAACCGGTTGATGTTGATTAGAATGCTGTTTACTTAAGCATGGAAGACAATCATACAACCAAAAAATGTACAAGAAGATAGGAAATGAAGTTCAAATCTTCAAATATCTTTGAATAACAAAATGATCGATGCTAGCTAACATGGAAAATTTTCAGTACATGTTTCACAAATAATAACTGTATACAACAAGCATCCAGTTATACAATCAATAGCATGTCTGTAACATATTGGACCAGATGCATCATCAAAGGAACATGACAAGCAGCTTTAGATTATCTAAATTTGCATGTATCAATGAGAGAGAGAGAGACCCAGGCAAAGAGATCACGGAAACTATTATAATATTATATTATGCTATGAAGCAGCATACCAATCCCTTCAACAAAATTTGATCTCTCAGAAAATCAGATCTAAAACAATGCTAAAGAACTTGCAAGGAAAGAAGCGAGCAGATAAGACTTAGCTAATCTTAAAACAATTTTGGCCATAATTTTCGTAAATAAAAGCAAGAATCTTCCAAAAACTGGCAGTGAACCAATAAATATGACCAACAAATTTTCGTCAGCTGCATGTGATATTTTTACATGTACAGAAAAACAAACCTATTTTTTCATATACCTCCATTTTCAGTTTTGATGAGTGATTCAGAAAGGACAAAACCTCAACCCAAATTTCCGGAAAACAAGCAGAGCCTTTAATTTTTAATTTTAATAAAAGATAATCCAGCCAGAAAAAAATTTAGATACCTTACAAGAACATGAAGCCCTTTTACAAACCCCAAATCCTTGCAGGAAACCTAGTTAGTTCTCAGCAGAAGAAATTGATTAGAAACATTTTCTATTACTAAATATAAAAAGGAAATGTAAGAATTTTGAATCCAACTCACAGAAAATTCAAGATTTCATTTTTTTCCTCTCTTTTTGCTGCAATAAAGAATTGACTGATTTTCCGGGACAAGCAACCCATTTTCTATGCCGTTTAAATCAACTCAACACACACCAGTATACGTCCATTACTATTCAAGCGAATAAACAAGAGAAAATCATTTTTCGAAAAAGATTTAAAAAAAAAAGATGGCCATTTATGAGCATAACTTGCACAGAGTTAAGATTTTGATTTAAATGGAATGAGTTTGAAATTGGTGTATGAAAGTTGAAACTCTTTCTGGTAAAAAACCCCTTCATAAAAATTTCTCATTCCAAATTATATAAATGAAAAATATCTATAAAATAGAGTTACAAAATGCAAACCCTGTCAAAATCAATCCTTTGACAAACGCACGATGAAAAACAATCATTAAAAACCAAAAAAAAAAATCTTCTTTTTGCCGGAGAGCAAAACATGAATTTCAGTACCTGAAGACGACAGCGGAAGGAGATTGGGGAACACGTAGTGGTTTGTGAATTATGATACACACAAAAACAAAACACACATACACACACACAGAGAAGAATTTTAGAAAGAGGGTCGTTGTTACTTGGGATTGTGGTGCGATCCCATTACCAAACGATGAAAATTCTCTCTCTAACTGCTTAAAAACTACTGAGAGCCGCAACGACTGGTGGGTTGTCTGTCTGTCTGTCTAAGTACTGTTAACATCCCAACTAGAGCTGGCAATGGGGCCGGGTCGGGCCAGACCGGCCCGAGAACATCGGGTCTGAGCTAAATTCAGTAATACCCAACCCGGCCCGAGCATATTATTGCCGCTCCAAATGAAGCCCAGCCCAACCCTGGGCGGGCCACCGGAGGCCCGAACAAGTATGTAACAAAAACGTGGGCGGGTTTATTTGCCCAAAAATCCCGGGCTTTTTTGGCCCAAAGCCCGAATGGCCTGGAAGGCTATTAGGGCCCGGTTTTTTCGGATCTTATTTTTTGAAGTTCAATCTCCAACCATGGTTTCAGGTGTCCGGGCTGGTTCATCGGGCCGGGCTCATTTTGACCGCTCTAATCCCAACACAGATAATAGAGAGAAAATATACTAAACAGCGAGAGAATAAAAGGTTGTTACGCTTATATGATGGCATTGGTTATAGTGACAGCAACCACAAAGAATAGTAGCAAGTAATTTTTAGAGAGAGAGAGGAGAGATGAAGGCGCGAGAGAGAGAGAGAGAAAACACACCTTCCACTGTCTCTCAGCAAACTCTGGTCTTGTCTCTCTTCAGTCCTTCACTGTGATTTTTTGTTTTTTTATATATTTATGTACTTTATTTGCAAGAAAGTCCCCAGACTAATCCTAAGTTGTAGAATTGGTACATAAATTATTGATAATGAGTGATTCCAAAATATCATCGTTCAAATTTTATAAATATTTTCTAAGCACGCCGCAAATGATAATTTGGAGTATCTTAGAGACTATATTGAAAAGGATAAAAAATTAGGTGTCAAGTTTTGCCATTGAAGACGAATAAAGATTGGAGTAATATTTATTTTGAAAATAATACGAAACTATATTATTATTATTATTATTATTATTATTATTATTATTATTATACAAAATCCGACATACGCCTATGGACTATTAATATTTCTTCCCTTATAATAATGTAAAAAAATCCTTCAAATTTCCAATAGGTTTCGGGTTAGTTGTCTAGCTAATCAATATTGTCTCTCCCAATGTCAATTCGAAACAAAGGAAAAGGGATCTTTCACTTCATATAATAAGTTTTTTTGTGAAATAATTTAGCTCAATTAGCTACATAAAATAATATAGTTATGATTGAATTGCTTGGCACAAAATATATCGCTATAACTTTTTCATTATTCAAAACAAAATTAATGCATCATAAGTTAAATCCTTCAAATTTATGTAGGTGTTGCAAATCATCGCTTAAAATGTGAAAGATATGAAAAAAATACTGGTAACCAATAATATGGATCTTTTCTCGTTATTAAAGAAAATATATCACACACAACACTTATTTACAATACTACTAACTTGAACCAACATGCGTGCAAAACAAGTTTGCGAGGAAAATTCAAAATGAAAGGCTCAATAACTAGATGATAATTAACATTTTTTAAATGACAAAATAAAAAAAGACATTAGCTACAAATCCTACAATGATGTGGACCCTATATAAATCATGTTGATTAGTTTTTTTTTTTTTTATCTTTACAATTTATAAATTAACGAAAACACACAAATACATACATAGGCATATATTGCAAGTCATCATAATAGCATGTAATGGAATTCATTAGATAATATACTTGAATTAACAAAATTGTTTCGTATTCTTTGTACATTTCATGTTTTCCTTTATTTGCAAGTTAGACCTTGACGAGTTACATAATTATACATCTGGCCCCGCACGGCACAAGTGATTTTGTCGGGTTTTTTTTTTCACTTTTTGGTTTTTGTAAATGCTTATTAATTAATAAAAAGGAAAATGTATTTTACATAATTATGAAAATTATAAATATTAATTTGTTGCGTTTGACATTTACTATTTCACACCATGTTACATAAAATATTAAAATAAATGCCAAAAATAAAAGAAGAGATGTTTAGCCCACCTATACAGTTCTAATTACTAACACAGACAGATTATAAATCACAATTTTTCATGTAGTGTTATAAAATAAATTGTGAATGAGATAACCTCGCTCGAATAACGATATATTAATAATTTAATATTGTTGTTGCGAAATTGTATATAGCTAGCTCTATTTGCCTGATATTTAGATGATTTGTTGGTAAGTTAAATTAAAATGCAAAGTAGAAGTCAAATTTATTGCAATGATTTTGTTTAATTTCTTTGCTTTAAAGGTTTTGAAGTACCCACTCATACCACCTACCTTTGTATGTATTATATTACTTTGATTTCCTTCGCATTTAAGCCTTTTGAGTCTTATTTTTCACCCTTTTCCCACCATATGCCCACGTCCCAACCGTGTGCACAATTATTTTTATTTATTTTTGCTTTTTTTTTTCTTAAAGTTGATAATCACCCATAATCGCTACTCGAGATGCACACTTGGTGAGGAGCAATTGTACAACTATAAATTTTTTTAGTACAAGTACTGATGTACATTGGCATTTTCCTCGTATATATTGAAATGAAGTAGAAAGTGAAATGAAATGAGTGGATCCAATAGTATTTAGAAATTATAATTTCAACTGTCCATTTTGTATTTATGCAACCATATATATCCCATGGCAATGGGCCCTAAAATACTTCAAAACATGCATATTCCTCCACTTAGACAAAAATTCCATAATAATAATAAGTTAACTAATTGCAAGTAGTTTCAGCTGCTCTTACATAATAATTTCCTTAAATTCTACGAACATGGCAAAATTGGCAAGCATGTGTCTGCGGATGAGGTTGAAATTATGAGATGGGAACTAACTTATTTTTCGGCCCAATTAGATCGACCGACAGACAACAAACTCAACTGAATGAGACATGAGGGATTGATGTAAAGATATTTCAAGACATCCCATATTATCACCATTGCAGGTTGCTGTCCACCACAATAAACAGTTCGATGCTAGTTGCTAGACAAGAACAAAGCTCATGACAAATGAAGCTTGAAACGAGTAAGCTGAATCCCAACCATCAATGTGAGAAAGATAAGTAACAACATGATTATGAGAACAAGAATTGCACAAACTTATTTGCACCAGTTCGTTCTTTTGAGGCTTTATGCTCAAATGGCCAGAAAGGTTCGGGTAAAACTAAGTAAAATACAAGCAAAAGAAAGTTCCCACGGGAAATGAAGGCGCCCATGCATTTGGTTCAATCTGCAGTCACAGAGAGAAAAATGAGTTAGGCATTTGAGTGGATAATACATGAATAGCATCTAGATGATTAGCCTATTTTGTCAATAATTGATTCACTGATTCAGTAAGTCATTAATGGCTACATGACTCGACTCGACTGTTTGACTAAGAGATTATTAGCTTACTGTGTAGTTGCAACTGCAAATTGATGGTGGTGAAAGAGATTCTAGATAGTCAATTGTGCGTTAATCTATATTCACTAAATTTTTACCAACTGAAGGCAATGAAAGATGTAAAGAACAAACAACATATCATGAATGAAGTACATATGCATAATGCACAAGTATCGACACGGAGAACATACCTCATGATCCCATTTCAAGTATAGTTGTTTTTTCATACTTCCGATGATATCAATCCAATCCAATAAATAGAAATAAATGTGATATTGTAGAATATGTAAATCAATTCCTATTTATGTTATGCATAGTTGTCTTTATCATCTAATCTGATACTTCAATTCTACCTATGAAGTAGAACACACATACTCTGAGATGGTCCCAGCCAAAAAAATCGTCTCCAATTCTACTCCAACAGATTGACTAGTCACCCAATAGATGAGTTTCACCAAACTCTCATCTGAAGTGAATTTTTAAGTGGACCGTGATCATTCAATGGTTAGGTAGGTACAAACCAACATAGCACTGCAACCTTAACGGAATCCAGTGCAATTGAGAAGAGCATTTACAATATTTGTTACTCTACAGATTCAGATTATAAACAAGAAATGCAGACCAGAGATCGAGCACTATCTAGGAGCTCCCATTTGATTCTAATGAATTAAACTCAGATTTTAAGTAAGAAACCCACAACCCCAGCAACTCTTTTTACTCAAAATCGCTCATAAACATCAAATTAAAGGGGAATCCTTGAATTGCTACAACCAAAGAACCAGGCAAATACATTTTTCTTCCCGTTGTATACTGAAATTTAATCATACTATAAATGCATATATGCTGCAAACTGATCAAAACTAATCGAAGATCCGACTTGTACAGCTAAGCTAGGATTATTTAGGAGGGGGTAGGGGCGATGAAATCAGAATAAGGTATAATTTCCCATTAACCTTTTGCATTCAAATTCAGGATTCATGCCTATAGAGAAATTAATCAAAAGAGCAAGGGTTGCAAATAATCGGGAAAAAAGAAAAACTCAAATCAATCAAAAAACTCCATAAACGAACAACAAATTGCAATATAGAGCCAAAAGCGAATTAAATATAAAAAGAGCTAGGGTTACGGCGAATACCTGAAAGGTGCTGGATCAGTGGCCGGCATTCTTTTGGTGCTCGAGGTGCTCGAGGTGGCGGCGCTCCTCAGGGAGGGCGACGAGGTAAGAAAGGGCCATTCCGCCGAAGCAGACGTGATAGAGGGGATCAATGGAATTCGTCGCGATGTATTTCTCGAAATAATAGTCGGTGAAGCGATTGGGGAGGTTCTTGATATATTTGAGGCTGAGGTAGGGTTTCAGGTGCGCCGGCAATTCCTTCACCTTCAACCCCTTGATCTCGTTGTAGAATGCCCTCAACGCCATTTTCGTTGCCTCTTTGCGCGATGGAGGGGGAGAGAGAGAGGGATGGATCTGAATGGTGGAAACTGGGAAATGGAAAACGCAATATATTGTGTTGTTTATATGTTGGGAGATTCAGCCCAATAAAGAATTGGGCTCCAAAGAAAATACATAACCAAACATTTTGAGTTTCATTTATAAAATTAATTTTTTAAAAGATTTATAAATTAAATTAAGGTAAATAGTCTGTAAATTAACCAACTTTGATCAAATTTTGGTTTTAAAAAATTCCACCTCTAAATTATTCAAACTTTCTATTTTATCTGATTTTGCTACTACCATCAGATTCTGACCAAATGAGAATTAAAGATTTTCTGATGTGCATAATTGATCGCCTGACACTCGCATGAAATGAAATTAGGATTGGGTAAGTGACATTGTATTGAGAAATCACGTTTGCTTAGAATCTAGTGTATTAAGTCGCATAGCATCATTAATCATAAAGCCAAAGCCCTAATTCTACCTCTCTCATCTTCTGCGTTTCACATTTTTTTTCTTGGAATTTTGTGAACGAATCTCTCCTCATCCTAAATATAAGTTATTTCAAAATTTCATAATTTTTTTCTAAATCGGTGTCGTTCGGGTAAATGTAAACCGACATTATTTTGTTGTCCGGCCAAAATATTCATGTATGATTTTCAGGCGGCCATATCATCATCAAATTTCAGGGAATCCCATGGTAGTAGCAAAATCAGATAAAATCGAAAGTTTTACTAATTTATAGGCCGAATCTTTTCTCGGTATTCAAAACTACAATTTGACCAAAGTTAGGTAATTTACATGCTATTTATCCTTAAATTAAATATGAGATTATTATGCATGAACTAGAATATCGACCCAAATAGTAAAGGAAGGAAGGTCCATGATCTAAAAATCATGTTGAGTCTCCTAAGGTTTGAAAGATAAAAATGCCTATCGCTATTGGTAAGCTTATAAATACCATCTACTCATTAAAATTGAAGCGTTATCTTCTTTATCGTACTTACACACTAATACATGTTATCTTTAGATTTTACTCTCTCGAAAAATAAGTGATTTATGCGTCAGAGTGTCTATGCTGGGGGCCCTCCTCAATTATAATTTGCAGGGCTCTCAATGTTATCCCAATGAAGAAGGTGATCAATCATTGATGAGAGCACGAGCCGACTCATTAGTATCAGTATAATTATAATATTTGAAATCAAAATTGATGGACACTTTTTTAAGGCAAAAAGGGATACTCGGTTGTGGAAAGTTAGAGAACGAGAGATAAAAAAAGAAAAAAAAAAGAATCACTATAGGACTAAGTGAGGTTTAATACCTTATTTAACTAGCTATTCACAAGCATTTTATTTCAACATTATCATACATCGTCTCCTTTAATCAAACTGAAAATCATATATGTATTATCATTTTTTTATCACTATATCTGCATTATCATTTTGAGACACTAACTTTCAATCATACCTTAATAATTGTATTAACAATTTCCATAATTGATTAAAATATAAATACCACTAATATTTAGGGTATTAGACATTAGGAGAAAAGAAATAATACAGCCCAAAAAATTGGCCTAGAAAAAAAAAGGGGTCCGGCCCAAAATTAATATGCCCAGATACAAAGAAGCCCTAAAATTAAGGGCCTCCAGAGTCAGATTTCCACGTCAGCCCTAGCTGAAAACCTTAAAATTACAAACTGACCCTCATACTCTATAAGTATCACAAACCAACCTCGTTGATTCATCTATATTTAACACCGCCTATCACACTAATTTTAAATCAGGTTTGAAATGTCTCGTCTCCGCTCTCAAACCCTAATCCGATCCGCCACCTCCGCCTTCTTCTCTTCCGCCGCCAGGACCGGAGCTATCCGCCGCCTCTCCACTCTGCCTGATAGCAGCTCGCAGGTGAAGCTGGCCGCCGCGGAGGAATCGGAGTCGAAGGCGGTGGAAAAAATTGAGGATGTAATCCACAGTTTCATCGAAAGGAGATCTAGGCCGGATTGGCTGACCTTCGTTCCAGGGGGTTCATACTGGGTCCCACCCCGCCGGACGTCGTACGGTGTCGCCGAAATTGTCGAGACGCTTGCCAACGCTCTCACCGAGGAGGAGTATTTATCGCTCACTACCGTGCAGGGATGGCCTTCCTCTGCATTCTATATTCACAATGGTAAATATTTTGCTTCAACTTTGGTAGAATATTGTTCAAATCTTTTATGTTATTTAATTGAGCTGAAAAGGGGCAAATGATGTACTCTTCAGAGTGGAATGCTCGATTATTTTTGGGTATGATGACACTATCTGAATAGGAAGATCTGATGCTCCTGAAAATATCATTTATTTTTTAAGAGGTCGTTATTTTTTGAATTTAAAGCGTTTTGTTTTCCATGTCAAAATTTCATAGTTTCGGAACTGGTAAAAACAAGCCTGTGATGTTAACTTTGTATCTAACCTGAATATATAATGATGTTGATTTCATTTGACTAGGACGAACTGAGGCTTTGTTTGAAGAATGTAATTTATTCCGAGTTTTTGAAAGGCTTGTTTTCCATTTTCACAGATTTTTATAAATTTTACTTTTTTGAGGTTTGGAACGATCAATCGAAAAGGCCTTTGATGTTAACTTGTATGTATCTGACCTGAAATGCAAATCTAATAATGTTGATTGCATTTGACTAGGACGAACTGAGGCTTTTTATAGAATTTATATTATTTTAATTTGAGCTTTCTTTGTTTCGTTTTACTGCAATTTGAAGTTTTGTCGTGTATTTAATAATCAACTGATTGATTGGATGTGGGGATTCCATGAATGATGAGAACAAATTTTTTACAGTTATCCCTGTCTGATTACTTTGTGCTGATTTCTTGTAATCTGACATGGAATACCCACAAACCCGTATATATTTATATACTATTTATTTGTTTTCAAGTTGTACGAGCAAGACAATATTTACTTTTGATTTCAATAGTAAATATTTCTCCAAACTAGTCTTTTAGGATGATGAGACAAATATTTTTCACAGTTATCCCTGTCTGATAAATCTCTGATGAAAAGTTTGTGATCTGACTACCTTTATTATGTTCTAAGCTACCAAATTGATCATTAGGGTTTGTTTCTAGCACTTATATCGAGTATCATCGATGGATGTTGCTCGTTTCGTAGTTGATTGATCTGCACCTTCTCAGTTTACATTTTGTTTGATTGCAGATACATCGCCTTTTCATTTGGACTTACCAGGCGGTGAGAATGTGAAATTACCCACTACAACTTTACGTGAGGAAGAAGGCTGATGTGTAACTGTGCACATGTAAATATAGTTAGTATGATAGTATATCCTGAGATTTTGCTGCAGGCCTTGTCTAGATGTATAGAAACTTTGTTTTGCGTTAACAAACCTTCTGTAACTTTTGTAAGTAAATACTTCTCTATTATACTAAGATTTTTGGAGCTTCGTATGTGTTGCACTTCGATTTTGGTAGTGTTTCTGAATATCAAATTGAGCGAAAAGAACGCTTATAACAAGTTAAAGCATGTTTATTGTACATATTGAAACTATCGTTCACAAATATTTGTACTATAACAAGTTCAAGCACGTTTACTGTACACATCGAAACAAAAGAATATCAGTTTTGCAGACAAAATTTTAGTGGAAAAAGGAAAAAGAGAGATCAGAATCAACATATCATTCTCCTCTACAATTTCTGTGTGAAAATAAAATAACATATATAATATGGTGAACTTACCACCATGTTGTTTGAACAAAGGTTTTAACAAGTTATCAAGGCACAAGTAATTGGCGGCCCCGCAACCAAAGGCTCTCCAGTGCCAACAAATCTGAAGCAGTGAGCCCTCACTTGAGATCTCTTGCGATGGAATATGCAAACGGGATGAAACAGTGGAAACCCATAAAGGTCGCATTAACCATATGAAAGTCGGGCATAAGTTTATACTCCTCAAGAACCACTGGCAATCGCATAGTTGTACTGAACTCAATAGAGGCCTAGCATTCTTAACTCAGTCACATGACTAGGATCAAGTTCCGACACGTCCTTGTTAGCTTCACGGTCTTCTACAACATACTCCTGATAGGAAGAAGAAAAAACAAAGCAAACTGAAGTAACTATCTTCACAGATTAAGATAACACTATTCATCTTGTGAAATTTATGTAATGCTAAATAGTTTCTCTGAAGAGTAACATCTTAAGTTAATAACATTTGCATTGGAATAGAACCAGCTCTATCAGATTGAGATACTAAACCTTTGTCAATTCTTGTTTGGCAAGAACGTGGTAGTGGCGTTCATTTATCCTCTGACCACATATTATTGCAATGAAGAAGCCATAAAGCAAACCCACCAGCACAATTGCCAGAACTGCAAAGCATGAATGTTGGATAACAGATTCTCAGAGCTTTGTTTCTTTTTAAAAAGTAAAAAACATAAGGAACATGATTGCAAAATTGTACCATGAATAACAAATACCAAATCAACATTCTGGTCACATTTTATCTATAAGTACTAACTGAATCAAAACCATCATAGAATGTCCAGAAATCTCACAGAGTGTACATGTCAGATAAAATTAATAATGCAGCTTGATGTTGTTGGCCACAATTAGTGTTGGTATTTTCAGAAGCTAGATATACAACTTGTTTCCATTCTAGATGATATTAGTTTCTTGCATCCTAACTCCAATGCAAACAAAGGAGCAATATATGTAAGGCATTTTCTAGTGTTAGGCTGCCTAACAGCATTGATCATCTAATGGCAAGGAAGTACAACTAGGTAGGTACTTTTTTTAGCCAGACGCCACATGAGATTAATGAAGGTGTGCAAAGTAGGCTGGGGTGGAGATCAAAGCTGGATCAAAAGCTATTCCAAAATATCTACTGACTTGACAGATGACCAAGCACGTTAAGGAATGATTTTTATTTTATCGTTTTCTGTGGGAACAAAAAGACAATTGCTTCCAGAAACTTTTAAATCTTTCTGCAGTTAAGAAGCTCTCACTCAACTGTACTCAATTTCTGATTAAATTCTTGTGCCACTCAATCCAGTCCTGACCTATCATCAAGCTCTTTCAATTTGAAATCTACAAAAGTATTAACCGAGGTACATCATCTAAAATATGAGATAATTCAAATGTGAGTTTTCTTAATAAGAGTTCATTCCAATGTGATTAGTAAATAAAGACTGAAATTAAAACTGTGAACTGTCTCAGTAATTGGTTGTAAGCACTAATAACATTCAGTTGATAAATAACAACCTTTTAAAAAAGAGGTTTTCATACATTTTTTTTTTTTAAAGAGAGAGCATAGTGTGGAAAAAGGATGTAGTTACCAGCCATAGTATAAAATCCATATGGATGTTCTTCATAACCAAACATCTCCCGTAGTTCTTCTCCATAAAATTTGTACACCAGCACACCTAGAAATGCAACAACCTAAGGAAAGTTTTAGTATATAATTATTAGTAAGGCATATACCATAGAATTATTAGAATTATAAACAGGTGAGATCTTCAAGTGAATAGCGAAAGCGCAAAGAGTAATCTCTTGAAGGTTCCAATAGCCGTTTTGAACTATAAAATCAAAAATTTGAAATAGTATCAATGTCCTATATAGATCTGGAAGAATGATTGCCAATTATAAATAACCAGATTCAACCATTTAGTTCAACTTTAAATGATTTCTACAAGATGTCATAGTAGAAGTTTTGCATGAAAGATGTGTGTTGCATACCAGCTGAACAATTACGAAAATGATAGCGTGGTCCCTTGCAACGAGAAATTGGAATTTTAACCTCAACCACCAACGATCAGGAGGGACATTCGCCCTCAATATGAACTTTGCCCTGCATTCTGTACAGTGAGCAAAAGCAAAGCCCTCCTGAATTGTGGAAGGCACGAAAATACTTCTAAGAAATTTTTCTTGAGAAAGAAAGACAAGGAAAAAGAGCTTGGCAATTGACATAATAGTAACTCTGTATAAGCAAATAGAAATATAGAACGTGTTAGAAAACAACTGCCAACACCTAGAAAGAGGCATGGAGCACCTAGAGGCGGCCTAGATGCTGGCGGATGCCTTTTAGAACATTGTTTAGTGATAAATATATGTCAATTACCAAGTTCAATAGAGATCTAGAATTTGTCTCTTCTAAACATGTAGCGTATCGAGGGATCGCAAAAACTTGAGAAGATGGTACTCAAAAGAAAGAAAGAGATTACACAAGCATACCTTTGTCGACCTCCAATTATCAAGACAAGATCTGTGGACAAACTTTTGGGTGCCTTTGCAATGGCATGGTGCAATTAAATCATCCCCTGCATATATTGAAATATTGATGAAAGAATCAATAAAACAAGAAAAGGAAAACACAACCTTATGACAATAAGAACTCATCTAAATAGTTAAAGGAGTATTCAGATGGCCATTTGGGTCAAAAAATGCAAACTAGTCTTTCCAATAATAGGTGTCCAGATTCTCAATATTGATCTATTACGAATGCAAATAACTAATAAAGACCTTCAGCATCAAGGCAGATGCGGCACTGTGGTTGGTCTGCGCGAACTAGAGAAACACTCTCATCAATTTCGGGAACTGATAGACGCTCAGCAGCTACAGAAGATTCCACACCCACAGTTATTTCAATTGAGGAAGAAGATTCTTCTGATCTTTCTGCAATACTAGGCTGGGATAAAATGGGCTCAGTTTCTGATGGATCCTCTGCCCGGATATCATGCTGTACTAATTGCATAGTTGGACCTTTGGCAGGAGATTAAATAGAAAAAATCATGACGGATACAGCTGTTGCCATTAAGCATATCAACGGAGAGCTTCCTGCATGGTGGGATAAATCCAAGGCAAAATCAGCCAAAAGAGTCCTAAAGCTCACAGTAAATCAATCAGAGGAACAACATAATCACAGCTCAAGTCATATTCAACCCTTTCTTACATAATATTATATTCCAATACAACTTGCCGTGCCATTCAATATGTTACTGCAATCTTCAGTCTTATTTTAAGATAGCATATTAATTACATAATATAGCAACAAGTTAGATGCTTAATGTTGGCCTGTGGCCATCCTGGCTGAATGAACAAGCTACCAACTTCAACAAATTCTCCGACACTTCCCATTAGCAGCTAGGTTCTCTTTCATCCTCTTCAAAATACCAGCCATTAGGTTAATATTTAGATACTTTGACTGGATATGTGACATCAGATTATATGAAAATCTAACAATAACTCCAAGGATTGGCTCAAGAAGTTGAAAAAAGAATGCATACCACCCATAAATAAACATATAGGTCTTTTGTTGAGTTAATCAAAATATGTTGCAATCTCCCTATATGACATTTTTAGCTGAAACAATTTTTAGGATATTATTTTGCAGGAATCATTTTGTAGCAGGACTATAGGATGTATTGACAATAATATGCATTTTTGGTTTTTTGGGGTGCATTTCTGAAAATATTTTCAGCTAAATATTTCATGTCAATGTTATATCACTATGGTCCAATTGTAAATGTGTTGTTGATTCTGGGTGTAGCAGTTAGTACAGGGTGTATACGAATATATGCTTATGCAATGACATACATCCCCAAGCACATGACATCCTCATACAATCGGAGCCCGTAATGCTTAAATGGGACCATGGGAGTGAGAGATGAAGGGAATTCCGTTCCTTGTCGAATTAGCTACATCAAAAGGGCCGAAACTAGCATCTCCACATGCCCCATGACATTTAACACTACAATTTTAATCACTGGAGGCAACCAAAAGGGGCAGTCAACTAGCTATTTATTCTATTCTGTCCTCTTTGTTTTCAGGGCAAGATCAAGTGAGTTCATTAGATTCGAACACTGCAAGAACATCAGCATTGACTTTACACGACACTTCATAATACTAAAAAAACTGGAACAGAGGCCATGATCCCCTAATTTTGAAATTCTTACCAGTAATAAAACACATGAATCACGAAAAACTATCAGCACACACAAATGTAGTACATAACAGCCCATCAAGTAAACGTCAAATCTAGCAATCGCGAACAAATAAATAAGCTAATTATTGGTCAGCATGGCATGAAAAATCGTAATAAATTCTCAGAAATGGGGTGCATCAAGATGAATAGTGAATATACAACAAAATGATTGGTTGAGTTACCTGATTTTTAAGCAGTAGGCGCAATTTCACACGAGCATCGCTCCACAACAAAATCAGTGGAGTAATTGCAATAGAAAGAAGAATAATCAATAACAAATAACAATAATTAGGGTTTTGGAATGTAGAGAAGAAGACGAAGCTGAGAGGGAAACGATAGCGTCGAGAGAGGTGTGTGTGTGTGTGTGATTGCGAAAGAAAATTCGTCCGTCACCAGACAGAACTGACCAGGACGGCGGGGGAAATTACAATTTTGCCGACGTTGACATCATTATTAACTTAGTACTCCCTCCGTCCCGTCGTAAGTGGCCACATTTCCTTATTGGGATGTCCCATCATAAGTGGCCACTTTCCTAGTATGGAAATACCCTCTCTCACACAAAAAATGTGGGTTCCACCACTTTTTCTCTTTTTACCCTTTAAACACTCTTCTCCTAAATACCCGTGCACAAAAGAAAGTAGCCACTTATCATGGGACGGAGGTAGTACTACATTATAATCACTATTTATTATTATTATTATTATTATTATTATTATTATTATTATTACTACGACAATTTTTTAATATTTGTTACTGTATTTCATAGTTCATTCTTTATAACTTATTTTTTTTAGATTTTTTTATTAATTAATTCTACCATTTCTTGCATTTTGACAGGATGGTCATAATAGATTTATGATAAATATATATATATATATATATATATATATATTATTTCGACTGAATTGAAAATAGCTCAAATTCCATTGGAATGACCTTAAAATTGAGTGGGTTGGCCAAATCAACAACCTTATTTGATTGTCAAATTTCATTACATTAGCTTCCGAATTTTATATTAAGATCTTGTTTCAAGTATCTGTGTAAAGTGTTATAGTATTTTATTCATTAACTTTATCTAATCATGTATCCTTTTTTTTTTTTTACGGAATTCATGTATTCACATTCACTTTTAAAACTGAAAATAGTCCGAATTCGATAGAATTGGTCTGAAATCGATTGAATTGATTTGATTGACGTCATTCGATATAAGGCAGATGCACATTTACACTATATATTTATATATTTATTTGATTTTGAAAATCTTATCAAATCCAACGTATATAGGCTAATAGGTTTAAAATACATAACTTTTATTTTCATGTTTGTATTGCGTATCACTTTTAAAGCTTGTTTTAATATACAACAATTTAAAATCTTTTGCAAATTTCACATAAAATAATTGTTTGGCGAAATTAAGTATGACATGACACCCGAATGTTTTACGTAACTGTGACTTGTCTTGACCTAAATAAAATGTGCAACCACATCGACGAGAAACTGCCATTTAAGAAAGAAAATTAAGGGAAATGATGTTGTTTAAGCTAAATCTAGGACGACATCGTTTATTTACTCGTCTGATATAGCCACATTAAAATTTTGAGTGTCATGTCATAATTGATTTTTCATCAAAAAAATGATTTTATGTGAAATTTTTTAAAATAATTAAATTAATATTTTAAAATTGCATTATCAAAATAAAAATAAACCTCTTTAGTAAAAATCTTCATGTATCGAACCAATTTCATACTGGAGGCATATAATTTTGGACTAAAGTATTGAATTACTGATCTTAAGAATATCTTAACCGGAATTCTCAAACCACGACCGGCCGGCCGCGGCGGAGCTCCGATCAAATTTTAATGGCAGCTATGGAAGCAGCGGCGGTGGCGGTAGGTCAAGACCAACAACAGCCGGCGGCGGCGAAGGTTGTGGAGCGGCTGAACCCGGCGCTTCAACAGCAGCTCAACCTCGACTCTGTTAAGACTCGCGCTATCAGCCTCTTCAAAGCCATCTCTCGCATCCTCGAAGAATTGGACGCAATAGCGCGCGCGAATGCCACCCCCAAATGGTACGAACATGCGCCATTTCAATTTAGTTCGTTTCAGTAGCATCGAGCTATTATTTTGCATTTGATCATTTTAGGGTTTTGTTTGTACAGGCAAGATATTTTGGGGCAGTTCTCGATGGTGAATTTGGAGCTCTACAGTATTGTTGAAGATATTAAGAATGTGTCCAAGGCTTTCGTTGTGCATCCTAAGAATGTTAATGCTGAGAATGCCACTAGTATGTTTTGATTTCTCTGGTACACTGCAAAAGTGGATTCTCTTTTTGATTTCAGCCGTTTATTCAGATTACTTTTCGCTGTGCCTAAGCATTCCGTTTTGTATATATCATGGGTCGTTAAAAGTTTATAGGAATTGTTGGCTTATCAGATTGCTTCACTATAAATGAACTTAAAAGGCTATGACGAGAAGAAAGATGAATGAGATAAGAGTTTAATGTTGATGAGTAAGAGAGGTGCAATGTGGGAATTCAGTTTTGTGTATTAAGTTTGGTTGTTCTATGGATACAGTTCTGCCTGTTATGCTATCATCTAAGCTTTTGCCGGAAATGGAGACGGAAGATAACACTAAGAGAGAACAGCTACTACATGGTATGCAGGGCCTGCCAGTGGCTGCACAAATTGATAAGCTCAAGGTAGGTAGTCATACTATCTGGAATTGAAATGTTTTATCAGTGGTTGTTCCTTTAAAATGATATATGTGTATCTCAGACTAGAATTGAAATGATCGGAGCAGCCTGTGAAAGTGCTGAGAAGATCATAGCTGATGCGCGTAAAGCCTCCTACTTTGGGACTCGACAGGGGACAAACCTTCTCCCTACTGTTGATAAGGTTCAAGCTGCAAAAATACAAGAACAAGAAAATTTGCTTCGAAGTGCTGTCAATCATGGTGAAGGTACAAATTCTTATCTCAGCAGCTCTTGAGTTGTTCTAAGTTTATGCCTTGATCAATTTCAGTTGTGTTTGATGTGCTTCAAGAATCGTACTATGAGACTTTGGTCCTTTTTATGTGTTCCTGTTTTGAATTCTACTAATGAGATATTTACTTTATAGATTGATTGGTGATTTTATAAGGTTCTATTCTGATGTTCATTTGACACAAGTTTTCACCATGGACCTGACACCTGAGGGATCCGAGTGTAATGGACTTGGTAGAACTCATGTATTAACCTCTTGATGTTGAGTGAAATTCTTTTCTCTTAGTGTATCAATTCCTCTTGATTTTCAGTTTATGATGTCCTTGCACCTACTAATTTATGCTGTACCGGCTCATGCCAGCTTCTAGGTATGGACTTATGGTCAATGTTGAGAATCATGTAGCACAACTTGTAGATGGGCTATTCATAGCTTAATGCAAGTGGAGTTTTCCTTTTACTATATTATGGATCGCTAGATAAAAAAAGTTACAAGTTGGTGTGCTGCGTGATAACTTACTATATTATTTCAATAATATTGATGCTGTATAGAAGCTACTCCTCTCCATGTATGCGTGTGCCTTTGTGTGTATTCAACATGCACGCTCGCTCACACAAATTTCTTCCTTAGCCTTCCTTTTCATTTAGATGGACAAAGCACATGAATCTAACCTGCCTGAAAGTTTTCTCATGATTTATTAGTCATCTGCTATTTTTCAATCTTGGAGATGAAATAACTCAATTGCTGCTGCCAGTATTGAATTGTGTCTCTGATGTGAAAACCATCCTATATTCAAAGTTTATGATTAAGCATGGATGCCAGTTTTAGTTATTTCACCATCATGTTATTTCTGTCTCAAAAAAATTAAATTAAAAAGCCCATGTGATTGTATATCCACAAGTAGAATACACCTTAAGCTCTACAGCATGCGTAGCTTAGATTGGACCTCCTCTTTGACATTTTATTCGCAGGACTACGAGTACCTGGAGACCAAAGACAAGTGGCAATGTCACTTCCAATGCACTTGGTAGATGTACTCGCTACTAATGACAGTCCACAGACTTTCTCGGATTCAACTGGTGTGTAATAACTAATAACCCTATTGTCTTTGCTTCAGGATCATTCTTTCCCTTCTTCTTGTCTTCTGGATTGTTAGTATAGGGTTTCATGCATCTGCTGATGATATTTGTTTGTATGCTTTAGGGATGTACCAGAAGAGTACACCTCCACTTTTGTCAACCGCCACTAATAGCAGTCAGGGCTCTGCATTACAGGTCAGCATTTCGATCCTGTTACATAAGCTTTCTAACTAAAATTCTTTTTGGGCATTTCTATTGTTGTCAACCCATAGTTATCATTACCTATTGTGCAAACTGCAATGACACTGCTATGCACTACATTCGAGCATTTCCTTAAATCAGATGCAAATGTGGATCTGGAGTTATTTTCTTTTAGAAGACCCTCCACATTAGTTATCCATGATTCATAATCTTGTATGCATAAGTTATGCAGCTAGTGTTTTGAATATTTTGTGTTCTAACCTCACTGAAAAATGGATTAATAAGCATCTAACAATTCTTGTTCATGATTAACTAATTGTCATGGCTTTCATTTTGGTATGGCAAATCCCTCCTACTTCTGGTCCGGTCACCGTTGTAGCTATTCTCATAAGACGTTATTACAATTGAAACTTTTCTCTTAGTCCTGCTCTCTACTTTTCTTCTTATGAGGTGATTGGTTGGTGCTTGGTATGGGGGTCTGGAATCAAAATAAGTTAATAATTAACTCATTTCCTTAACCACTCCCTGCCATTAATAAAATGATTCACATTACCATTTCCCCTCTCAGTCAAACGCCTTTTCGTTGCCTTTAAAGAGTTGAACAGGTGCCTGCTTTTCAAACAATTGTAAAATTATATGCTGTCATCTGTTTAACTCGGTAATGCATGTCAAGTTAGGTAGACCTGGTGTAGTGTTCAGATAACTAAGAAGACAAGGAGCACGAGATAACCAGAGTTATATTAGTATGAAGTTTTCCATGTGAAATTGCAAACTCATTTTCTTCTGGTGGATCCTTTTCTGTGCCTTGTTACATTCTGTTCCCAATAGGCTTCCGGGGCACAAATTATTGGAAGGCCAGCAGCTTCCCCGTCTGGTCCTACTGGAAGCGCTTCCTTTGATAATACAACGGCATCTCCTATGCAATATGCCAATTCACCCAGATCTGGTGCAAATATAATGAACACACCATCTCCTCAGCAACAACAGCCACAACAACAACAACAACAACAACAACAACATCTACAGCACCAGCACCAACAGAGGCAGAAAATGTTGCAGCAACAGCTTCTGAGTCAACAGCAGCTAAGACCGTCGTCAATGCCTGTCCTTGGACAGGTATGGACCTCTAATGTTCTACGGAGATTGTAGATTGAAGGGTATCTAACTTTTATTCAACATTACTAGGAACTTGCAACATATAAATCTTGTTTCACCCTGAAAATTGTTTTTTTCCCTATGACTTACACTCTGTTTATGCAAGAATTTTTTTTCTATTCACTGCAATCTACATGTAGGACTTAAAGACCCTGCATATGTTCCATAGCATCATGAAGCCTAAATAGTTAATGTGTGAATGGATTATTGACTTGATACTGTTTCTTGAAGGATTATTTACTTGCCTGATATTTCTGACATTCATCTATAATGGTTTCTCATTTTTGTGACCTCTGTATACAAATTTCAAATTAACTACATCTCTTTGCATGTTCTGTGCCTTTTATGCTAAGTTTCGTTTTGTGCTTTAGCTAATACATGCCATTAAATATTTAGAATCTATCCTCTTTTAACACTTCAATTATTGTAAATCACGTTTGCAGAACCAACTTTCCCAGCTGCATGATATGCCAAGCCAATCACAACAAAAGTTTCAGTCGGTAATCAATCACTTAACTTGGGTGACAAAATCTCTCATGATCGGTGGCAAAAAATGTTTTAGCATGTAACTCTTGAAATTATCACCATATAGTAAAAATGTTTATGTTCTGGGATCAGTGATCTGAGAGCAAGAAAGCTCATGAAAGAGCATAAAATTCTTATAATCATCATATTGTAATAATTTTCTCATTACCTTGGTTAGCAACAATATTGCCTTGCACATATGGTTTCCTTACACAATCCATGTCTATGCTTTTGATTGATTTTTTGTCAGTTTTTCACTTCTTAACTCTGTAGAATTTACTGCATAGCAGATGCATGGCCAGCACCATGTGCAGTTCTCTCAGCCATTAGGAGCCCAGCAACTGCAGGGTAGACAGCTTACATCAGCTGCGATGCATATCAGCCAAAACCAACTAAACCAAGGGAACCAGCTGAATCGTCAATTAAATCAGTTCTCTAGCCCAGCAAATAGTGCCCTATTTAATGCGGCCCAGACGACACCTACATCTCAAATGGTCAGATATCTTCTGTCCTTTTGTTGTACCCTTCTACTGTTTTCCTTTTCCAAACAAGTTGCTTTCTGTACTAAATTTTTCCCGACCTTTGTGTTTGATACTTAAAAAGTTGAATTTTGTTTATTTACTTTGGTCTGAGCCCCAAGTAAAGCCTCCATCCACCCAACTGCTGGGAGAGGCTTGATATTATGACGGGTCTAAATTTTTATAACATGGTGATTTCTTTTTTTGTTTGCGTAATGTCCTTTTGCATGTAATTTAGTATGTACCTCGTAGTATATATCTTGAAATTACTTACTGCTGCGCCTTAATTTTTTCCATAGAAAAGATTTTTTTGCTGTTCTTGTCTTACCCTAGTAAACCTTGATAAGTTTCAGATCCCTAACATGTCAGCTATGATGCCGTCACAATCAATTCTTCCAAGAATGCAGCAGGTTAGCTTCCTAATTTCTTCAAGACTTTGATTTGATGGTTATAAAAAATCTACCTGTGCGCCCTAAAAGATCACATCAAATTCAACATAAAATGGCACTAATCTTCCGAATGGGCACATCATGGGAGATTAAATTTTTGATACGATGTTCTACAAGCCATTGCTGATCCATCTTTACACTTTATGCTTTCAGTTTGCAATGTCTGGTGCCAATCGAACTCTGCCTTCCCAAAATCTGAGCGACCAGAGTAGGGATTACTTTTCCCCATCTCATATCGTGTTATATTTTCATACGAACAATACATGTCATCATATACGTATATTGATTATTGACAGTGTCGCTTTACATTACATTACATATTGAGTGCTGTTGGAGTAGGAGTCAAACAGCAATCTGAATTCCTTTCATTTACTGAACCGAGTTTGGACTACTGTATTTTCAGTGTTCAACATGGGGGCAGGCAACGCTGGTGGTATGATGCCGATTCAGCAACAGCAACAGCAACAGCAGCAGCAGCAGCAGCAGCAGCAGCAGCAGGGAGCATTCGGGAACAACATGCAACAAAGTGGTCAGAATCTACAAGGGGGCATGGTGACCATGCAACAGAATCATCCCAACTTTCAGCAGCAGAGACCTCAAAACCAACAGTAAAACATTTTCGACCCGCCTCGACACGCACGAGCTTGAGCCTATAGAATTTATTATATTGTTAGGAGATGAGCGTGAATGGTGCAACTGCATGCACAAATCTTTGCATTGAAATTGTGCTAGTTGAACTTGACGGACTACTGCTTAAGCTTTCTAAAATTTGAGGAATATGGTATAGTATAATGGATCATTTTGATTATTGTTGATGACTAATTATTCCAGATGTTGCCGGAAAGCTGAAATGCAATACAGGCGAGACGGAGTAAAGTGACTGCAGGGGTAAAATTGTACTATCGCCACGGCCCATTAGGCCCACTTTTTTGGTAAGGCCCATAGAGCCTAGTTCAAAATTTAAATATTGGGATTCATTTATCGAAATCTGATACGAGTACTACCTTTTGTTGTTATAAATATAAATAGTAAGTATAATATTGAAATTTAGTAAATGCGGAGTATTTTCAACTGGAGTCTGGACAATATTCAAGCATACGCGAAATAGATTTGCGTGTAATGTAACCATAATAATAGTAATAAAGTACTGTATGTCTCCTTTCCCAAATATTATGAGGCAAAAATTGTTTTTAACCGTCCATTTTCAATCACGTCAGTCGTCACGTCACAGAATGAGTTGTAGGGGGAAATTTTATTAGGGGGTGTACACCTAGTACACACACCCCTCACATAATAATATTTTATTAATATAAATTATATTAATATAATATTATCATGTGAGGAGGGTGTATATAAAATTTTCCGAGTTGTATGTAATAAATAAGCCGAACTATACTATACTACTCCCTCCGTCTCATGATAAGTGTCTACTTTCTTTTGGGCACGGGTATTTAGAAGAGAAGTGTTTAAAGGATAAAAAGATAAAAAGTGGTGGAGCCGGGTGTTTCCATATTAGAAAAGTAGATACTTATGATGGGACATCCCAATAAGAAAATGTAGACACTAATGGCGGGACGAAGGGAGTATATTCTAAGTTGTAGGAGTATTAAACACATAGTCATTATTTACTAGATATAAACGACTTCGTATTCAACATTCATTTATTATTATTATTATTATTATTATTATTATTATTATTATTATTATTATCTACTACAATCATTTAATCATGTTTGTTACTTTTTCCGTCCCAATATTCATGCCATGTATTCTTTTTTGGGTCGTCTATACAACATGGCCTGCTTCATTTTTGGACAAATTTAAAACTTACTTACGCCTAGTTAAAAAATTTTATTGAATAAAAAAGCAATTTATTGACTAAAAAATCACTTTATTGATTAAATGATTAAATATTGAATAAAAATTACACTGAACATGTCACGCACTTTTTTATCCCTAATTTTCTTCTTCTCAATACATGTGTTCAAAAGAAATAAGCCATGAATATTAGGATTGAGGGAGTATTAATTTCAAATATGCCACACAATTGGACCTAGCTACTAATTTTATTAAACGTCAATTCAAATGTTGGAATATCTTTTTTTATTTAATAAAATAGAGATTTTTTTTTTTTTAGCATGAATACGATATTGGGTATACCACATGTCATGTAACCTACCCATTATCTTATTGGAAAAAATTTCCATTGCATCTGTCTATCTTCTTTTTCTTTTTCTTTTTCTTTTTCCAGAAATTTATAATTATGTAAATAGCGCGTGTGTGTGTATGTGTGTGTTTTGCTGAACTAGTTAGTGCCTAGTGGCGTCTGGTTCTGATTTGTCTCGCAGTCAAGAGTTCATCACTTCACTCTCAGCTTTTGCGAAGAAGAAGAAGAAGAAGAAGAAGAAGAATGGGGGCAGAATCCAATATGGTACACGCGCCCATGGTCACTTACGCCTCTATGCTCTCTCTCCTCTCTCTCTGTCCGCCTTTTGTCATTCTTCTGTAAGTTATCGCTCTCTGTTTTCTCTTTATCCTTTTTATTTTTTTGCTCGATCGATCTGCTTTTGCTCTGCTATTCTTGCATTCCGAATCCCAATAAAGGTTGTGGTGGGATAGCCCTTTTAGTGGCTAGATCGGTTCTCAATCACAATCTGCTTTTGGTTATTTTTCTTGATTTTTTAGTGCTAGATTTCTGTAATTAGATTTGCTGCAACTTAACCCAGAATAGCGTGCGTTGGTTAAGTCAGCGTTGACTGAGTTAATCAGAGTTTGTGTTTGTGTGTGAATTCAGAGTCTGATTGATGTGATGGCTTTGCTTTGTTGGTTGGTGTAAAATGGGGCTGATGCATATGTTATGTTATGTTGCAGATGGTATACTATGGTACATGCTGATGGATCCGTGTTGCGAACCGCGGATTACTTAATGCAGCATGGCCTTCAGGGATTCATCAATATCTGGCCCAAACCCACTGCCACTGCATGGAAGATCATTGCTTGTTATGGGGCATTTGAGGCTGCACTGCAGCTTCTGCTTCCCGGGAAACGGGTTGAGGGCCCGATTTCGCCTGCTGGAAACAGGCCTGTGTATAAGGTAGTATGGTGAAAATGGAATAGAGCATCTGTTTTTGGGATTTCCTTTGTGGTTGTGGTTGTGTTTGTGTTTTTGTTTGTGAAGTGCATTCTGGAGTGTTCAAAATTTGACCAGACACCCTAGCTTTCATGTACTTGATCGTGCAATATTGAAGGCTTCAGTCTTCGTCTTATGAACCTTTTGTTATATACTTAATGCAGGCTAATGGTGTTCTAGCATATGTCGTTACACTGGTCACGTATCTTGGCCTCTGGTGGTAAGGTTTTTTTGAAGAATTTTATCACAAATGGCATGCTTTATTTCTTAGAACCTGTTTTCATCAAGTATAAAAAATGTTGATTTCTGCCTTCTTAGAAAAACAGAGCATTATGCAGTTAGTTGCCTAGTGCTTGTTGACGTGAAAGTGCAGATCTTGCTGGAAATATCTCAAACACTATTTCTTGATATAAAAAAAATTCAATAAGTGGCTGATGTAGTTAATGTTTAAGCTATTTAATAGCTAAAGTTCAGTGCAAGTTTATAATCTGCAAGGTGGTTTATCTCGATGAACATATATTTGGATTGTTCTGCAGGTTTGGAATTTTCAACCCCACAATAGTTTATGACCATTTGGGAGAGATATTTTCTGCACTGATTTTTGGAAGCTTCATATTTTGTATATTCTTGTACATCAAAGTAAGTGTTCATGGAAACATGAAGATGCCTTTAATATTCTGTTTGTTCTCGGTTGTATATGTGATTCTCTGATACTTTCTCCATTTCTCTCAAGGGTCATGTTGCACCATCTTCAACTGATTCTGGATCGTGTGGAAATTTAATTATTGATTTCTATTGGGTGAGAATTTGGACTTCTTTCATCATTGCAATTTTTCTTTCCGCCTCTACAGAAGTAGTTCTCTGCCTTGCGGATGTGTAGCATAAATAGAACCAGAAACTTAATGAGGGACATATGGAATCTTTTGTAAATAATAAAATGTGGAATTAGATGCTGAATACGTATCCTATTTCAGGGAATGGAGCTTTATCCTCGTATTGGCAAGAACTTCGATATCAAAGTTTTTACAAACTGCAGATTTGGGATGATGTCTTGGGCTGTTCTTGCTGTAACCTATTGTATAAAGCAGGTAATGCCATCTGTACTCAGAACACGATGACTATTGTTCGTGGAAACTTTGTTTACGTATGCTGGCCACTCTATGTTCTCCCCTGCAGTATGAAACATATGGCAAGCTTTCCGATTCTATGCTGGTTAATACAATATTAATGTTGGTATACGTAACAAAATTCTTCTGGTGGGAAGCTGGATATTGGAACACAATGGATATAGCTCATGATAGAGGTCTGTTTTTGCATTTCAACTATATTAATTCCCAAGTTTCCTCGTGATTGGCGATTGTTGTTCCATAACTGGAAATTTCTCAATGCCATTTCAGCTGGCTTTTACATCTGTTGGGGATGCTTGGTATGGGTCCCATCTATATATACATCTCCTGGCATGTACCTTGTCAATCATCCGGTGAATCTTGGAGTTCAGGTATCTCAACTACTGCCATTAACTTTTTTTTTTGTATCTGTTTATGCCAATTAAGACCGAATGTGATAATGAATCTCCAGCTTGATATTGTGATGCTAAATCTTTCCTTTGCCTCGTATATATCAATTAAGTCTGTTGGATTTAGATGTCAAAATGCTTCATATTTTCGGTTTCAGTTATCTAGCAATTTAGTCAAATAGTGATCATGCAACATGCAAGATTTTGGCTTCTCTAAATGCCTCCTTACTTCTACTTTTTGCATAGGCGTGAAGATCTTTATTCAGTTTCCTTATATGACAGTAAAACACAATAAAACCATAACACACATACATGCATAGATATATCACTCTTGATATTCTTGTTTTGTGATTGAATTAATATTCAGCCTAACAAAATAACATAATGTTGACTTGGCTGTAATTTTGAATGTTGGTAGATTTATGCCAAGGCCAGTATACCGCACTTGAATAATCCTCAACCTCGAGATGAGTTTCTTGTCTCTAACATACCCTTAATTATCTCTGTTTGCAGCTTTCTATCTTCATTCTTGCAGCAGGCATTCTCTGCGTATATATAAACTATGATTGCGACAGGCAAAGGCAAGAATTTCGAAGGACAAATGGGAAATGCTTGGTCTGGGGAAAAGCACCATCTAAGGTAGTGATAATGATTTGTGATCTCACTGTTTCATTTTCGTATTGGTGAAAGAGTTATTAGTTATTAAATTGTTATTATCTTTTTCATTTTTCTATAGATTGTTGCCTCATACACAACGACTACGGGTGAGACGAAGACCAGCCTTTTACTGACATCAGGATGGTAAGTCGTGCTCTATCATGTTTGAGCATTCATTACATGTAAAAGTAGGTTCCAAATACTTACATATCCTTCTATGTTGTTACATGTAACTACATAATCATCTGCGCGAAAATATTTCACTTATGATGATATGGAGCTGTGGTTGATTAAAACTTAGTTGGCAAAGAAACAATCGAAGTAAATAATGAAATATACCTACTGCTTTCATGTTGTACACAGGTGGGGCTTAGCTCGTCATTTCCATTATGTGCCGGAAATCCTGGGGGCCTTCTTCTGGACCGTACCAGCTCTGTTCGACCATGTAAGCTTTTACAAACGATATTTTTGAGTTTCTGTGTTTCACACCTCCCTAGCTCCATGATGTGGTTCCTGCTTCTCATCTCCTATTAATCAACTTTTTTCTGTCAATCTATCTTGCAGTTTCTCCCATACTTTTATGTGGTGTTCCTTACGATTCTTCTCTTTGATCGTGCTAAGAGGGACGACGACAGATGCAAATCAAAGTAAGCACGCATTCAAATACCTTATTGAGAGATTCATAGATGCATTATACTAAGTTTTTATTTTTTATTTTTTAATTTGAGTTGTTTAACAACCATCAAAGTGTGGTGGGTGAGAATACATATCAAAATTTGATCTGAAAATGCTGTTGTTTGTGGCAGGTATGGCAAGTACTGGAAGTTGTATTGCGACAAGGTCCCTAGCAGGATTATACCTGGAATTTACTAATAATTTGTGGATCTCTCGGATATTTTGACAAATTTGAGGACTCACTTGCAATTGATTTATCAAATAAATGTTGCTTTTAGTTTTGTTGTAAATTTGTCACGGTGTTTGTGTCTGTCATATTTAGTGAAATCAACTTTTTCTTTACAATTATTAACATAAAGATGTGTTTTATACTACTCCCTATAATACACATATACATGCACTAGGACCATGAAAGTTTAAGTACAAAATTTCATGTTAAATGTATACTAAAAGCGTGTCATGATTTTGTTATATTGAAAAATCACTAAGATAATATTAGTGTATTTTGCATATTATATGTTGCATTTACTTCATCTTATTGTAATCCATATTGCACATATGTAAGTATAACATACAAACAAACATATACTCATTTAGAAGATTTACCTATGTACGATGCAGTATCACTTTTGTATCAACAAACAAATGTTCGTATAAATAAATTATTTTCTGTAAAATAAATTATCTGATTAATTCCTTTCCAGCACAAAATCTATTTGGCAAATAATTGGTCTTATCACTATCCCCAAAATAATGTCTGTTTTTCTTTATTATTTTCACATTCACTATTTTATCACTAAAATATACTCCACTTTCCGTATAACAAATAAATAATAACATGAATAGTAAAATATGTGCAATACTAGTTTTATGAACACCACAAATTTATAGGATGAAACCAGTGAGTCTGAGAAACAATGAAACACTAGTTTATATTGAAACATACTAGATTTTTGTCCCAAATTTGTTGAGGACAATACCAAACATTAGTTACCAATATAATCCAAGAATTCATCCTCTTAATTAATTGTTCAACATAATAACAATTGAACTGATATAGTGAGATTACAATAGATTGATCAACATAACATCAACAAAACCATATATGATAATAATAGTAGTATATTAATGATACTACAAACTTCCTACTAAAATATCACAAGAAGCTCCATACAGCAGCTCTGAACTGAAACATAAGCACTATCATATCTTTCAAAAGGGAGCAATCATTGATTAGTTAGTTAGTCTCATGAGTTTCCACAACACATTATTAATCTATAAGCCAATGTAAAGATAGCAGGAAAGCCATGCATGTACATGATGAGAGTTCCTAAGAAATTCAAGAATCTGCAGAAAAACACATTCTTTTATAAGCTAACAACAAAAACAAAAACAAAAACAAAAACAAAAACAAAAGCAAAGCCTTCCTAAGAATTCAAAGCAAGATTATGCACAAGATTCAGCCTTTTTTTTCAGTGCAGAGATGTAAACAAGCTTTCTTCTTTCGCAATGGTACTAGTAATACAAACAGAGAAAAATAACTCAACCTAACAGATTCAGACATCAAACAATTATACTTTTAATTGTACAAATACATATAATCCTACTACTACTAGTACTACTAGTCACATTATTCTTAATTACTGCTATCACTGTTGTTATTATTATTGGCCAAATCGTTGTTATTACCAATCCCATGCCCGTGGTGGTTATTGTTATTACCCGGACGCCTATTCTTGAGCTGCGACAGCTCCAGCTGCGTCTTCATAAAGCACTGCATTCTCTGCAACTCCAACTCCTTTGCAAACTTCATCCTCTGCTTCTCCATCTCCACCAACTGCTGCAGCTTTGCAGTCTCCGCTTGCTCGTAGGCCTCCCCGAATTTCAAGATCGCCCGAGTCAGCTCCCTCATCGAATTCCCACTCCCGTTGCCTACATCATTCTTCTTGTTCATCAATCCGGGCCTCACTGCACCCACATTATTCACCATCCTTGCTTCTCTCTGCATCATCGGCCTCTTGTAGCTCTCCGGAGGCAACCCATCGGATGAATCGGCCGAATTCTCCGGCTCGGACTCATCATCAGAGTCGACAGCCGGCCTTTTACGGTTAGGCTTCTGCTGCAGCAGCTGCTGGGGGTGGAGCCTCTCCGGATGCGTGGAATTTGATCGAATTCCAACAGGAATTCCCATCGGAACTCTTTGATAGGGATTATTAGCCTCCGGCGGCGGCGGCGTGGCGGAGCTCATCTTTGCGGTGGGGCCGATCAATTCATCGAGCTTGTCGTAAAATCTCCACTTGCTCGGCCCGGCGCCGGCGCCGATCTTGGCCTTCTCGACCTTGTACTTCTTCTTCACCGTGTCGATCCGATTTTTGCACTGGATATCGGTTTTGGGGGTTTTAGAGTAATCCTCGCGGCTGCTCACAATGTCGGCGACATCTTTCCAGTGCTTCTGCTTCAGATTCCCACGGCTGAGCTCCAAATACCTCTCGCCCCAGGCATCGATTAGGACAGCGGTGGCGCCTTCGCTCCAGCAATCCTCTCGGCCGCCGCCGGAGCCGGGAGTTTTCTGATTCTGAATGGGGAGAGCTAGGGTGAGGGAATTGGAAGAGGGCGGAGCGGCGGCGACGGTGACGGCGATCCGCCCGTTGGAAACGGGAGAAGGCTGGGACTGGATTTCGTCGTCGTCTTCCATAGATGGACGAGATCTTTAGTAATTGAATTCGGATCCGTCGAGAGAGAGAGAGAGAGGGGAATTAGGGTTTAGTTAGGTTGACCGGCGAAAATTGGGGGTATGTGAATGTGAATGATGAGGCGGAGAATGGGACCCCCTTAGCTACGACGCCGTATGGAAAATTCTATATTTATTCGTTTTTGACGGTAAAACCGGAGGCGAAGGCTGCCGGCTACGTCAACGCCGAAGCCTACATCTATTCTACTAGTATAATTTTATTATTTCCTTTTGATTCTTTTACTAAATTCGTTACAAAATAAAAGTGTGTGTCTAATACAAAAAATAAACAAACTCAAAAATTTAAAATAATAGTAATATGGAAACTTAATATACGCTATCCTTTAAAATTTAAATTAGATAGGTCCCGGTCTTTCTTTCCCAAGTAAAAACAATAATACTCCCTCCGTCCCATTTATATAGGCTTGTTTTCCTTTTTCGGATGTCCCAAATATATAGGCTTGTTTCCATAAAAAGTATTACCTCCGTCTCATTATTCTTGTCTCATTTCTTTTGGGCACGGGTATTAAGGAGAAGGGTGTTTAAAGGGTAAAAAGATAGAAAGTGGTGGAGTCCATAACTTTTTGTGAGAGAAACATATTTCCTTTTATGGAAACAAGACAAGAATAATGGGACAGCCCACATAGGAATACAAGACAAAAATAATGGGAAGGAGGGAGTAATATTTTTTAGCTCATTTACTAATATATCCCTATTTAATTCTTTGATTAACTCATAAAACATACATAGTCAAATAATAAATATGGACATATTAAGAAATTTACTATATAATTTACTTTTCCAATAATTTTTCTTATTTTTTTTAATCCATGTGAAAATTTCAATCTGCCTATATATAAATGGGACAGAGGGAGTAAAAAAATAAATTATATTAATCCCACATGTTGTGAAAAAAAAGAAAAAAGAACTGTATAAGTTGAGGGGCCCAAGTGGGAAAGACCTCATAAACGAGGGACTTGAATAAAAATCCCCCTTTTTAAATTTTGTCGCAAATTATTGAACCGCTACAAACCTAGAAATTAGAATCACCGCGACCGAGCTGTGGAGCCATTCCTTGATTTCAGATTCCAAATTCTTGCTCAGGTATCCTGCCGCTGCTATCTTGTTCAAACTTATAGCCAATTTCATCATTGCGTATATGCTTATTCTAATAAAATACTTTCTTTGTTTTGGGATTTTGAATTTAAAGGAAATCGATTCCTCCGATAATTCTTGGATTGGAAAACTGTTATCTTGAAATTAATTAATCTCCTCGAGCCCTAAAATTTAGGGTTCCTCCCCCTTTTTTTCTTCTTCTTCCGAATAAATCGAGTTTTAGCAACCCGGAAAGGGGAAAAAGATTGTATATTTGATCGGTGAAGTCATGGGTAACAATCCACCTGCTTGTCACTGGCTGATTGATTTTTAACTTGGGTTGATTCCTTCTTCTAAATCTCATATCAGCATTTGTACCGTATTATTGAATCTTGAATTAATAAGTGTGGCAGATTCATGGATTTCTTTTGAGTATTTGTTTGTTGCCATTGGTTGTATAATTTGAAGTTGAAGTAATAGTTTTTGCAGGAGAGAGAGAGAGAGATATGTCTGGGTATGAGAATGTGATTGGAGGGAAGCTGAAGCTTAAGGGTAAGGCTCTGGATGTGAAAGCCGGTGGAGTGAAGAAAAAGAAGAAGCAGAAAAAGCAGCTTGACCTAATTTCCGAAGCTGTGGAAAGTGAGTTTTCTGCTCTATTATATGCTTGCTCACTCTCACCTTTTACAGCCAACGACTTATACTTATACTTGAATCGCGTTGTGTTCTTTTGGTGTAACGATGTTTAATCATATTATTTATGTATGCAAATGGTTGAGTAGCTGATTGATTAAGTAGCTTATTTGGGCTGACAACTTGGTGTTATGGAGTATACTATCCATTGAACCTTTGTAGTGTTTTTTTTTTCTTTTCTTGTGTGTCATTGAGTTGGTAGTTGTTGTAGTGTATTGTGTATATCCTAGTTTACATGGTTCCTTACTCTGAAATAAATAGGTGAGAGTGCAGAGGTGGCAACTGATTTGGACAAGGAAGAGAGTGGTGATGCTAGTAAATCGACTGAAGATGATAGATCCGCAAATTGGGATGGTAATCTGACCCCAGCAGAGAGACGGTACATGGAACAGAGGGAGAGAATCGACTCACACAAGCTGGCAAAGACGTCTAACAAATCACACCGTGATCGTATTCAAGATTTCAATCAGTATCTTGCAAATATGAGTGAGCATTATGATATTCCTAAGGTTGGCCCAGGCTAATAAGCCACTTGAAATGTGGTCGGTCCTATGAGATATCTACTATTGATTATGTTGTGTTCATATGTTGTTTTGTTACTCTAGACCACTTGGATTCTTATTTTTTCTTCTTCGGGTGAACTTGTTTAATGTGTAAACTCTCTTCTCTTTCATGAAATGTGACGTTTACGTAATGATGTTTTCCTTGCAATTTTCACATTGTGTGATTTTTTTGAGATTTTCGACTTGGGGTGGGCAGAAACCATAAAAAATATAACAGTTCGATTGGATGAGTTTCTAATTTGGTTTGTTTTTATCTCGACCAGAAAAACCAACTGGATCTATTCTTCCGTGGATTGGCAACATTGACATCCTAATATAAATCATTATTATTGTGACCTATAAATAATTATTTAACCTCACCCATAATTAGTTCTTTCTGATCATATCTTTAAAAAAAGTTACCGTTTCTCTCTTATTTTATTATAAACAATTTGTTTTTTAACATCCGTGCATGGGGCTTGGGGCCAAATAAAATGGGACGGAGGGAGTATTTTTTTCAAAATCATAATGATAATATTTACAACAGAATCGTAAGTTCGGAACCTTCAATATTCGCATAACTTTTACATTTTACTCTATATAAAATAAATAAAAACATTCATAACAACCCACGCATAAAAAACATGCATAATTAGCAAGCAATGAGTTTTGAGAAATAAGGGGAATGAGTACCAGAAGATCTCATTTGGGCCTCTTTAAGTGGGCCGTATAGTGATTGATTAAGAAAGATATCACTACATACATTAATTTCTTACCATCGCCTTTTTTCCTCGTTTCTTTTGGCAGGCAATCCGATCTGGAAAAGTATTGCAATTCCTTATTTTCAGATTTCTATCTTTTGTTCAATTTTAATAGATTTTGGAAAGTAAAAAAGTTTCCAAATATACACGAAAACGTACGTCTGGACAGAGGCGAAGATTTTCATAAAATGGAGCTTCTAATCATATACCAAGAAGAGCAACAAAAAATGGAGATGGTTCATGGTTGAGTGTAATAATAGAGTAGTATAAACCAATACAATACACACGCAATCAGTCTGTATAATAAATAGTAATGAAATCATACTGCTACAATTTATTCAAAAAACATGTGGAAGGAAAGGAAATACCCGATTGATGCCCTCTTATTAGTGAACAAAAATCATGGGGCATCATCATCATCATCTACAAAGATAAATAAAGCTACACAGACAATAATAATAATATTCGGACAAGAATCAAACCATAATCTCAATGAAAAACTTCCATCACTACCATGCCTCATTGCTTTCCTCAACTCAACTCCAACGGATAAAATCAATAACAGCATGATCTACAACCAGTAACTGCCTTCATTCATCACCGAGTTTCATCCTCAAGATTGCGGAAACCAGCTGTCAAATCGTCGTGGAGTTTCTGAAATTTCGCAACCAGGGTATCCTCTCCTTCTGCTGGATCCTCAAACTTCTGGGAACTGTTTCATTTAAAAGTGACCATGGATGAATATCAAACTCAAAAACAAAATAGCACGCAACTTCAGGTCATTGGGTTTGATTTAACTTACACCAAACGGTAGAACAAATCTCCCAGACGATGCTTGATAAGGGAGTAGGATATCTTCTGTCCATCCATACCAGCCCCTCGCTCCACGGCCTGCGCATGAAATCACATTTCAAATCGAGATCTAATTAGTTGAAGGACTTCTTGTGGCCACCATCAAGTTTTTGCTCTTGAATCATTCATTCTAATATCAATTACAAGTGACAAAAATCTGGTATTGCAAGTAATCTACCGTGAATGTGAACATTGCAAAACATAATATATCTGATACTTGACTTGCAAAGTAATTAGTGACTTTTTTGTTTCTTTTACAGAACAAGAAACTAAACTAATATATTTTAAGCATGTTTTCATGAATTACATGGCTTTTCTCTAATTAGAGTAAATGAGACAATATAGTGGGGGAAATGTGCGTATTACTTCACCTGATTAGCCAAATTGTAGAAATGAATAATGTTGCGCATCATCCAAACGGACTTGTAGAACGGGCAATATTTATCATACCTGTAGCCAGAAAAATAAGAATGTAACCTCAAATTTTCAATACTTTGTATAAATATTAAATACATAATTCAGATAGTTGGAAAACACTAACGGTGTGAATGCATTCTGGGCAAGATAGTCCTCCCTCAATAGCTTTGCAGTTTCCAGAATAATTTTATCTGTTTCAGCTAAAGCATCTTTCCCAACAAGCTGCAAGAAGCCAAACATCTAAATTAAATTCTGAAAATAAATCTTGATGCGCTCAAGGTTGAATTCAAGGTACAGTTAACAGATTTTTTTTTAGTGCCGACTCCAATAAATACACAATCCTCCTTTCATGATAGACAGAATCATATATGTACCATGTACCTGCACAATTTCATTCAAATCGTCCTCTCTCTGGAGCACTTCACGTGCTTTTGTCCTTATGTCAATAAAATCTGGATCAAACTTCTCATAGAAGGATTCCAGTGCCTGAAAAAGATCAAATTTCGGTATGCCGACAAAGAGATCCGTTTAATCAGAAAAAGAATAAAAAATAACACTAGAAAAAGCTTTATTATATTTATGAGATGAAGCATACCCCCGAATACTTTGAGTAAGAAATGAGCCAGTTGACAGAAGGAAAATGTTTTCTCTGAGCGAGTTTTTTGTCTAGACCCCAGAAAACCTGAAATGTAAATACAAAGTATAGAATTCCACATTAGAGTTGCAGTTGTATTGGTGGGCATTTTCCAGCAATACATTGTGTGAAAACAACTTCACCTGAACAATACTGAGAGTTGCAGATGTAACAGGATCGGAGAAATCTCCTCCGGGAGGAGAAACGGCACCCACAATAGTGACACTTCCAGTTCTTTCAGGTCCACCAAGACATTTAACTTTTCCAGCACGCTCATAGAAGGACGCCAAACGTGCTGCCAAATAAGCAGGATATCCACTGTCAGCGGGCATCTCAGCCTGCACAGAAAATATTGCATGTCAGCACAGTAAATATGAATACATCACTTGTTCACAGTTGAAATAAGCAACCAATACACGGGCCAGTAAAATAGTTAAAGGTATTGAAACAGCCAACATAAAATATATGTAAAACGGAACATGAATGTAAATAGATGTTATGCCACTGCATGAGAGAAAACGAGTGACTAGTTTTTCTGTTATTCAACCTAATGACAACCACACCGTCACTTGGGGTCCTTAACCATTTCCAATGATAACAATTATTACAGTCCTCATAATTTGGGACAACTGAAGTTCAATACTACTTCAATACACATGTACCTCTCCTTTAAGGAGAAAATATCTATGATCTATGAAGATAATCTAGCACAAAAAAAGGCTAACATACAACCAGTCCATTACCGAACAGTCTACGAAAGGAGGGGAACAAACAAAGTAAATTCAATTAAACCACTGATTTGAATCAGCGGTGAGGCAATTTTGCTATACATACCAATCTACCGGAAATTTCACGCAATGCCTCTGCCCAACGAGATGTAGAATCTGCCATCATACTGACATTGTAGCCCATATCTCTAAAATATTCAGCAATAGTAATTCCTGAAACAAGCCGAGGTTAAGAACATATAACATTACACAATGCAGACAATGCATCAACTTGAAAATCGCGTTGAAGAGTATAGCTTGCTTTAATTATTTTTCATGACAAAATTACTCTTATTAATTTACTAATGCAGGGTGATTCTGATTTATACACTAGCTTACATCAATTTAACCAAATTATACTTTATTTGGCTTTACGGTATTCTATTACATTTAGTCCCTTACTTTGAAAATCAAAGAGTGCAACTGTTTCCCCCCAAAAAAATGATATTGCCGCTAAAATCACTATGTTCACTCATTAAAATATAGGAAATGTGATCATTTCCATTTCTGAAGTGTGAACCACTGCTTTTGCTATGAGTATATCACCTCTCAGAAAGGTGAACCCAGTGATTAACATAGATACCTGTGTAAATTGATGCTTCACGAGCAGCCACAGGCATGTTTGAGGTGTTAGCCACAAGTGTGGTACGTTTCATGACAGATTCCTCCCTACCATCAGGCAGGGTCATCGTCAATTGAGGGAAATCCATCAGCACCTGCAGATAATACCTAGGTCAGACACTCTGATGACCCTAGGCTGATTAAACAAGTAACCAGATTTCATACCTCAGCCATTTCATTTCCTCTTTCTCCACAACCAACGTAAACTACAGTATCAGAATTAGAATACTGCATTTTGTAGCAACAAAAAAAAAATCCGATTAAACGTTTTAGACCTTGTCTAAAAGCATTTGCAACAAAATCACCAATATGAGAAGCTAATGCTAGTCGATGAAGTTCACCTTAGAGAGTGCCTGACTAATGACAGTTTTTCCACAACCAAATGCACCAGGAATGGCACATGTACCACCAAGCACAGAGGGGAATAGAGCATCAAGAACACGCTGAATGGAAGCAGATAATCAGATTATGCAAGACTTTAGATTGACATGAATATAAGGAGGATGGGAAGATTCTGAAAACATATTAGTTGGAAAAATATCCTATTTATAAGTATTTACCTGTCCAGTCAAGAGAGGAGTATCAGCAGCAAGCTTTGAAGCTACAGGCCTAGGCGTACGCACAGGCCAGCTCTGCAATAGGTAGGCATATCAAATTGAGCTTCTTGCTCGTTCCATAATAAAATTCATTAGTCAGCCCCACTCAAGATTATCCATGATATAAAAGGCTAACCTGAAGCATGGTAAATTGTTTTTTCACTCCTTGGAACTCAAGCTCAAGAACAGTGTCCTGCAAACAGTCAGAAAATTCAATGTGAATAAACTTTAATATTTCTTCAGCAATATATAGATGGCTGGAAAAAAGCATGTGTTCCACCAGGATAGATACAAACCTTCAATGAGTATTGACCAGCAGGGGCTACGTAGGTTATCTTCCCCATAGCATCAGGAGGAAGAGCAACACGATGTTCCATTAAACTGTTCTCGAACACAGTCTGCACAGAGAGTTCATGTAAGAAGAGTTTGATAGCATTGAATTGAGCAACTATAAGTTACTAGAGTCTGGATGACTGACAAACTCACCGCATATAAGTCACCTCCTGTCAAAAGATCTCCCTCTCCTGCCATTAAAATTTATAATAAATCAGTTAGGAACAACCGCTTGTGGTGTATTTCTACCTCTACAATGACATTTATGTTTAAATTTTTAACGACATGAATCGAGTGGTTTTCAGAGACCTATTTTCTTTGGTTGAAATTCCCAAAGTGTATCTTTGTCGAGTGCTGGGACAGATACACCACGAGGAATGTACACATCACCAGATCTTATTGCGATGGTTTTAAGAGGCCTCTGCATTGAGTATCAACCCAAAAGCAAAGCGAGAACAACAATTAGAATATACTGTTAAATTATGATTATTTGAAGATGCAGAAGTTGACCAACCTGAATACCATCAAAGATATTTCCTAAAATTCCAGGACCCAATTCAACTGACAGAGGCTGTAAAAGTCGGACAATTAGTAAAGGGTAGAGTATTTAAATTAATAATATAGGTAATACATAATTCTAAATTTAAATTTATGATGACATGAGAACCTTGTGTGTTCGAAGAACAGGATCATTCACCGTCAGTCCAGCTGTTTCCTCATACACTGCAATAAATGCAAAACAACTACAGTAACTAACATTTAAATTTTGATTAGAATGAGCTTATACAAGAAAATAGATCTCTTTCCCATGGTTATGAAGTAATCAATATTAAAGCACCAAGTCCGTGAATCCAATAGGTGTGCCATACATCAAACAGTATAGCAGCTCTAGGATCCTCTATAACTCTATAATGGACTTGAGATTTATCAATAGAACACTAACCCTGAATCGTTGCGGAATCTCCTTCCAACCGAATAATTTCCCCAATAAGATTGTCGTGTCCAACACGAACTAGTTCGTACATAGCAGCTCCGGCCATTCCATCAGCAACAACCACTGGTCCGGAAACCTATAAAAAATTATATACATATATATATATATATGTAAGAGATAAACATAAGTAATCATAAATAATGAAAATGCTATTGAACATCTCGTGGAAAAATAAATCTCTAGCAATATGAGTTCCAGCTTATCATCTTTAATAAAAAAAAAATGGTTTCCCGATATCATTTCAGTCAATGGTGGATCGGATGCCAAACATTCAAGCCTTTTGTGCAATTATTGAACGACACATTAGATGTGGTGAATACAATATGAAGAGACTGGAGTAATTATAATCGAGAGATTGCACAGATAGATTGCGTAGTTTTTGCTGAATCAGGCAAATAAGCATCCGATCCAAACTACTAAAATACTAAAAAATGAGAGAAAAAAAATTCAATAGATCAGATCCAAAGCATGAGCAAACGGCTGCATCCAAATTGGAGAGGAAGCAGTGGCATGATTACGCATAAAACAGAAATCTCAGCAGCAGACAATCAAATAGAGCAAATTAACTAACAAAATTGAACGTCTACCATAAACGCTAAGCTTACCTTGCGAACGTATCCGTACTCGCTCTCCTTCTCAGCATCCTCGAACGTTGTCAACGGACCTCCATAGACGGACGGCATATTTTGTGATCGAATCAAGGTATGAATGATCGGCGAAAAGCGCCCTTCAAATCAAATCTTGCACCGATTTGGATTTTTTGAGAGTGTGTGGAGGGAGGGGGAGAGAGGGAGAGAACGTGAAGGGGTTGATGTGGGTAGTTGCTGCTGGAGCTAGTTACTGAGTGATTGAATATTGATCATGCCTCGAGGGCATGTCTGTAATTTCAGTAATAAGGGGAAGAGATACTCTACTTTCTCGCTTGCGGGATCAACCAATACGATTGCGCCACGCAGCTTGGATCTGGACAGAACGATGTTGATAATGGTCCAAAGGCCAGTTAATTAGGCTATGACGCGCTACATTGCGTTAGCATAAATGTGTGTTGAGATTTATAGAACAAAACGGATATATTAAGTGGGCCAAGGCCCAACTCAGTTGATTAGCATTCAATTTTGTAAATTATTAGATAAGCTAAAAGTTTATAATTGATAGGGATATTTATATTAAGATGAATGATATACCGTTCACCTTTCATGAGCACCTTTTATGAGCACCGATCACTGTTCGTTCATATTAGCATTATTCTTTTTAACTTTTTTTATTGATCTATATTTTAATACACTAGAAATTAATATTTGAATTATTAAATCTACAAAATACATATAATCAAAGCTCGATTTATCTTATTATTCATTTATTTGAAGTTAGATGTGAAAAGAATAAATAGAGCTTTGATTTTTATGTATTTTGTAGGTTTAATGATTCAAATATTAATTTCTAGTGTATTAAAATATAAAACAATAAAAAAATAAAAAGAATAATGCTTATATGAACGAACAGTGATTGGTACCCACGAAAAGTACTCACGGAAGGTGAGCGGCATATTATTCCTCTTTATATTAAAAGTTCCTCTTAATTATTTCGTTTTGGTCTCTAGAATAATACTCTATTCCTTTTTTTTTATATACCATGGTAACCTATTACCGCTATCCGTTCGATTAAAACATACCCAATGATTCATTAGTTAATTAACTATAGTAGAAGTGTAATTGAATCCAATGAGTTAAGTTACATACAAGAGTTTAGTCAAGTCTAGGCATATTTAATGAACTATATTACTATAGTGGAGTTCACTATAATATTGAACCATATGATTTGAGGATTATTTGTAGACATACTTTCTAATTTTGTAGCTAATTGAATTCAATGAGTTAAGTTACATACAATAGTTTAGTCAAAATCCAGGCATATTTAATGAACTAGATTACTATAGTGGAGTTTACTATAATAGTATTGAACTATATGATTTTGAGGATTATTGGTAAATTACTTGAAGTTTGCGATCTTACTATAGCACATAAATTTATGATATATTGTGATATTAGATTTTGTAAGCATCGTCCTAATAGTGGCCACACGTAAAATAATGAGATATGTATATATAATTAGTGAGAGTAATTCCCTCAAATTTAAGTATGTTAGTAGACATAATACAATGATATAGTAATATTCTGTAGCTAATACTTTCTAAATAGTGTAATTATATTGGAATTATAAAATAATTTCCGTTTCTGACAAAGTTTTATATTTTACTGATTTTCCAACGTGGACAATGTGATTGTGCATGTTACAAAATACTGTAATAATTAATTGGAAATTATTATGAGAATTGAATTGGGCCAAAAATGAATAATGTAGGATGATGGCGAAGACGTTATCGTAATCTAAAAATGGGTCCGCTCGCTGTCGGCAGTTGCATTCAGCTAAAATGAAACTCGCAACATTCGTCATTTCCCCCTCAAAACCCTTCACTCCGCGGCCGCCGCCGCCGCCGCGCGTCAGATTCAACCTCGTTCCATCGGTATCCTCGAAAATTTCCTATCGAACCACCGCCGCCGGCTTGCGAGCGTCGGCGATTCCGGCGCGCGACAGAGTCATCGACTTCGGCAAATACAGAGGGAGAATGCTGGGGAGCCTGCCGTCGGCTTACCTGAAGTGGGTGTCCAGTAATCTGCGGGCGGGAGATACAGAGGAGTGGGCCAGGCTGGCTGACCGGGTTCTGGCCGACCCGGTCTACCGCGACCGGCTCGAGTGGGAGGCGGCCGAGAACATTCTCAGCGGCAACGCCGCCACCTCCTCCTCCCGCGGAAGCGCGGTGTCGGAGCTGCTGGAGATCAGCCAGAGTTTCGGTTGGGACAACGAGGATAAGAGCGGGTGGAGCAAGATTGATTTCGGCCTGCTGGGGACGTCCAAGGGCGGCAGAATTCCCCGGGCGGCGGCGCGTGGAAGTAGTGTAGCCGGAGTTGGGAGTTTGAAGGAGGAGCGGGAGCGGAGAAATGAGAGCAGTGAAGGGGGTAAAACTAAAAGAGGAGAGAGGAGAGAGAGAGTGAGGCGGCTGAGGGAGAAGTCAACTAGTGCGGGGACAATGGGGGAAGAGAGAGAAAGTTCATCTCCGGCGGCCGGAGGAGCTGCCGGGGGTAGTCCGTTTCCGGGGCGGGAGTCTCTGTTGAAGAAGGTTCTCAATCGAGAAAAAATTTAGTCGAGATTTTCATTTTCCTTTTTCTTTTACTTTATTTATTTATCCAAGTCTAAAATATTAGTATTATGATATATTTATAGTGATGATATGATACTATGATGTACTACTTTCTTCATTAATAAATTCAGATACTATCATCCAAATTTATGTAGTAAAGTATATAAAATAAATGAGTGAGCCCAATTTACTGTTTTAATTTACTGAATAGTCCCCTAGTCTAGTCGTAGGTAATCACCACGAACATATCCACTTGAGAGAATATTCTCAAACAACTTTTGAAAAACCAATTATTCCGAAGTGTTGAGACTTAAGCATGACGTTATTATTATGATTTTTTTTTTGGAGAAAACGTTATTATTATTAGTATTATTATGATACTAAAAACTGTTCAAATCCATAATTGAATTATCATGATCGTTCATCAGTTGGGTATATTGAATCATTGACATAGCAATATCAATTTAGCCTGAAATTGACGGATCGGTTTGAATAGATCCAAAAAATAAGGATAATTGAAAATAAAAAATAATTATTACGATCTGTGCAAACAAAAAAATTGAGTAGATTGCCCGATTAACCGAAATTTTCCATTGTTATTTGATTATTTAACTTCATTAATTTGCTTGTGAATTTAATAATAAGATATGAGATAATATGTCAAATATTCGTGCAATATGTTTTTAATTTTTATCTTGAACATGTTTACTTCACCGTCCCTTTACTCCAACACACAATGTAAACTTTTGATGTGAAAATTAAAATAAAAAACAACTATTTAGAGAAAATGTAAATTCAATTCTTATTTCTCTCAGAATTGTTTATTAATTATTATACAAGTTGGAGTTTAAAGACACTCATGTTTGCATCTGATATAATATTAGAGGAGAAAATGCAATTTGATTTTTTATTATAAGAATATGGTTATCAAGGAAACGAACTCATGTTAAATTCTTTTTCGTTAACTTTCTGGTCTAACGGTTTAGACCATAACTCGAAAACTAAAGGTTTAAGGTTTGGCCGAAAATTTATAGTTCGAAAAATTTAAGCATGATTAGTCTCGACATAATAGGACTGACCCGAAACTGAGTGGATTTAATCATTGAACAAGGGAATTCATGCATATACTCATACAACAATAGTCCGATCTATGTAGATTTCTTCATTTGGATTGAAAATCTTTTGCATTTAAAATGAAATGTGAAACTATTATTTATAAATACATTTGAATATTTAAGTTATAGTAACACTTAACATTTTTTGTTTTTTCTTCAATATTTTTCAATTTCAATTTTTTATATTTTTGTTTCGTTTTGTAATTATTAGATAGAGGACAAACAAAATATTTGAGAAAACTAATAATTATGAAATATTATTCTTTTGAATGTTTTTTAGATACTAGATGCATTAGTTATTAAGAATTATTTTAGTGTATTAATTTTGTTTTTATAATAATATTATTTAAATTAATGACCTGATATATGGCCGGATAAAAAATAGAGATTTCACTCCGTCCTCTCCTTTATAAATGATTCTCTTCTGATTCTCCACCCCTTTTTTTTGGTCATATCACATTCATCACACCAAAAGTAAAAAATGAAAATGAAAATCGAAAAAAGAACGAAAAGAAGAGGAAAATAAATGGATATTCGTGGTTTCTCGAGTGTTCATCATCAAATTGTATGCAGTGAGCTGTTGTTTTCACTGCTTCACAGCATTAACCAGTTACTGTAGTCTGTGCTCCTCTCTCTCTCTCTCTATACACATGTACTATCTCTCTGCCCACCTGAATTATCCGAGGATGTGATTTCTTGCTGGTGTTTATGCTTTTATATGTTATCCCTCTCTTTCGAGTCTCGCGTGTTTTCCTCAAACTGTTTGCCTTAATTATATTCTGAAGAATTCTTCATTTTAGTTCTTGGATCATTGTTTTTTTATTTATGTATTATTAATTCAGCTACCCTTATGTTAAACTGTGTGGTTCAGTTTGAGTAGTTCTGGTTTTCAAATATGATTCTTCGCTCTTTTTTTTATTGACAATTTCCTGATTGGATTATATATTTATATTACCCTTGTTTCGGTATCTGCCATGAAATGAAATGGTTATGGTAGCTGTTATGAGCTCATTATATTTAGGAATCAGGAATAACTATGCCGCAATTTATACTCTCTCTCTCTCTCTCTCTCTGAATCTCAGTAATGTTTCATTATGCATTGATTTTTCCGTTTTGAAGTACAGCACACGTTTCACAGGATCATATGAATTCATTTACTTTGTCTAGAAGCTTTATGAATTTTTAAGTTTCAACATTTCTTTTGCTCATCAAATTTATGGAAAAATTGCCGTAGGTGTGTCAATACAGTTTCTCTATGCAATATCCGGTTAAATTTGCCCGACATAATTGAAATTAGATTGTGTTTCAGCTAGCATTGCATGCTGTGGTGAATGGCAGAAGAGAGCAACAAAGCCTTGTTTGATTGTCCCATTGCAAGGCTTCCCGATCATCTGTTGATTGAAATCTTTATTCGTATGCCCATAGTGGAGTGGGGACAGCTCTCATGTGTTAGTAAGTACTGGGCTGATTTGTTTAGGCAGGACTGCTTGTGGAACGCCGCTCTCATCAGGTGTTTCCCTTTGGCCGGTCAAGGTGAAAGGTGGCCCGGCCCCATTCCTCGTGGGATGAGCAAGAGGTTGGTCATTTGCTATCACCAATTGTTCTTATTTATGGTGCTATGTGGTAGTGCAGATAAAGATTAACTCGAACTAACTATAGAAGCATCTGCTTTGAGAGTTGGATCATACTAGTTCCTGTAATTATACGAACCTTGTGAGATGAGGCCTTGCTAGTACATGTCTTGCATGCTGTAGCTTAAAGTTACAAATGATGTGGATATGAGTATGATGATTCTTTTTGCACCTACAACTCGTTGGTTGAATCATTCTCGTTCTAATATCTTAACTGTTTTTCAGGAGGTTTGTTGCACTATATATGAGTAAATGTATCTTTCCACTTGATGATGAGCTAAGTGAGATTGTAGGTCATTCATACTTGTTTCTGAAAGAGCAGCTCGAAATTTCTACTCTGCCTCCTTCACCAGGGATACTTCATGGAACTATTATAGGTGCAATCTCGTACCATTAAGATATCTCTCGTAATAATCCTTATGCTTTCAGTAATCAGTTTATGGCAAAGCAGTTTCATTTCACACTCACTCTAACGGGTTATAGAGCAATCCTATTTTAATCTAATTGCTGTTTAATTAGTTCAATTATAGTTAACTATGTGGTTTGTAGTGTAGTATTTCAATTAGACAAACTTTTGGTTTTTCAATGAGATTCTGTACCAGGCAACAACTTATCTAAACCAGTGCAGTTCTATTGCATGATTTGTAGTCCTAAGACAAGATCAAAAGGATGATATGGCTTTGCACAATATTATACCACCGTTAATGCTAGATAGATGATGATTATAAGTCCTTGATCTAAAGTTTTGGACTGTGATTGAATGAATATTTTGCTAGAAAAGCACCAACCTTTTATGGAGGTTGCTGCAACTTTTTATACCATGTTCATTCATGATCGGTTTTATCATGTCAGGAAAACTTGCTTATAGACGGTCTGGGAAATTAGTGTAGAGATTTATTCTGCTTCTAGATACTGTAATGAGAAATGCATCATGTGAGGTCTGCCACTTCTATAATTTGCTATTTTTCATTTCATTTTCTCGCTGTGATGGTGCCATGAAGATAAAAATGATCAGGGGTTTAAAATGCGGAACACTAGGTGGATTGAATCATGGGCAGAATTGTAGTACTTCTCTTTTCAGCATTAATCATAACTGACAAGAAATCAATCCTTCCATTGATTTAAAACTCAGTTATTCTTGTTTACCTGTTATTGTTTTCATTATGGCAGATCAGTTTATTGCTTGTGGCAAATCAAGGGACAGGGCCCACGAGCTCACGTCGCTGATTTGGTCGGCTGTCATTGACAACTTGGAGGACAATCATCCGACGTTTCTTTTGCTTAAACGCCTTGCACTGGAGGGGGATGTAAGTAAAATTTCCAAGTATGATCATAGTTTTGATGTGATGTTCGATGAAATAAGATCTTGTCAGTTTAACGTGACTATTATTTAGTAGTATAAGCATGTGATGATACAAGTCTGCTCCTGATTGGCCTATTATTGAATGAAAGGAAAGAAGTGGCTATGTCCCTTGAAAACAAAACTAATAAGAATATTTAATTAGCTCTAGCCTTTGCATGTTAACAGTTTTGTCATGAATATAATTGGAGGTTCTTGATTCTGTGAATGTTAATCTGAACAAACATATCTGGTATAAGTGTTGGGTGAAGGCAAAAGTGTGTAAACGACTCGTTAGGACAGTGAGTGAAAAGGTTCCACCTAGTATAGGAAATGTTCCCCATTTTCTTTTACAAGAATTAGAAAACAAATCTCACATTTAGTTGCAAGTCCTATGTAAGTATCTCTTAATTTGTTGAGAATGTATTTTTTGCAGGTGTTTCTGCCATATCCATACTCAAGATCCTACAAAGTTGATTGGAAGATATTTGAAAGACTTTTCACAGATTTTCGGGACTGCTTGGCTGATGCAGATTACTACGATTTATTGGGTTGTGCAAAACAGAGGTTTCACCCAATACCAGCAACCTGGCTGGGATATTAAAAGCTCAATCTGCTATTTTCATTGGATCAATCTCAGATCTGCTATGGTTTAATGATCTTGAGAAGGTGTATGATATCATTGATGTGGGATTAAATGTACATATGCAAGATTGTATTTTTAGAGCAATTATGGAATTATGAATGTATAGCTCGAGGACAAAAACTTGGGTGCAGCCGGCTGACCCGAACGACTCGGTCAGCGTTGACCGGTCAACGGTCAAAGTTGATTTTTTTTTTTAATTTTTTTTCAAGAGTCAAGCGAGGGGAGCCTAAGGCCTCGGAGCGAGTTAAAAAACATTAAATTAATGTTGCCACAATCATTATCTATAAATTAAAATCGGAGCCGAAGGCGGAGAGGGGAAAAAAGAAGGAAAAAGTCAACGGTCAGACGTTGACCGTTAACCGGTCAACGCTAACCGGGTCGGGCGGACAGGTCGGGTCGGCCGGCTGTACCCAAGTGCAACTCTAGCTCGAGATGCTTTCGGTGAGTGGCGTGGTAGATTCTGTACCCGATGCAAGGAAAGGACAGGGAGTTGCATATGTATGTCCAATTCTTGTAACTAAAAAATTCTAATCAAGCCGAGCACGTGGTCGGTTAGTGAGGAGAGGATGAATTAGAAAATAGTACTAGTAATTTAAATTATATGGTATGTTAAATAGTTGAAACAGCTGGTGGTAAGAGCTAGTAAAAAAGTGAAAGAAGATAGAGGGAGAGGGAGACTCAATTTCATTTGTTACTTTGGGGAGCCTGGAAGCTACCACCCCTTGTACTGACACCATTGCTTAATCTAGTGACATGTGTAAATGATTTATACTTTTGCTTTATTTTTATTTTCAAATGTTTTTATATTATTTTATTATTTGAAGTCCAACTATGGTAGAGTTACAAGCTAGCATGTGTAGTACATGGGCATGTGGGTGCGTCTGTTTCTTAGTTTTGGCATTATTTTTTTTTTTCTCATTTTCTTTTTTATTTTCTTTCTTTTCCTTTTTTTTCATTCTTTTATTCCTTTTTACTTGGTTGTAATTAAATTTGAATTTTTTTACTTAGTTGTGATTTATATTGAATTTTCTTTTCTTTAATGACCAACTCAAATTCTGCTAGCCAAAGAGAATTTCTTTAATTGTAAATAATGCATGTATTTAATTGATGCATTCTTGAGATTGAGATGTATTTGTAAAAAACATCATAGATTGGGTAATAAACACCAATTTTCTCTTGAAGTTTTCACATTATACTTTATATAATTCATATTATAATATATATTAATTAATAATATTAAGATGTTATACTGTACTATAGTATATAAAATTAATAATTAATATATATATATATATATATATCAATTTCTTAATCATAATTTTTGTATTATTAAATCATACAATATTTTAGTAGTTAATATTTAAAACTTTAATCCCTCGTCAAAATTTTAGTATTATTCACCGACTATAGAACTTATATAAAAAGTATTTGATATAATCTATACTCCCTCCATCCATGAAATAAATCTCCATTGTGTGCTGCACACGGAGATTAAAAAACTAGTAGAATTGTTGTGAGTGGAATAAAAGTACAAATTGAAATGTAGTGTTAATAACACTTTTTACTTTGTGAGTGGGTCCATCAATGGCAAAAAATAGGTAAATATAGGAAAGTACGAAGAGTATCATTGTATATAATTAAAGTAGAGTATGGATTTTTTTTATGGACAAATGAAAATGGGTAGGTAGAGCTTTATATCGTGGACGAATGGAATATTTCTTTTTGGTCCGTCCACGAATAATATATCTTTTCCATTTTAGGATATGATCGCACACACATTCATTATTTTATATCTTATGATGGTCCCAGAACGAGGTCTTCAGTGTAGGGGGGTGAATACACCGAAGATAAACTTTTTAAACTTTTTATCAAGTTGAAACTGAGAGTGAGAGCTCAGTTATAAATCCTGCTGACTTCTTGGAGAAGATGGTCAGCTGGACTGATAACTCAGTTGGCGGTGCGGAAAATGGTGGTTTGGAAACTTACCTTGTTCGGTTAGAAAAACTCAGTTTGAAAACTTATCTTTCAGTTTGCTGCTTAGTCAAGTTATGCAAGAGTTGAAAATACAGTTGGCTGGTATCAATGAATGGTTATTTTTTTTTTGAGCAAATGAATGGTCATTTTGAGTGGGCTAGGCGGGGAGTGTGCATGGGGCATGCAGAGTGGGAGGAAAAAGTACAAGAATGGGCAGGAAAATAGCTTAATTGTCAAATTCATGCATTAATTTCCGTGTCCGATCATTGTTCAAATAATTGTTGACTTGCTTTATGAATGAGGACAAAAATGATTCATAATGTACAATGTACAGATTCACGTTCTGAATATTTTCATGCATCATTCACGTCAAGACTTTAATATAAAGCTTGTCATGCATGCCAATGTACGAAATTAAATAGTGTCAATGCACGCGTAAAATTTTATCGGTACATTTATTTAGTTTCATTGATTCTTCTGTCTATATGTTGGTCCCAAGACGGATACCTTGGTGTAGAGGGGGGGGGTGAATACACCAAGGTTTAAAAACTTTTCCAAGTTAAAACTCTTTTCGAATGAAGCCGGTCGTGTTCGATCCAGCAATTGGATGGCGCTTGATCGACACAATGGGCAGTGCGGAATGTGGTGGATTTGGAAAGTCCGTCTCGTTGCTTCAAATTATATTGCAAAGCTCGTTTCACTTTTCAAGTCCATTTATGCATTGAAATGTATGCTTATGAGAGTTAGTAACATGCATAAAACAAAGCGATAAATAACAAGAGCATCTTTAACGTGGTTCGGAGTAACCCCTCCTACATCCACGACTGCATTCACCGGTAATCCACTACCACTTGGTTTCCAAGTACCAAGCAACTTCACAACTCTAACCCGAGCCGTGTTCCAACAAATATGCACTCGGCCAAGCCTACACCTTCGCCTTGGTGCATCGAAGAACCTAACCACTCGAATTACACGCTTCGAGCAAGCGAACCTTTACCTAACCTTTCCGGGCTCGGGTTTGGGTATGGTTTTCAACTATGAACGAGTTCTTACAATGAAGAACAAGGAGTATGATGAACTCGTTCAAACTAGGCTTAAGATATTTATTCTCGATCTAATCGCCTATGACCGAATATGTGAACAACTAAGAACACAATGACCGGGCCGGGGTGTTCTCGAAAGATTCGCTTTGAAGATCGTTGTTCATTTTTCTCGTTTTCTTCTATTTCTTCGCCGTTCTTCACTTCTCACCGCATCTTCTTCAACGGCGAGGAGAGATATATATAGCGAAGATTCAAATTAGCCGTTGGAAGAGAGCCGTTTGAATCTTACCTACTCTTGTTGACTTCTGGCCATTACCTACGAAGTAGGTCTCAGTATCCGCAGGCTATTCCTTCTCTCGATTTGATCGTCGACAAGATCTTCTCGACATCGGGATCTTGTCTTGGAGAAGGTCTTCGTCTTCGAGCCGCTAAGCGTCTCGCCGTGTCTCCCGCCGTTTTGGACTCTGCTGTGTCTCGACTCTGAGCTGTGTCTTAGACCTGTGCTGTATCATCAACCTGAGCTGTGTCTTCATCCTGAGCTGTGTCACTGACCTGAGCTGTGTTTTAGACCTGAGCTGTGTAATCGACACTAAGCTGGGTCTTTTACACTGAGCTGGGTCTTTGACACTGAGCTGGGCTTCCGTCACTGAGCTGGGTCTTGATACCGGCAGATCTTCGACTCGCTTCGTCTTGCTCGCCGAGTCCGCTCTCGCCGAGTTCTTAAGCCGTCCGCTTAGCCGTGTCTTCATTGCCTCTTCGACCGTCCTACCCGTAAACTAAGAAACTCTATATGCTCAAACAAAAAGGTGAAAAACGCTTAGGCTTGTGCGATCATCTACTCGTCAGTCACCTGGGTTTTGGTATCCAATCAAAACTCTATTAATTTTCCCAACAATTTCCCCTTTTGATGATGCCAAAACCTAACCGAGAAAAAACAACCCGTCTTCCCCCTAAATGAGAAAGTGGGTTTTTAAAAGATTTCAGCAGAAGATTAAATTCAAAGTTCAGTGCCTGGACAAAGAGTTATTGTCATCAGGGTGAGCTTGAGATCAAAATATTTCAGTTTTATTAATCCACTTAAGATGATTACAAGAGATACAGGATTAATGAACTGAAAACAAACAAAATTAAATCCCAGTAAGCTGGGTCTTCATCTCTCGTCGCTTCGCTCGATTCTTCGACGATCTTCTTCCAAATATCGCTCATCCGTTCTTAACCCGTATCGGTTAAATATCATCTGCTCCAAACTTCCCCGTATTCTTCTTCGTTGTTTGCCTTGGAAATTTTCCTCCCGATCGCCCATCCGTTTACTTCGGAATAATCTTTGATTTGTCGTAAGTTGAGTTCCGTGTATCAACGGAGAGGCTGGATATGATACAAATTTTAGTGGGAGCGTTGAGCTTTGATCTTCGCGGTATTTGCAGCGTTGAAGAATGCTTTTGCCGTCATCCTGTCTTGATGAAAAGCTCATTTAGATGCATCATGAAAGCAATATCCGGGGCGTATTTGGGTAAGCTCCCGGTATAATAGTAATCTTCGATGAACTCAAACTTTGTATGTTCCCGCCGTCGTTTAGCTCTTCTTCGGGATCCATTCATCAACTCTTCTCCAGCTTCATCGGCATCTGAGACTTTTTCTTTGCAGCTCTTATGTTTGCTCTTTTCTTCTTCGTCGCTTCTTCTCTTCGGCATTTAGCGTACCTTTCTTCTTCTTCTCGCTCATCTTGGAGGCTTTTCATCTCTCGTTTTGCCGAGTTACAAAGTTGCAGCCAATGAATATCATTGAGCCGAGTTCGGCGTGGCTCCGCTAGCTTTGGCAAGAGGGATGATCATCCCGCTCCATTTCCCCTTTCCGTCCAACCTGGTTCATTCCGCATCCAACAAGAACAACTTCGTCAATCTTCGACCGCATCACTTGGACTTCACAGCCTTTTCCTTTGCCCGTCTTTGAAGTTTTTCTCTTGTCATTACCTTCCCCCTTTTTGGCATTATCAAAAAGAGTGGAGGAGATATTGACTACCGTGCCTCATTCAAATTGGCTAAGGCTTTGTCAATGTCAAGAATCTTTGCCGAGTTGTCGCGACAATGTTGAGCCGTGCCGTGCCGTCGTCTCCGCCTTTGAACTCGATTGTCCACTTCCTTGTAAAGATTGAACAGCTCTGTGAATGTCGGCTTCGAAGGAGAGTTTCTTTGCTGGAGCGTCCACTGGCCGGATAAATCGATGACGCGGCTTTCAGCCGGGGCTTGAGGTTTGAGATGATCTCGTGACTCTCTTCTCTAGATGATTCGAATTATCAATACGTTGAGAAACGAGAGACTGTTCGAGATCTCTCGCGTGCTTGCGCATTCATAGCGAATCCCGCGAACGTCGTCAATGGAAAGTCCATTGCCTCCGGACTTGCGATTCTATAGCCGTGATGCGCAAAGGGTATCCACATTTGATTCGAGTCTATCCCGAAAAGGATTTCCTCGACTTGTTTGGCAATCTCGTCCTTCATTGCATCGTAGAGCACAACAGATCCGTCCGGGTCCCGGATTCGGCTTGGCTGGGTTTTCTTGCTCGATCTCGACTACAGTGGCGAGTGTCATCGGCAATTGGACTCCCGTGGGCTGGCTGGCTCAACTCGTTGCAGCAGTTGGCTCGTCTTCAATCATCATTTCCTCGTGTCGGCAGACAGCCTTCATTGGCGCTTAACCGGAACGATCCAAATTGGAGGTTGCGAAGGTAGGAGTTGGCTTGAGAAATGATTTCCTCGAAGGTGGTACTTCATCTTGTTTAACCTTCGAATGAAGATTCCGGATCGCCCTGCCTTTGATGCTCAAAAGCATCCCGAAGACTTCCAAAGCCAAATGTCTCCCCGCAAAGTCGCTTCTTCACTACCATCGAAAGCCAAGAACTCCACCATTTCTTCATTTGCGTACCAAGTGGCCATCTTGGTAGCCAAATAAAATTTGAAGTCGCTTACGGCGACTAGAGCAAAGAGGAGGGAGGCAAGAGAGGGATAGTGTTGCAAAGGCGCTCTTTATTCCTTGAAGTCCGAGGTCCTCGACCCTCATGATCGTGGCAAGACGCGCAACGGCCTCGGGGACCGAGGATTTCGATTTCCTCGAAGAAGAAGTAGGGCTTGACGGTTCGCCTTGGTATTCATCATCCAACTCGCAAAGGAGCGTCACCGGACGGGGCTCTTTGGGCGAGCCGGGTGCGTCGAGAGATTGGTGGTTTCGTGTGACCGAAGAGGTAGGGGAGGATTCTTGGAGAGGTACCGAGGTGGCGAGGAAGGCGAAGAGATTGTTGTCGGGAGGAGATCCGCATGATGTGAGATCAACTCGGAGCGGGTTGTGAGGATGCTTGTAGGATTTGGCGAAGTGGAATAGCATCCTCTCGGGTCGTGGTGGGGACCACTATCTCGGTGTTCCTGCTTCTCGTGGAAGCAACCACGAACTCCCTTCCTTGATCTCGCCTTGGCCGAGGAGGAATCCCGGACCTGTCTCCTTAGCAACCGATCTCCATTCGGGGCCCACCGGCTTATCACTCGGCTTCATTCTCCTGGCTTGCCGTCGCCTTATATTTGAGCTTCTTTTTGGCAGGTGGAGATCCGGCTGGCTGAGTTTCCTCCGATCGTTTCCTTTTCCCGCCATTGGAGAGGGAGAGGCAGTCATCGTTTTGCCTCCCGCATCTTCTTCTTCCTTTCGGGTCGTTTTCTTCATCAAGTCGAGAGCTGACTTTGTTTTTCAAATGTAACTTTGGATACAAGGGAACTCTTTCGTGTCTTTCCACTTGATTTGCCGTCCAAGGGGTGTAGTGTTCTATTATGCACGCCGCCTGGTGCATAAATAGATGGTCTCCCCAACGAATTTGGGCGAAGCCGTCATCTTCGGCAAGGAATCTTCTTCGACTCTTTCTCCAAATTTTCCCATGAAGTAGGAGAACCAATCTACAGGATCATTCCCGAGTGATGGCTATCATGGGCTTCAACTTGGGTATGCCGATTTCTCCTTGAGATCCAAACACGCCGATACCAGAATACACTTCCGGGTGATATCCAAGCCTCGAATTTGGGCTTCAGCAGGCTTGGACATACTTGCCCCGTAGTGGTTCCGGCTTGGAACAGCATCTGATCCACCCGGCTCGGATCTCTTCTCTGTAGTTGTTCTGAAAGCGGTCCCCAAGAGTTTTTAATCCGAATAGCTTGTTCAAAATCCGGCTGATGCTGATGTCGACGTCCCGTGAGTTGTATGCCCCCGTCTTTTCTTTCGAGCGAGGGTGATGCTGGAGCGTTGCGCGTTCATCTCTCGTTCGTCATCTCCATGAAGAACTCGCTACTTCCCGGCGGAAGATGTTCTTCGGACGCGCCGTCGCCCATTCGAAGTAGGCCTCGCCTTGTCGATGAGATCCGGCACCTCCGGAACTCGAGTTCTTCGTAGTTCTTGAGAGTTAAGCAACTCTCAAAGTGCAATTTGACATCAGGTTTTCCGATTGGTTCGCTCCCGGGTTATCTTCTTTGGTGCCATTGTATTTCCGGATTGAAGAGTTAGAAGTATAAACAAATTTTGCAGAGAGCTTGAAAAGCAAGAACTTGTTTTGCGTAAAGATTTCGTAGAAAATAAGTAAATATGGCGACGATTTGCATATCTTTGATATATATACATCAACCGTCTATCTAGATGAACGATTGAGATCTTTAGATTTTAATTCAAGATCTCGCGGCCGGAGAGATTTGCGCAACACGTTAAGTGACGCGCGTATGTCGAGTGTAGGTCACGCGCGCGCGAGGTAGTCAAAACGTTCGACTTCTCCTCGACTTTCCCGAGCTACGCACTCCTCGCATGCTTTTCATTAAATGCGATGGGATTCGATTTGCCGGATGGCTTATTGACGAATCCTTCAAAGGAATGATTGTGAATTTTGAATTTAAATTCAAATAATTTTATCCTTAAATAGCATATTCCTCGTGGAAGTAAATGAAAGATCGCAAACTCCGTCACCTGAACTTTGTAGTCAACTGATACCTCGTCGTGTTTCTTTATGCCGAGTCTCCTTCGCTTAGCTATCCAACAGCTTGATTCCCCCTCACTGTTTCCCTTCCCGAACTCGTCGGCCTTGGACATAGTATCCATCTCGATATTACAAATGGTCTTCTCCTTGCTTGATTGATGGGCTTCTTCTCACGAGTATTTGTAGATTTTGCTTGAATTTTAGTCACCGAGTTCCCTTTAGCTCTTCGATCGATATGTCCAAATGGAGCTTGATTCCCTTTTTTGGTTGGGAAATCCTTCTAAGTTTTGGGATCCAAACGAGTTTGTTCCCCTCGACTGGATGGACTTTCTTCATCCGGATTGAGCTGATATCAATTATTGGTCATTTCATCGTATGACTCGCCTTGGAATGAGTCACCTTGTCTTTCTTTCTCTGCTGATAGACATTGTTTGCGAGGTTCGCCCTCAATTGGATAAACCAATTGGGTTTTATCAGCTGGGTTTGATTCCCCCTGACTTGATAAATTCATTTTGAACTCCTTGGGGTTCATGCTGAGTTAGTCCAGCTGTGTCCGATTCCTTCTTGATGACACACGGTGATCCAGCTGAGTATTTCCTACTGGATGCTCTTCTTGAAGATCTTGCTGGACTGGGATGAGATCAATTGTTGATACCAATTGATGGTGAATTCGTCGGCCGAGTTCCCTCAGCTTTATTCTTCTTCTGGATTCTGCGATCCATGTTTGATTTAGCTTTGTTTGATATCCAGAGGATGACATTTGATAGTTCAGCTGGATTTTTCTCTTGATTCTCCACTTGACTCTTCTACTGGATTGACTTTACCCTCAGCTGATATCACAATTGTCGATTTCCTGCTTCGTAGAGTTCCCCGAATTTGATAAGAGGTGGCTTTCTTTTCTCGCCTACTTCTACTTCACTTGAGTGAATTTTCTCATCACTGCTCACTCTTTGATGAGGTCAGTTGCTCCATGATTAGCCGAGTTCATTGTTGCTTTGTGGGTAGAATCTTCGATTTCCTCGTTCTTTGCATCGAACTCACCAGAAAAACGTTATCACAACAATTAGTTTTGACCAAGACGTTTGACGTATTCTTTGATGAGCTTTGAGGTAAGTCACGAGCTTGGATCATCACCGTCTTTCTTTCACAAAGAAACTTGATGACATCCACAATTCAAGGCGTTCGTCCCTCGACCTCGTTATCACTCTTTCGGCACCTGGGCCAGGATTGGTCCGGCTTTGTTGTCGAGGGTTCCATTGATAACCCAGATTTGTCCTTATCTTTTGAGTGATACTTCTGGTTGGTCCTTGAATGAGTCCGCTTCTTCTTTGGACCTTGTTGACTCCATTTTCTTTGATGATGTCCATTTCATGGCTGGAGTCTGTTAAGCTTGATATCTAGTTTGATATCCCGTCTGCTGGAATCTTGATTTGAAGCTCGGTTGCTTTCCAGCTTTCTAACCACCGAGATCCTTCCTGCATCGTCTTATAAGTTGACCTTGATGTTCGTGCTGGATGACATTCTCGTCTTGATGTTGATTCCGCCGGCCAGGATTTATCCGTCGCTCTTTGAGCTCGTGATCGCCTAGGAGTCGTCGCTTTCATGGTCTTTGAGTTGCCGATCAGTTTTCTTTTCTGATCTTGGAGAGCTGGCTTGATTAAGTACGACCTCTTTGGTACATTGATGACAAGGTTCCAGCTGTGTTTGCATTGGCTGGAGCTAGTCTTTGTTCTGATTCAGCTTTGGCCATCTTCAAGCTCCTGACCATTCAGTCTTCTGCTTGACTTTCTGAGTTTATGATGATGATGGGTCCGTCTGTGATAACATCCCACATCATGTCGTTTTGCGCACACAGAAAGCTTTTGAGTCTGAACTTCCATATCTGATAATCATCGACTGAGAATGTTGGAAGATTCCTGCACAGAGAAGATTCCATGACAGTATGCAATATAATGATAAAAAAAAATTTTGAAACTTTGAAGGATCTGTTCAGGTGACCACTATCAGCAATGAAGCTGACTTGACAGATACAGTGATCTTTTGAACCACAGCTCTGATACCAATTGTTGGTCCCAAGACGGATACCTTGGTAGAGTGGGCGTGAATACACCAAGGTTTAAAAACTTTTCCAAGTTAAAACTCTTTAGTGAAGGAGCTGTGTTCGATCCAAATTTGATGGCAGCTTGATCGACACAACACGTGTGCGAATGTGCGTGGATTTGGAAAGTCCGTCCGTTGCTTCAAATTATATTGCAAAGCTCCGTTTCACTTTTCTATTAGTCCGATGCAGATTGAAATGTATGCTTATGAGAGTTAAGTAACATACGCATAAAACAAAGCGATAAATAACAAGTAGAGCATCTTTAACGTGGTTCGGAGTAACCCCTCCTACATCCACGACCGCATTCACCGGTAATCCACTACCACTTGGTTTCCAAGTACCAAGCAACTTCACAACTCTAACCCGAGCCGTGTTCCAAGCTTGCGGGCAACCGTCAAGCCTACACCTTCGCTTGCGGGTACCGAAGAACCTAACCACTCGAATTACACGCTTCGAGCAAAGCGAACCTTTACCTAACCTTTCCGGGTTTGGGTTTGGGTATGGTTTTCCAACTATGAACGAGTTCTTACAATGAAGAACAAGGAGTATGATGAACTCGTTCAAACTAGGCTTAAGATATTTATTCGATCTAATCCGCCTATGATCGAATATGTGAACAACTAAGAACACAATCACGGTGTTCTTGAAAGATTTGGCTTTGAAGATCGTTGTTCATTTTTCTCGTTTTCTTCTATTTCTTCGGGCCGTCTCTTCGCCCCTCACCAAAGATCTTCTTCAATGTGGAGAGAGATATATATAGGTGAAGATTCAAATTAGCCGTTGGAAGAGAGCCGTTTGAATCTTACCTACTCTTGTTGACTTCGCCATTACCTACGAAGTAGGTCTCAGTATCTCGCAGCTATTCCTTCTCCGATTTGATCGCGTCGTACAAGATCTTCTCGACATCGGGATCTTGTCTTGGAGAAGGTCTTCGTCTTCGAGCTCTAAGCGTCTCTCGCCGTGTTCTCGCCGTTTTGGACTCTGCTGTGTCTCGACTCTGAGCTGTGTCTTAGACCTGTGCTGTATCATCAACCTGAGCTGTGTCTTCATCCTGAGCTGTGTCATCGACTCCGAGCCGTGCGGACTCCGAGCCGTGTAATCGACACTAAGCCGGGTCTTTTACACCGAGCCGGGTCTTTGACACCGAGCCGGGCTTCCGTCACCGAGTCGGGTCTTGATACGGCGATCTTTGACTCGCTTGGTCTTGCTCTCGCCGAGTCCGCTCTGCCGAGTTCTTGCTGTCTCCGCTTAGCCGTGTCTTCTCGCCGTCTTCACCGTCCTACTCCGTAAACTAAGAAACTCTATATGCTCAAACAGGTGAGCTGAAAAACGCTTAGGCTTGTGCGATCATCTACTCAGTTGGGGTCAGCTGGGTTTTGGTATCCAATCAAAACTCTATTAATTTTCCCAACACTATATATATATCACACACACAAGCACATGAAATTACACTTCAGAAAAAAAAAATGAAAGAGATAGAATCACAATACCACAAAAACAAGTAAATATCACTCACGTTTATTTTAGAAATCACATAGCAGAAGATATTTATTTTTCAAAATTATTATAGGTGAGTTTAATTTTATTTTTAATGATGGTATCGAAGAGAAATATATTGTATCGATCGTGTTTTTATTGTATCGACCGTACACATCACCTATCGGTACAACTAAAATATCCATCGGTACAATTTTTTTTTCTCCACACACTATTTCATTCAACTCTCTTTCATTCTATGCTCTTTTTTTTTAACCCCATTGTTGTTTTGTAGAAATGAAGTCACGCACGTACCGGCATTTTCACTTGGAGTTAATCGAGATATAGAAGGAATTTTCATTCGGAGATTGAATAGGTCAGTTGAAATAAAATTTTAAATGAGTACCGGCACGAGAAAAAACTGTACCGATCGGTAATATATTTGTACCGATCGGTACGGACAAATTTTCTCAAATACTCTATCGGTACAGAATTTTTCCCGATCGGTACATTATTTTCAAAATTATCACACATCTACGTAATATATGTCAATTGATCATGATTTTCAAATTTATAAATGAGTTATAAATAAGTGAAAACGTAACACCAAATGATCTTATTTGTTAAATTAACTATTAAGCGTGCCAAAAAAAATATAATAAACATAACAAAACATCCAGAATAAGAACATAAACACACTGCATTAAAAAAAAATTGTACCGATGGGAATAAAACGTGTACCGATAGGGTTTATATTATTATCTATCGGTACAATATTCTATACGGTCGGTACAAAATTTATGAAACATATAAGGCATCGTCGTAATTATCCTAATTAGCACGAAAATTAACATAATTAGCACATAAATATAGCCACCGAAAATGTCCTAATTAGCACGAAATTTAAATAATTACCACGAAATTAACATAATTAGCCATCATATTTTTAACAAAATATCAATAACATGTTCTGAAAACTGTATCGGCAGTCTGAAAAACCTGTAGCGACCGGTTCAAAAAAGGTACCGACCGGTTCATAACCTATCGGTACAATATCATGCCTGTCGGTACAGTTTTTTCAGCCGTCCATCTTCACATCGGTACGAAGAACTAACCTCTTCCAGACGTCGTTGATTTTCACATTGCGGTTCATCATCAGATTGATGTCTTGAACTTGATGACGCCATGGATTGATGAGAGAAGAATGATATGGGGGCTGTGGGAAATTTTTTGCTGCCTTTGAAATTATTGCATAGGTATGAATTGTGTACCACTAGGTTTTATTTATTGTTGAATAAGGATAGAGTGTACCGCTATGTTAGGGTTATGTTTTGTCTTCTTTTGTTTATTTTAGAATTTGAGTCAAAGTAAAAAATAAAAATTCCTTCGCATAGAGTGTACCGCATGTGAGAGTCAAAAAGATTAAATCCCAAACTTCAAGGGAGTCAAATCAGCACAAATATATATATTTTTTTCTTTTTTTTATCTTTGAAAAGTGCAAAAAATAAAAAAACCAAAAAGTTGTCAGTGGATATAGCTTATACATGCCACAAAAACTGGGTATGGGTGGTACACACTATCTTCATATTGAATAATTTAATTTTCCTCTCATAACTAAACTTTAGTCCGACATATGAATTTCCATAAAAAAAAAAATTTTTTACTAATTTTAATTGATAGTATTATTTTGAAGATGTAAACATTTTTTTTCCGCATTATGGCAAAGATTAGAGATATCGATTTAGCATGAACCAACGAGACGGTTCAAATATACTTAAAAATAAGGATTTTTATAAATTTTGTTTAATGTTAACTTTGTTTAGATTTTTATCGAGTAATTTAGCATAAACCAATCAGATGGTTCAAATAACATAGAAAAAAAGATTTTACGGAAAATAAAGTTGCCCCATCCATGGTGCTCCATTCAGATTTTCCTTTATACTGGTAATTCATCTAATTTTAATTCATATATATTCTAATTTTTATTTTTATTAATTAATTTTTTTTTAATTCATAGTCTTGAAATATCACATGTTTATCTATTAATCATATCTCATATTTTTCTATCCCTCTATTTAATTAATTTCTTCTATTATACATATTAAAATAATAACAATTTCGGAATGCATTCTTATAAATCCTTATTTTATACATTCTTAATTCATATATAATAATCTATAAAAAATTTGTAAATGAAAATCTCTATGAAGACTAAATAAATATATTTAATCAACATGTCTACATGGAATCCTTTTCATTTTTCATTCATATTTTCCTAAAAACTTCGATTAGTGCTTTCTAGAAAATATATACATTGAATCAAATGTGGAATATGTAGCTAAAGAAAAGAACAAAAAAACTTGAAGATGTAAACATATTTTTTTTTCACATTTTGGCAAAAATTAGAGATATCGATTTAACATGAACTAACGAGACGGTTCAAATATACTTAAAAAGAAGGATTTTTACTAATTTTAAGTAATATTAACTTTGTTTAGATTTTATCGAGTAATTTAGCATAAACCATCGAGACGGTTCAAATAACATAAAAAAAATGATTTTTACTAATTTTACTTGGAGTGTTCATATTTTTATCGAATATTACTCAACGGATTTGAGACGAGTATGTACAGTAAAGTCACTATTTTAACAAAGATTAGAATGAACATATAGAAAAATTCTAAACAAATTTAGATTTAAAAAAATATGTAATGAATGAGTATACCCGGTCCATTATCATTTCTAATTATAAATTTAAATGCGTGAAATAATTAATTTTTTAAGTTTGATTAATAATTAACGGTGAACAATATCATAACTTTTAAATAAGATATAATTTTTTTAATATATACATATAAATTAAAATATAAAGTTATTTTCCGTCGAATTCCGACGAGTTACCTACTAGTCAAAGGTTAAAAAGAAAAGGAAAGAGAAGGATCGACTGAGAGTAAATTAAAATAGAAATTAACTTAATTTTTGTATAATAAAATTTTTAGTATAAGAAATTAAATAAACATAATTAATATCCATTACGAGCAGTAGTATGCTATTTATTGATTAATACCCCTCCTTCAATTTCTTCTATTTTCTTTTACTATAAAAAAAGGGCCCATAAATGTGTATATATATGTATATGTCATATGTAAATTACTTTATTTTGTATCTTGAAATCATTATAATTTTTTTATTTTAAATCCATTTTTAACATATTATATATCAAATTAAAGATCATTATGTCTTCTTTAATTCAAGATGTGTATTAAATATATTATATTTAGTAAATACGCAAGAAAATTGCAAAATTAAGAAATGGGTGAATTTTAAATTTTAAAGAGAGAGAAGGGGGAGAGAAAAAGAACTAAAGAAGTGAGAGAAAAATCATTTCCACGTGTACACAACTAATACTCTCCCCCAACCATAATTAGGTTTGCAAGATTTTATTTTAGTATTTAGCAATTATCTCAAAAATTGAATATATGAATTGCCACATGTCAACAGATTAGAGAAAAATATGCACTGCTTGGGTGCGTAGCCACTTATTTCCCGTTACTTTGTGACTTTGTGAGGGACACAAAAAAGGAGACTCAATTTCATCTATGTAAGTAGCGTACAACACCAAATTCTACATAATTGATTACTTTTCCCTTTCTATTTTGTCCATTTCAAATATTAGCAGCAGCATATACTCACAATAAAAACAATACGTACTAGTATATTATATGGGATCGAAAATCAATATACATTCATTTAAGAACAGACACACACCAGTTCAAGATAAAATAAAAAAACAAAAACAGATACTCCCTCCGTACCGCAATAAGTGGACACATTTTCATTTTGGGCTGTCCTGGGATAAGTGGCCACTTTCCTTATAAGAAAATATGTCTCTCTCACAAAAAGTTGTGGGCTTCACCACTTTCTATCTTTTTACCCTTTAAACATCCTTCTCCTTAATATCCGTGCCTCTCCTTAATACCCGTGCCGAAAAGAATGTGGTCACTTATCATGGGACGGAGGTAGTATATATGAGTTTTTCTTCTCTCACGCAAGAGCAAGAGCTGCTTTTGACCTTTGTAATCTAATGTTTTCAAATATATTTGGTGGCGGGTTTTGGCATTAGAAGCACCCGTGCCGAAAAGAATGTGGCCACTTATCATGGGACGGAGTTAGTATATATGAGTTTTTCTTCTCTCACGCAAGAGCAAGAGCTGCTTTTGACCTTTGTAATCTAATGTTTTCAAATATATTTGGTGGCGGGTTTTGGCATTAGAAGTTAATGTGTTGTGTTGAAGGAAGAGGAAGAAAGGACAAGAAGGTAATATCAAAGAAAAAGAAGACAAAAAATGGGAAACATGAGAGAGAGAGAGAGAAAATAAATGTAGCAGCTTCCCTTCGACTCCGAGGCTCACTGCTGTGTGTAATTGTTTTGTTTATAGCGATTTCTGACAATATTCTCTGCTGCCTGCTTTCCCTAGATGAGTAGATGTAGATGGGATGGGATGGGATGGGATCCCTTTTCTTTTAATTCATTTTTCATTCATGTTAGCGGATGTATTACACTACTACTTCCAATGACAACAACATTAATATCTGTCTAATGTCTGTAATTATTAGTATTATCCTAGTGATGTTGGAATCTGTGTTGTGTAATAATCTTCTTATTTATTTCTAGCTATTTTACATAAATACACTTTACTACAACACATTTCCTATTGTTTTACTACTGTACAGTGCAGTACTGCCCATTTGCATTTGCAATTGCACTTGCACTTGAATTGCTCCTCCTCATAAATCTCCCTCCCCTCCCCACTCGTAATAATTGTACTAAATAAATCCAAGCTTTGTCGATGGGGATTTTCATTTATTTATGGTGATGTCGGAAATCTTGCATTTATTGCATTCTCCAATCTCTGTTAGCTCATTTACTTAGTTTTCTTTCTTTCTTGTTTTGTACTCGCGTCGCTTCCTACTCAACAACCTTTTTCCTTCCTAGTTCCTTCCTCTCTCCTCCCTTCTCTCTCTTGCTACACTACACTAGGGTTTCATTGGGAGTGCTCCTGCGGAATGAAGCCTTCAACTGTTGCAGCCAACCATTTCTGTAAGTGATCTCGAGCTTTTTCTTTCCTCCCCCAGTGAAAAGATTCTTTTTTTAGAAAGAAAAGATTACTTTTTTCTTTTTTCTCATTTTACTTCTTGTCTTCGTTTTGAGAGATTTGGAGGATCAAGATGTTTGATGAGTTGAAAAGGAAATGTTATTCGTATCTAGCATTTGTTTCCGTCTAATCAATTATTTTTGTCAATTAGTAGTTTCTTTCATTTTATTATATTCATAAACAAGTCAGTCCCCTCCCAGGTTTATATTCTTCTTTGATGGTGACTTCCTGTTTGCAAAGATTAAATTTTTTTTAACCCTCGTTTACAAAGATTGCATTTTTTTAAAGCTCTGGATAATAATAAAAATAAATTCTGCGAGATCTGATGATTAATGCATGATACTTGTGTTAGTTGAATCACTGAATGGGAATTCATTATTGAATGTGATGTAAATTTTAATGAAATGCAGGGTATATTGAATTCCTTTTACCAATGAAGTGATTAGTGATGTATTTGTGGTGTTCCCGTGAAAAATAACAGGAAGGAGAAGGTATTGGAACGCGACAAAACTGTTTATGGTTGATGGATTTCTTCAAACTGAAGAAGTTTAGGAATGCTCACAAGCCTAATCCCAACAATGCCGCGCAAGATCAGCCGGTGCCTCAGCCGGAGGAGCCCAAGAATGAATGTGGAGATGTATTGGGTAAATCAGTTAGTGTTGATTCAAACAATCCTGAAATGGAGGACGATGACGATGATTTCATCACGAATGAGGTGAAAAGGAGGCTGAAAGAGCTGAGGAGAAACAGCTTCATGGTATTGATACCTGAGGAAACCACTCCAGCAGACGAGGAAGAAGAAGAGGAAGAGGGGGAAACAAGCTCCAGTGAATGGAGGGATGTTGAAGCAGAAGGGCGGCAGTTCTGGTCCGGTTTTGATGCTGTGTATGATATATACTGTGAGCGCATGTTGTTTTTTGATCGCTCGAGCTCTCAGCAGCTGCAGGAATTTGGTAAGTTTTATTATAAGTCTAAAGGTGTTTCCTTTGTTTGTGGTTTGTGATACTTTGCCTTAAAGTTTTTGTTATTTTTCTCATTGCTTGTGTCGAGGATTGTTAGTACATATTAACTTGCTATAATAAGATGGGAGAGAAACGGGCAAATTTAACGGGTAACTTTTCTCAGTGTAATTAATTTTGAGAGGCGAGTTCACACATGTATTTCAACGATCCAATCTTTTGATCCATAATTAATGAGTCGTATCTTCCCTGAGCAGCGATTTTGAGATCCTTGTTGGCTTAACAAATAACAATCTAAGCTTTAAGAAAATGCTAGAACCAAGTATTAGTGTATGCATGCATCTTATGAGATTCTGAAAGTACCTCATGATGCATCAACGGGGTTGAAATGGAAGTTTAATACTATTCTGGGCACAATAGCCAAGTTAGGATCATGTGGAATATCATGGCATTATTACCGAATTGATAAGTCTTGGAGAGTATTTTATGGTCTAGTTACATATACATATACTTGTCATAACTGGTGCTCAATTCTAGGTTAACATCGGATGCAAAATGAAATTGGAGTTTTAGTACCCTGGTTTCTAGACTAGTGAGGAAAGCCAACATTTGAATAGTGCATGGAGATATTGTGGTTGAGTGTAGAAAAAGACCATTTTCGTCATGGATTCATTGGGTGGCACTCTTTGCTCTGTTTTGTCTCTTAGATTTACCAAAGAATATCATAGTTGCATCTTCTCATTAGGTTTGCTCGATCATATTCAAAGAAGTGACTAGTGAGCTCTCTGTGCTCTTTTTCTACGACACAAAGAGGAATTGGCTTTCGAAACTGCTACATGTACTGCTTCTTTTCAAAATCAACTTTAACAGATGGGCTTCTGTGTTCTGCCAGAATGAAAATATGATAACCAATTTTCATAGGAACGCGTACATGTTTGCAAAGACGACAGTCTAGATTCTTTGTTGGAGTGACATGGTTGTAAACTAGAAGTTTAGGCGGGTGTTGTTAAAAGGTATCCATATTTTCTATGAGCATATCTCTGAATGAAACTGATGTGGAACACCAGTTGATAATTTGTTTCATTACGTTTGCTCTAAAAATGCCACCTTGTAGTGATGATTCTTGCATTGGCAATTCCATTGATTGAAATTTGAAAATTTGTTTGATTATATGCACTTTGAAGCTCAAAATCATTCATGCAGGTTCTCATGTACCACCTTCAACACCATCCCCAAAGTCGGCTTCTAAAAAGCTTGCTTCTCCCCTCGCATGCCTTTCCTTGAGGAAATTTGAGCCACCCGAAGAGGAAACTGAGCAGTTGCAACAGCAACCAGTTAACGACCCATATAAGGATCTAGAAACTGCGTATGTAGCTCAAATGTGCTTGACATGGGAGGCACTTCACTGCCAATACACACAGCTGAGTCAGAAAATATCTGGCCAACCTAATAGTCCCACCTCTTACAACCAGAGTGCCCAACAGTTTCAACAGTTTCAAGTCTTATTGCAGAGGTTCATTGAAAACGAACCTTTTGAGCATGGCTCAAGGCCCGAAATCTTTGCTCGAATAAGAAAATCTTTACCCAAACTGCTCCAGGTTCCAAAGATCCAAGGTATGCTACGCATGGAAGTAATGCAACTCTAACTTGAATCTTGTTTGCAACCAATTTTGATTTCTAAAGTGCTTGTTTATGGTTTTAGCGTCTGACGAGAGATCCACAGAAGAAGAGGCATCGGATGTAAAGGTTCACGCGACAGATGTCCTGAGAGTAATCGAGTGCTCTATCTTGAGTTTTCGCCATTTTGTTAAGATGGACAAGAAAAAATCTGGCGGTGTGCGTAGTATATTTGGAAGTCAGAACCAGATGGCTACGCCTGTTCAACAGGTTCAATCTTCTCTTGACAAGGTATGTACAGTACAACTAACTACTGCTTCTCACTCACTCTCTCTCTCTCTCTCTTACACACACACGCAGTAGCTAGGGTGGTTTAATTACTAGTTATGAGTGTAAATTGTGAAAACAAACGTGCATGCATGCAGAAAGCAATGAAACTGAAGGAGCTATGGAAGAGGAGCAAGAGCTATAAGAAGAAATCATGGCCAAGTACAGGAGAAGATGTGGAGATGCTGCTAGGACTTATCGATGTCAAAGTGGTGTCGAGGGCTCTACGAATGATGAGAATAAGCAAAGAGCAGCTGTTTTGGTGTGAAGAAAAGATGAAGAAACTGGGATTATCTGATGCCAAGCTGCTGCACAGAGATCCATCACCCACCCTTTTCCCTTGTTAGATTAGACTAATTAGACAAAACTTATTGTATTCAACTTCATCGTTTAATGGATTGTGGTAAATGGTAATACAGTACCTTTTTTTCTAGATGATGCAGCCTCGACTACTCGGGTGAGATTTGAATTCATGACTTTTTTAGTTATGAGATCGTAACTTCACCGACTAGACTGAAAGTGCATTTTTTATTTTTATTTTTATTTTTGCTGTGAAGTTGATGATTTAGTTGTCGTAGGTTTCAGTTTCAGGTGGGCCTGGGGGCAAACAACATTAACATAGACATTAAGAGAGGAATGAAATGAATATATGGATTGTTTGTATTGTATGGAAGTCAATGCAATCCAAATCCAAACACCAATGAATATATATAATAATGTTAGATAATGGGGTTTCTTGATTGGTAAGGTATTAGGTAAACATAACACGCAAATGTAATCCAATATTAGTTTATTACCCCTACAAATACAAATATTTTAATACGACTTGCGCTTTATTCCTATTTCTTCTATGCAAGTAGCTGGTGTTTGAATTATAAAATTAAAACTTCAGATATTTAAATAATAAAAATTAAAATTGTAATCTTTTGTTGTCTTTCTTTAACAGACAATCAATAATATTTGTTACTATTATGTAATTTCAGTTTCATACTCTTAAACGAAAATATGTTTTTATTGCATCTATAGAGTGGCCATTGGCTTAAAACTTGATGTAAATATTTCATGTTGATATCCAGCTCCTTAAGATATAAAATAAAAACATTTTCAACAATAAAATGAGTAGTATTTTCAAAATTTGAACCTTCTCTTTTTGTCATGAGTTTTATTTAAGGGAATATTGAAAATGAAACAAATAAAAAAAAAGGTAGAATTATCAACAATCATTAAAACAACCATTTTTAGATGAAACAAACCAACATCATATGATTCATATGCACATGTATATTGTGATTGTGAGTGTGAGCAAGGAAATTCTACAGTTGAATATTCAAATTTGTTGATTGATGATTATGAAAGAAAAATGGGGTGATTTTTAGAAATTGGAAGCAACAGTATATATGTATATGTACGTATATGTATGTATCATCAATTCATCATCATCTAGTCTATTCTTCTCTCCGGAGTCAACAGTCTTATTACACCTCTTCTTCTACTATTTATCTTTTACCTTTAAAATCGAAATTATTAATAATACAAAACAAAAGAAAAACAAGAAAAAGAAAAAAAAAAACAAAAACAAAAACAAAAACAAAAAAGTGTAGTCTGTAGACACGGTGGTGGGTTCAGGAAGCGACATATGTATTTTAAACTGCTCTTTTATTTCTGGGTTTGGGTTTTCTCATTTCTTTCTAAACATTTCTTCTTCTGGGGTTTTGAATTTTGGGTATTTTTTTTATTCTACTGTTGATCGGAGTTGGGTCTCTAATTCAACAGGGTGAGTTTTTTCATGTTTGACCTCGCTTCATCTTATCATATATGCTTGTAATTGAAAAGCCTTCTCTTTTACTCTATGCTTATTCAGTCTTGTTTTCCACCGAATTCTTGCATTTTTGCCTTTCTTTTTTGTTATATTTTTTGGTGGATGCTGGTTTAGCTCATAGTGGGTATGGTTTTTGTTTTGCTAGAATTCTTGCTCAAGGTCTCAAGCTCCTGGCTTTTCTACGAGTAATTCTTTGTTGGGGTGTGTGTGTGTGTGCGCGTGTGTTTTCATCCCTTAGATATAGTCAAAGGTACTATCTTTAGAATCACAGCTCAATTATGTTTTGATCCTGATGACTGTCTTACTGAAGCAGTCTTTCACCATGAAATAGGTGCTGGTATGTGGGGTGAAGAATTAGAATTAGAATGATCTCCCTATATTTTCTTTATCGATGAACATGATTTAAGCAGCATGGAGTCTTGTTATATCCTTTTATGTTCAATTATGGTTATTGTTTTTGTCATATATGAATGATTATTATTATTATTATTATTATTATTATTATTATTATTATTATTATTATTGTCCTCAGCTGCAGCTTTCAATTTTTGGACAGTCTTGACTCCTCAAGTTTTATACTAGCTCATTGTTGTTCTTGCTTAGTTCAATTTCATTTTATTTGTTTCTCTTCTGGTAAAAAATTTAATCCATAGACTTACCGCAACATTTTTGCTGCCTAATTAAAAGAAATGTGAAAATCAGTGTTGCTTAACAAGAGGCGATCATCATTAACAAAGCTGCTATGGCGACGGAAAACCCTATGAGAATTGTGGATAGTGGTGGAGCTGGGAAGTGGTCACCATCCCGGGGCACTACTTCCTTCGCTTCAGCTAGTGCGGTAACTGATGAACTTGGATTGCTGCTTAGAGGACATACTATTGATAGAAACCGAAGTAACATTGCTCCCAACCGCAGTGGTAGTGCACCTCCAAGCATCGAGGGCTCTTTTGCAGCTTTTGGTGATCTCATAAATAAGCAGCCGCTAGAGAATTCCCAGTTTGAGGGTCTGCAGCAAGATGATCCTCTGTATTCAACATATTTAAATAGAGAGTTGAATGCGAGGACTCATCCCCATACTATTACGAGGAGCAACGTGCACCTTGCACGACAGGGTGGGGTTTCAGGTGGCAATAACTGGAGATTATCATCTGGAGATGCTCATGGAAGTGGATCTCCGTATGTTCCTGGAAGTTCTCTTTCCACTCACGAGGAGGAGCCCGAAGGTGACAGATCACCCAAGGGAGCTTCAGATGATGGAGCAGATAGTAGTATCTTGCTTGAACACAACACACTGTCATCCATTGGTCGTCATAAAAGCTTGGTTGATCTTATACAGGTATTAAATGCGTCTGGTGAATTATCTGCTTTCGTTGAATTAATAATGATCAGCGATCATTGTCAGATCTATGACACAGCCTATGAAATGTATCAAGGAACCAAATAGAACTCTTTTGTTATCATTTGTACTCCAATTTTTTCAGGAGGATTTCCCCCGAACACCTTCACCAATATTTAGCCAGAATCTTTCTTCAGGCCATGTTGAAGAACCATTTAATCATGATATTCAGAACCTGACGTTGGAATCCTTGTCCATCGAAGCTTCAAAACCACCTGAACTAAATTCAGGTATGGGTTCTAGTAGTAAGATTGATTTTCCTCGGGGGTCAGTATCATCAAAGGAACCGCCAGCAGCTTCAGTACCAATAAATTCTTCCCTTAACACCTCAGGAGGGTCTACTGCCCAGCAGAAGGATGAACTGACTCGTAAGGATGCTTATTTTGCTAGTGATTTTGTGAGCGTTGGTAATACGGAATCAGATGCTTCTAAAAGCGTTGATAGAGTGGAGAGTGATCAAGACAAGCAGGGAGTAGAATATGATGAGCTGGATGAATTACATGTACAAAGTACTCATTCTCAGCACACTGCAGGTTACCATGTTCCCGGATCGCAAGTACAAGGAACTGGTCCACAATCATTCAACAATTACTTAGCTCCACAAGGCCATGTCGAGGTTACCTCCGTTGGGATGCAGCCACTTCTTCATTCTCCAGGGGCCCACCCTCCTCTATATGCAACTACTGCAGCTTACATGGCTCCAGCAAATTCATTTTATAATAATTTCAATACATCTGGTTTATATACTCCACAATACAGTGGATATGCTATGGGTTCTTCATATCTGCCCCATTACTTGCCTGGATATCCACCTCATACGGGTTTTCCTTTTCATTTTAACGCCAATTCGGGACAGAGTTTTGGTGGCCAAAGTGCTGGGGTTCCCATTGGGGAAAACATTTCCAAAGGGTCTGTTGTGCAGAACTTGAACAGGTTCTATGGCCAACCTGGACTGACAATTCAGCCCCCCTTTCCGGATCCTCTTTCAATGCAATATTTCCAAGGGGTTGTGCAAGATCCGTATGGTGCCTCTCTGCAATATAACCAGTTGCCTTCACCAGGTACGATTAGCAGACCAGTTGATTCATTTACTTTACTAAATATTCCAACTACTGCTACTCATACAGGTGATCAGAAATTCCAGCTACCCCCTAGTGGAAGCATCGGCATTCCAAGTCCAAGGAAAATGGGGATACCGAGTAGTAGTTACCTCAGTAGTCCTACAAGTCTAGGATTTGTGCCTCAGTTTCGGTCAACACCTCTTGGCAGTCCAGTGATGCCAGATTCTCCAGTTGGAGGCCCTAATTCATTGGGAAAACGATATGATGCTGGGTTTTCTCAAAACACAGTAAAAAATGTTGGTAGTTATCCTAGATGGCAAGGACAAAGGGGAGCTGATGTTATTAATGACCATAGGAAGCATTCTTTTCTTGAAGAACTGAAAGCTAGCAGTGCTCGAAGAATTGATCTCTCTGACATTGTAGGCCGTATTGTTGAATTCAGGTAGGTGGTTATTTTTGTTTATCCTTTTAATGGGGCTCGACTATCATTGTCAATGAATAAAATCATTTAACATGCATTGTAATTTCAGTGTCGATCAGCATGGGAGTCGCTTTATACAACAAAAGTTGGAAAATTGTAGTATTGAAGAGAAGGAGTTGGTTTTCAGGGAAGTTCTTCCTCATGCACCAAAATTGATGACTGATGTCTTCGGGAACTATGTTATTCAGAAGGTGGGATTCTCAGTTTCTCGTATTCAAATTGTACATTTTTGCTTCTCCACGACTCATGTGTAGCTGTACTGCATAATGGTGTTTGCAGTTCTTTGAACATGGAACTTATGAGCAGAGGAAGGAACTTGCAAGTCAACTATCAAGGCAGATGCTGCCATTAAGTTTGCAAATGTATGGTTGCCGTGTAATTCAAAAGGTCTGTGCAAGGTCTTATCTTCTTATACTAAATGGTTTGCTTTCTTCACTTTAGCACATATATTAAGGTTCCCCTTTCTTTTTGTCTTCTTCACGACCTTGGCATTCTGTTATTAATCTTGGTACTCTAGAAATTCATTTACTATAGTTTTTAGTGGTCTCCATATTTTTCTAGAATATGCAGAGGAATACTTTTCTCTGCCCTTCTAATGATTTTGACTAAGTATTTTCTCCTGAATTTGTAACCTTTTCCAAGTCTCTTACCCATGGAGCACCCCTTAATCGTAGCATCCTGGACAAGATTCAACCTTTGCCGATTTTTTCCCAAAATAATTGGCATGCTCTCCAGTAAAATGCTTAGACATATGACTACTGAGTGATTTGGTTGTTGTGCTGGTACTCCTATAATCTATATATTTGGTTTGTAATGCATTTTTGTTTGTTTTCTTCCCTTGAAATACTCAGTTCATTCTCCTACAAACATTGGTTGGTGTCCGAGCTCCCAATAAAACCAATTCTCCTGATAGTTTTTATTTGGGAATGGTGACTAGTTATGCCTGGTTGATATGCATCTTATGAATGTAAACTCGCTTGGTTCTTATTTTGATTGTGGATACACTTTAGGCACTAGAGGTTATTGAAGTTGATCAAAAGACAGAACTTGTGCTCGAACTTGATGGGCATGTGATGAGATGCGTACGAGATCAAAATGGAAATCATGTCATACAAAAATGTATTGAATGCGTGCCTGCAGAAAAAATTGAGTTTGTCATCTCGGCCTTCCGGGGCCAAGTAGCTTCACTATCAACTCATCCATATGGTTGCCGTGTCATTCAGGTACCAGTGTTTTCTCGGGGTTAAGTGCTCTGATATATCATAATTTCTTCTATATGTTCTGGTCGACCATTTCATTATATTAAACTGTACAGTGTTAAATCCATTAAAAAGCTGGCTGGTTTGCTTGTTCAATCCCCTATTCGCGCAGACTAGTGAGGGAAGATAAGAAAACGTGAAAGATATTGACTTTTCTTTTACTTCAAATACTACGTGCAACTCACCTAGAAGCACCACCATAACTGCAACTTTTTTTTGGGTCTTGATAATTTGTTACTATCATCGATTCTACAGATTAAAGCTTTCTCATTTTAGTGTTTCTGCCCCAAAGAAAGGTTGGGGCAGATCTGCCTCTCGAGCTAAATGTTAGGGTTTTCTGCAACTTAGCCCTATAATTTATGATACTTGGAAAACGTGGAAATTAAATTTATCTGTTTGTTTATAGATTCCAGATGCCAATTGACATTATAACAGGTGCCATGGAATACGTTAACCATAATCAATAAATATATTCTTGCTCTTGTGAAAAAATTGATAATTGAATCTCCCCAACTCTGCTTGCAGAGAGTTTTGGAGCATTGTTCGGATGACTTACGATGTCGTCCAATAGTGGATGAGATAATGGAATCTGCATATGATCTTGCGCATGATCAGTATGGTAACTATGTTACGCAGGTATGTCTTCTGTTGCGGACCAACTTCCTACCACGTGTATGATATCACTTATATACCGTATCAAAATTTGTGGTTAACTAGTCACCTCATGTTTATTCCTAGCAATTTAGTATGGAAAACCATGTTATTTTTCATGTTAATATATGGCACTAAAACTGGTGTAAAGCTTTGGAACTGATCCAACATTTGAGGTCGAGAAAATATTTCGACCCATATCTTTTTTGTCCCATTTCTTATATCCCTTGAATTCCAACACAAACACTTTGGTTTACTGTTACAGCATGTACTGGAGAGGGGAAAACCATTTGAGCGGAGTCAAATAATCAACAAATTGTCTGGGAGAATTGTACCGTTGAGCCAGCATAAGTATGCATCAAACGTGGTTGAGAAATGCCTCGAATACGGTGACTCTGCTGAATGTGAACGCTTGATTGATGAGATTCTTGCACAGCCTGATGATGGCGACAATTTATTGGTAAGAAAGACGGTTTTAATCAGCCTTTACAATTTGTTGTGTAGATTTAATCACCCTTTTGAAGGTAAAAGAGCATTTGGAACCTCTGCTAGTGTTACATTGTTTATTCTTTCGTTTGTGTGACGGTCGCGCCCACATTATGCTGAAATGTCTGTCGTATAGTATTTTTTATGTTGCGAGAGAGATTATGATAAATCTTAATATCTGTCCTTTTATCTCTAAAAGTTGGTATTTGTGTTGCTTTTAATGCACGTGCTCCTCTGCTGACGAACTTTGTATTCAGACAATGATGAAGGATCAGTATGCGAATTATGTGGTCCAGAAGATTATTGATATTAGCAACGAGAAGCAGCGAGAGAGATTGCTCGACTGTATCCAGCTGCATCTCGTTGCTTTAAAGAAATATACTTATGGGAAACACATAGTTGCTCGATTTGAACAATTGACTGGCGAAGGTATGGAATGATAGATCTTTTCTGCCCCTTCTCTCTCTCTTGTGGAAGTGTTTATGCTGCTGCAAAGTTACTGGTTCCCGAATGTCGTTGCATTCTGTTCTCTTATAGGGTGATTAATGTGATATGCAGATAATGGATCTTCCGAGGCATAGACTTTCTTAAAAGCCCGGGGGCGTTGTCTACAGCGAGCCAAGGAAGTCTATTCTATGTGGAAATGAGCTCCAAGTGTTGCTGAACGCTCATAATTAAGTTACACAGTAATATATTTTTAGGAAGGATGACAATGCAATGCTTGTAGATATACATTTGCTTGCAGTATGGTAGTATATATTTGAAATTGAAATGTATGTGTTGTACAAATTCTAAGTTGATTGCATGAGTTATTCATAGTTATATCATATGTAGCCTCAATTTATCTCGTGTTAATTCAACTGTGCAATAATCTTTGGCTTTACTATATTAAAACCATAAACAAAATTGGGGCGCATTGTTAGGCTTAACATTAGCTCTCTCTCTCTCTCTCTCTCTCTCTCTCTCAGACACAGACAGAGCCTAGCTCTTCAAGACTAAATTGCTCATGAATGCATAATGTTTTGCATCTAACCAAAACTTTTATCAGTCAAGCTCCCACTTCCGTTTTTATCAGTCAATTAACTCGTACGCAGGCGCGTACCAATCTTCCCATGCGCGAAAACAAGTCTCTGGAAGATCGTTCGTTGTGTTTTCAAGAGGGACGCCTTTCAACGAGCAATACGTCTTTCCAAGCTTCGTAGAACATCCATGTGATACCGGAGGAAGGCATGACCTTCAAGCAGCTGGCTGCCCAGCCTCGGTAGAGTCCTCTGACGCCCTCGTCTCTCAAGACTTCTGAAAGTGCAGCCGCCATGTTTGGCGGGCATTTCCCGTGCAGAGCTCCCACCATTAACCGCTTTCTTGCCACCTCCAAAGGGTAACTGATGGTGCTTGCTGTCAACCCTGAAATGTTTCAAATTAAATCTCATCATTTAAACATAGGGAAACACGTTTTTTGTTCCACACAACACAGAGAGAAGAGAAAAGAAGAGAAGAAAACTTTGTTTTAATAACGATCAAAACTAAAATGCTCAAGAATTACCAGAAAGCGCCCCAAATAAGAGCATCTCAACACGAGTTAAAGAATCTCTTTTCTTTGCTAAACAATATGATTTCTTCATCGTTTCGTACATGAAATAATAACATGTACTGTAAGGGAGCATGCCCATCAATGTGGGCGACAACCCCGAGTATAGACCCCCAATCCCTCCTTCCTTGTATATCTTGTGTACTGCAATACTTAGGTTGGGATATATATCAGGACTCACTGTCAATCTGTCCTGTATAACACCCAAGGAAACACAACACAGATTAACAATACTAATACAGGTCAAAATCCATCAGTCAGAAACCGGGGAGGTAGATTTCGTGCATACCTTAAAGACTTCAAGGGGATGACAGGCAAGGGTGCTAACAATTCCTGCAGCGGCACCAGCAACTGCAACGGGAGACAACCACGACAGAGAAAAATTGATATTGACATGGCCAATTTGCAAACTCGGGCCTTCATCCTGCTTCCATTTCTCCTGTGCTGAAGTCATTGCTCGCTTCACATATTCAAATGTTCCAAGTTCAATTGCCTGTGTGGGAACTATGCGCAGCATATTTATTGCATTCCCAGCCCAAAGCCCCTGCCAACCCTGTTTTTCAATAATTTGAACGAAACTGCCATAAATGTTTTTGGACCCAACACCGACCACCATTCTTGTCCTGCATGTTTCAATTATCACATCAGACAAGAAAAAGAAGATGCTAAGATACCACATGATCCGCAAAAGTAAAGCCAAAATTCCAAAATAGCAAAATTAATGCACGATTTTCAGGAATTTACATGGTTAGCATTTAAAAGTGATCCAATTCCTAGCAATTGTAGTAACTAATCCAAGAAACTATTTTTCAGAACCCACAAGCATCATCAGGTAAGATCAAAATCTGGATTCTAGAACAGAAGACTGTAGTTCAAGTATAAACAAAGCTTAGTGAAAAAGAGAAAACTTCCACAAACTTAATAAGCAAGACTACGTGAATAGATATCAGGTCTGTTGGCAAAAGATATTTTGTCTGAAAAAGGTAAAAAACTCTCAAGTATGGAGAGTGTAAAGTTTTTTCGAGCATTCCAACATACTAATAACGTATGTGTAAAGTTTTTTCGAGCATTCCAACATACTAATAACGTATGAGAAACGGCTTTATATATGCAGCATGCATATAAGTCTGCAATAATAAATCAAACTAACCCCAATTCTCTCGTTGCAAGAAGAAAACATAAACACTTCAAACATTAAATAATAGAAGTTCATATGAAACCAAACCCTTAAAATGGACCGTCAGTGAAAAATATTACATCATCAAGAAGCATACAAGAGATGGGACGGCATTTTAGAAGTGACTTGCAAAACAGATTAGCAGAAACCAACCGGATGGTCTCAAGAGGGGCAAGAATAGCTTTCGTCATGGCCCCGGCCAACGCCCCACTGAGGAACTCGCCCACTTCTCTGTTTCTAAAAATATCCTGAAAGAAATAAAAAAAATTAATCTTTTAAGACGACGCAACATCTTCTCAGTCTTAGGACGGCTGCTACCCATAATTTAAACTAAATATATTTTATACATACAGTTTTTCAAAAGTTATAATTCCAAGCTTCATTCTTTACAAAGAGAGTTTCAAGAAATGAACAATCCAAAAGGGATGGCATAAAATTCCAGAATATACCCAGCCCATGTAGTGGAATGCAGCTTAATCAATGAATAATTGAACAAAAAGCAAGAGAAGATAAAAAAACATTAAAAAAATAAAATAAAGAAGTAAAAAGAGAAAAGGGACCTGGCATGCTCGTCCGATATCAGGAAGCATGAGGTGCGGATGAGCGGGCTTCTTATGAAGTTGCAGCTGAAGTTGTTGAAGCTCCTCCTTGGGCGCCATCACCACTCCGTAAACATCTTCCATGACGCAGTAGCTCTTCTTCTGCGACTCAGATTCAAGCGCCATTGTTACAGACTCAACAAACAAGAAAAATTCAGTTCAACAAGCAGATGACGAATTTCGAAACGTGGGCGTGGGCTAATTTAATACTACAAGTCTCTTACTTGCGCTGTATGTGGGGGTGTGAAACGAAAGAAGCGGAGCACGTGATTTAATTAATAAGCAAGTATGAAAAAGGTGGGAGAGAAAGAATGAGATGTTGATGAGAAATTAAAGGCAGAAAAGTAGAGAGAGAGAGAGAGAGACGTACCTGAGTCTGGGCCGGAGTCTTTTGGATCATCTGCCTGCCCTGCCCTGCCCACCAAGTAGGAAAAACTCTCCCGCCTTCTTAGCCTAACCTAGACTGAGATATTTATGCCGGAAAGGTGTTTGTTGTTTTGCCACAACCAAAAAGTAAAAACGAAGTGGGAAAAATTCTCTTTTGTTTTGAATTGAATGTTGGGAGCGGTGAGGGAGAGAATCAAAATTTGGGGAAGAAATAACAAAGTAATAGTAGTAATAAAAAAATCTAACAGAAATAGAGGCGCGCGCACTCGAGTCTATCTAGGGTTTATTGCCCCCTTGAATTGCTCAATCATCCACTCAAATTCATCTCTTCCTTTTTCTTCTGCATAAAATTTTTACTCTGCTGGTCTGGGGTGGGGTACCCTTTTTTTCAGCTGTTACTTTTATTTTCTACTGGACTAGATAAATATATTTGTGTAATATTTTTCACATTTTCTTAAGTATGGAGTTATTTTAATTGTTATTTTTATGATATTGAGTTGTACATGTGTATTGGCATATAACCCAATTTTTTAACAAAATACTTAGTGAGGATTGAATCAAATTCTATAGGGTAAGTTTGGTTTGCTTGATAAGGAGTGATTGATAATATAATCTCATCTAATCACATGTTTGGTTTGAATGATGAACTGTGATGAATAACTAGACACATGCTTCAATCATTCAAATGGTTGATAACTTATCATCCCAAATTTGGATTGATTATTAATCTTTGTCTAATTCATGATGCAAAATTTAAAAATAACCACACATAAAAACACACACTGCACACAATAGCACACACACTTACACACACAACACACAATAGCACACACACTCACATAGTCCTTCAATTATTCTACACTACAATCAAGCAATCCAAACATAAGACTAATAATCTAAATAATCACATCCTACACTATCCTATCAAACATTATCTATCACATCCATCAAACCAATCGTTGCCCCCATAGAGTATGTCTTCTGTATACATATAGGGGTGAACATTCGGATATTCGGTTCGGTTATTATATAAAAAATAACAAAACTAATATTTCGTTTTTTTCAAATCCATATCCGAACCGAATCCGAAATTATTTCGGTGACTGAACAGAAATATCCGAAATAACTCAATTGTTATTTCGGTTAATTCGGTTTTTTCACTTTTTTTTTCTAAAACAGTTTTCCTACATTTTTTATATTCATCCAAACCATTGAAAACTAGAAAAATTGAGCATGTCAATAAACATGAAAAATAATCACCACCAACAACAAATAAAGTTTCAAATCTTCACATAACACCAAACCACCAACAACAGAATAAAAATAATCCAACAAATAGTTAAATTAAAAATCCAAGTACCAACAAAAACTAATAAAAGTTCAATAATCAATATCTTCCAACAAATACTAGAGCACGGACATGTTAATAGCTTTCAATTTAGAGTAGTATTCAATATTTTAATTTTAATAAATTAAATATAAATTTAAAAATATAAATAGTATATATATAACCGAAATCCGAAATCTTAAAATTTTGAAATCCGAATTGACCGAAATATCCGAAATAACCGAACTGAAATTAATTTTCGGTTTCGATTCGATTTTCGGAACAATTTGCTCACCCCTATATACATATAAGACATCCACTGATTAGATGTTACCCAAAAGACTTAACAATACTATCTTCTAAATATATGTTTTGCACGTTGAGATTATTTTATCATCTACATTTTATTTTGATAAAAACAATGTGTTCATAGCATTGTAATTGAGTCAAGAGCTTCTAATACAATTTAACATCACCAAATAAAATTTTATTTTGAGTATTTAAAATTTATTTAAAAAACTATATATAAGTATTGTTCCAAAAAGTAGCGGAAGCATGCATATTCACAGGAATCGATCGAGTTAAATAGATCTTATGCAATAGAAAATAATACTCATTTTGTTCGAAAATTTCCATTTAATCACATAATGACATAACTATCACGAGTAGGAAGTGTAATGTCCAAGTCCAATAGCCCAATAAGTGTAAGGTCCATAACCGGAAACAATCAGAGGCAAGTTGTCAAATGGGCTTGCTCAGCCCAAGCCCGTGATGGGCCGGCTCAGGCGGCCCGATTTAAAAATCATGAGTGTTTTAGCTGGGCCTCCACGTTGAAGCGAGCTAGCCTATTTTGCAGCCCATGCATAGGCCCAATCTTTGCACTAAATGGCCATCTAGTTAGAGGTGTTCATCGGAACCGGAATCGGAGGAATTGAACGGTTCCAGAACCGGAACCGGTGCCTCTGGTTTGGTTTAGAATCGGAATCGGTGCTTCCGACGGTTCGATTCTGGTTTCAAACTTTCGGAACCGGAACCGGAACCGGGAACCATTTTTTTTACACTACTATTTTTAAATGTGATTTTTTGTGTGTATAGAAATGAAATATTAGGTGACAATATTAGCTTATTACTATCCTAGACGAACACTCTTTTTCCTATTTTGGTGTTTTCCTATTGGGTTTTTAATGAGGCTCGGCCCTTGAGTGATCAAATCATATTATCTTCAAGGGTTTGAGGTTGTTTACGAAGTCATCAATAATTTCTACTTTGTTTTAGTTTTTCATTGCAAATAACTCTTGCCCACAACTTATCGAATATACACAAAAATATTTGAAAAATAGAAAATAAAAATTCCGGTTCGGAACCGGCGGAACCAAACTGATACTGAACCGGAACCGTCCGGTTCCAGAACCGAACCGGAACCTAAGTGACCAACGGTTAGGTTCCGGTTCCACCCACTTGGAATCGGGAACCGACTGTTCAGTTCAGGTTCGGAACCGAACCGAACCGAACCGTTGGCCACCTCTACCTCTAGTGGGTCTATTCTCATCTAAAAGCCCGCCCCAAGCCCGATCCACTCCATTCATGGGCTTGTACCGAGCTGGGCCTTAAGGCTGGTGGGCCTGGATCGGCCCAATGACAGGTATAAATAATCTTCATTATTTTTTTCATACCTGAAATTAGTAAAAATAAAAATAAAAAATATTATGTATTTCGGATTTATTCGGTTCTTAAATCACCGATTCGAACCGATTCAAAAATCTGAATTTAAAGAAAACTAAATACAATCCAATTAAAAAACAAAAAAAAAACCGAACAAAAATTCATATTTCAATTTAATTCGATTCGCATATTCGGATTTCGATTATTTTGCTCACCCATTTTGAAGATTAATTAAGTACTCGTGTACTTTCTATTAACAAAAACTACGAAGCATTAGCGACTAAAATAAAGTAATAACCGGAAAAACCCCGCGCCAGTGAGAAGGGGGGAGGGAGAGGGAGTTCCGCCGCGGATGATTTGATTTGATTGGATTGTCTTGTTCCATTTCGCGGGAAAAAGGAAAGCCCTAATTCTTTGAATCGGAAAAATGGCTAAGAAAGTCGCCCATAGCAGGAAAGAGCTGTTGCAGCGATGGAGTGTTATCGAGCAAGAAGACGACGACGACGATACCGCCATTTCTTCCGTCAAACACCGTCGTCTCCGCCATCTCAAAGAACAATGGTAGTTGTTGTTCCCTTTCGCTTCTGCTCCCCTCCCTCCCTCCCTCCCACCATTTCTTTTTTCTTCTTCACATTTTGCCGTCAATCAATGGACTCCGATTACCATTGCGCTCGCCTTTCTTTTTGGGAGGAACAATTTTCGCAATCGAGCACAATATATGACAAGTTGTTATTCAATAACTGTTACTCATATTGCATAGTAGCATTCGAGTATAAAGATGCGTAGCAATTAAATTCCGTGTTAACTGACAATGCTCCATGTCCAGGTTTTCAGACGCTTTCAACTTATTGATACATTTGCCAAAAGACGATCACGTTTGGTGTGGTTATTGGGATCTGATGGGGCCTCTTCTCGAGACATTTTACAATTATCCCAAGGACGAAACCCAAGATTCTCCTCTCAAGCTTCTATGGAAAAGAGTTTCTGGAGAGATGAGAGGCTGCACTTTGTGCATTCACCAGCATCATCAAGCACAAGAGATGTATCAAAACGAATACGAGCAAAGCTGTATCGGTCCCCTACTTGATGTGCTACGTGTGCTTGATGAAGAGCGGATAACCATGCACCTCAAGGATCTTAATGATAGAATAGTAAGAGGGGTGTACGACGAGTCACGTGATTATGGAGAAGTTGTTAGTATTATGTTCGAGGTATCTGTCTATTCATACTCCATCCATCTTGCTTTTCCATTTTCTTTTTATGTCATTTTATAGTCTAAATATGGTGTGGAGTCATTGAACTTACTGTTGCTATGTAACTTCTCCTGTTAAGTTTATTTAGACTAGATAGATGATTGATTCTTTAAAGTTCATGCTTGATTATGTGTTCTATGTTCATGAAAATTGGTATAAGAGATCATCTATAAAATTTATCTTGACAAAATCAAATTCTTTTCCAATTTTTAACAAGTAAATTACATTATCATAATTTATCTCTATGGATATAGAATTACTGTAATTCCTCAGTCTTGATACACTATTTATCTGATCAATGCCCCTTCACCAGAAGCAGTAATGAATAATGGAACTCACTTTTAAATGTCCATATCATTAATTGTTTTCTCAAACACAAGGTTTTGATGTTCCCCATCTTGCTCGATGACCAATACTTGGCCACGGAGTTTCAAAATTTTATTGAAGCCATTGATAATTCCCATGATTTGGCATTAGATGGACACCAACAGTATCCGGTACGATCGCTTTCCCTTGTCCTTCAATTTAATTTTTTTGTATTCTCTTTGTTCTGCAGTACATTCTGTTTGCTTTTCTGCTGCAATCAAATTGAGCCATCCTCTCTTCCTTTTCTTGTTGTTTTGTCAGGGAGTTTATGCATTGCTTTTCTTTAAAAGTAGAAGGGTTCGATCCATAGGTCTTCGTTTGGCTGGGCACATGGGTAAATTGAGGTCTCTTGTTTCCTTCTATTAGCAATTTGCTATGTTTTGATCCTAGTAAACTTTTTACTCATTCAGTTCATATAATTATGTCTGTTCTCTACCTCTATGAATCATCACTTTTTAGATTGTGGTTTTACGAGTGCGAAATGAAGGTGTTTTTTCGAGGTCGCATTATGCATTTATGCTAACTTGCTATAGCAAATTATCTTTATTCTAGAGTTTCTAAACCCTAAAACCTTTGAAAAATTATGTAATTTCTTTTTTTTTTCTTTCATGCAGGAGATCAACAGACTTGGATCCATTGCAGCATTTACTCAAGAAATGCATCCACGTACTGGAAACGGAAGGTGTGCAAGCAGCTCTTGAGACTTCAAGGCCTAGGGTGCAACTGGACCAAATAACTGTATGGCTTGGAATGAAAGCATTGTAGGAAGCAGCTGGTTTATTTTCTGAATATGTGTAAAGATGTATTTGTTTTGTAGTATTGATTTGGTCCATTCTGCATCTTGAAGGGTGGGGTTTCTAGAGCCTCAAGCATTTGAAGAAGGGATTCTAGATCGGTATCCCATTTTTCTTAGTATCGTGCTGAACCATATTAGCGACGATTCAATAGAGTTTTCTTATGCAGTCAACTGCCTGAGACTACTGTTTGAGAAACTAGGTATATGATCCCTTTCAATATTTTGTAATGATTTTTTATGCGAAAACTATTGGCACCTCCTGATTTGGTGTTTTTGTTACATAGGTTGTAAACTATGGTTGAGGGCTACACTTTCTCCTAGTGTTATGAGAAATACACTTCTTGGTCAGTGTTTCCATACCAGAAACGAGAAAAGCCATAAAGAAATTTTTGATCTTTTCCAACCTTTTCTGCAGGCATGTTTGTGGTTCTACATTTTTGTTTGAGACTCTTTCTCTCTCTACTTTCTTCTGCTTTCAACTTTTTGGACGTACGGGTGGTGTGATATGATTTATTCCCTATAAAATTTCTTCCGTTTCCCTCCAGTCTCTTGAAGCTCTGCTAGATGGAGAACATGAAAAGCAGAGAAGACATTTTCTTTACTTTCTCCTGCATCAAGTGCCTGTGAGCAGTAATTTCAGCATACTGATGCGGAAAAAGGCTAGCCAGGTTGCTTTCCATCTTTTATGACATCTGTGATCTAGCGTGCTTATTTTTGGTTCCTGTAATATCTGTCTCTCCATTTTACCTCCTCTTGTTTATGCAGATTGCTTTTCTCATTGTTCTCCGAGGTTACAGGATGGATCCTCCCTGTCCACCTTCTGAATGTGCGCACATGTGGTAGGCATCTCTTGGGAACATGTCTGCAAGCTTTATTTTAGATGCATAGATGAGTGATGTAACTTCACTGGTGATTTGGACTCCTAAGCATACATTTATGCAGTGACTTATCTTGTTGTTGATTATTCCCCACTTTTCCTTGATGCCAATGTGCAGGGGCCCTTCTCTTGTGTCTTCCCTAAAGGATATATCGCTTCACAGTTCTCTTCGGCAACCTGCGATTGATCTAATTCAAACTATCATAGTGTCTGATGCTTCTGCATTGATTTCCATAATTCTTAATGGGCAGTTGCATTCCAGTGATAAACCCATCGGACCTATTAATTTTGGTGATGCAGATGACGAAGAAGAGATTCTATTTGGTCTCCATGTTAAAGAGAATGATACTAGTTGTTGGAAAGAATTCGCTTTGCAGCATAAAATTGTCTCTCAAGTAGATGGGAGCTGGATGTGTGTACCCATGCTATGGTTTGATGTGTTAGTTGAAATTGATCCATTGGCCCTTCCGTTGTCCTTTTCCAAGGCTGTTATTTGGGCGTTATCTCGATTTTCACTGATAGAGACTGAAAATAGTGCAGAAATGTCTCTTTCTGTTCGGAATTGGTTGGTCACATGTGCTTCAGAAATATCTTATCTTTTGGGGTGGAAGGTCCCATCAGGTTCTGATGATGGTGGTGATGGAACAGAGTCTAGAAACTCTATTAGAACTTCAACAATGTGCCGGCCTTTAGTTAGGACATTCAAGAGGTTAGTATGTTCCATCAAATGTTATTATCAGAGACCATGCTATATAATTTGGACATACAGTATGTGGTTTTTCTCGCTCTATATGATGAATTTCTAAGGTTTGCACACTGTGGATAAACAATGCAGGTTAACTACACATTACACCATTAAAATGGAGCAAGTAGAGCTTAGAAAACAATGGATATGGGAGCCCATGATGAGCAACAGTTTAATTCTCTTACTTGTGGATCCTAATGATGTAATATAATTGATTGATTGCCTTTGTTATATAATTGAGACTGAATTTTGTCTAAAGTTGGGAGCAAATTTATCTTATTGTTGTAGAATGCCAGACAAGTGGGTAGGCTGATTCTCGAACAAGTTTCAAATGTGCGTGGCCTTACTAGCGGTCTGCAATTTCTTTGCTCCACGCCGTTTTCCTTGTTAGCCATCCTTCTGGGATTGACACATGCTCTGAAATTGGTAAAGATGTAGTCACATATCTGTCTTTATTTCCGTATTGGTGTTAACTTTGCTTGCAATATTATATTATAGTGCTGTGATATAATGACTTGTCATCAAATAGAGGTTGCATGACTGGGATAACTTATCTTTCTGTATCTGTTGCACTTGCATAGTTTTCTGAAAGACATCTTTATTAATAGAACAAAATCTGATTCACATAAAACAATAAGCTTCTACTTTATTTCTGAATCTTAGGGGTGGCAATTAGTCATGGTTTATTTTGTGTCGATATGATATCAACATGATAAAGATGGACATCGACACAACACAACAAACATCCCTGATGACATGAATATGATTTTTTTTGGCACAACACACAAAGAGATGCTATGAAAAATAGTTGACGCATAAAGCATAAAAATAATTTAAGCAACATGATATTACACATTAATACGTGGTAACATTAATTAATTAAGCAAAACAATCATAAGAAATATAAAACTTTCATATGTATCCAAGAATAAATGTATAGCAGGTTAGTAGGTCATTTACAGGCTAACATGCCATCTGTTTAGTTTGGTTCTGCTTGGTGGGTAGACACGAGCACGAAATGACACATAAATTTTCATGTTCCTGATAGTTAATAATTTGACATGAGAATAACTAACTTAAGTATAATAAGCTATAACACTTAACATTTTTTTTTTTTTGTCCAGCTTGTATTGTGTTATTGTGTCGTACTCGTGTCAATTATTGCCACATCAGTTTATGAATTTACTTGCTTGTTGTGTTTTAATTTGAGACATGTTTGAATAGATTGCATCCAACAGTTGCTCTAGTGGTATCTCCTGAAGTTTAGGAACCAGTACAAATCCACATGTTATGCTGTGCTAATGTAATTTTACCCAATATTTTTCAGGTTCAGTTGGATTCTGTTCTGTCAAACTTTTCGACTTTACATCACCTCTTCTTCATCTTATGCAAAGTGCTCAAAGAAGGGAATCCATCTACTTTGACCCAATCTCAGAAATTGTCAGATGTTGCTGACATTTCACAATTTTCTTCACAAGGTGGATTTCTAAAGCAACATATATTTGAATCGTCACCCTCTGATGGTAATGGACATTCATCAATTATTAGCTCCAATTGGTGGAAGGAGTTTAGCTGCTTACTGTCACAGGCTGCATGGCCTTCAATTCTGAAATGCTTAGATGGAGGCAAGGCATTCACTGATTACTCAGTATCTCAGGTTCTCATAATACTAGCTAGTATTGGAAGATATCTATTTATTTTGTATTTCTGAGCATTTTTCTTGCCTCAATATATTAGCATTTTCCATGAGTATAAGCTATTGAAATAGTAAAATTGGTTTGAGTTGAGAAGAACCTTAAGTAGTCCATTATCACAAATAATGACTTTTAGTTGAGATTATCTATCGACTTGTTTCTGTGTCCTTGATTAACTAAACTTACATCTGACCAGGTTTCGCTGTAAATTTCTGCTGCATTTACAGTAGGAGTACTTAAATACACCTCAGTTTCTTGTTTCAAATTACTTGCATCTGTATTCTTGAAGTCTGTTTATATCTGCTGTATGTAAAGTAGTACTTAGTACTTCTCCATATCTTGTTTCAGATGACTTGTATCCGTATTCTTGAAGTCATTCCTGCAGTTTTTGAAAGACATCCCAAGGATTCCGGCATAATGTTGGAAACTTTTGATAGCTTAAAGTGGCTTCATGATTTGGCTGATTGGGGGAAATCATCACTTGCTGTTGTGGTTAGATATTGGAAACAAACATTATCTTATTTGCTCGGTCAAATCAGAGTGTTTTGCAGTGATAAACCTGCTTTGGCAATTAGTGATATGGAGAAAATTATTTCATGTGGTGAGTTTTTCGGTTTGTTCAGTTTTGTTCTCCAAAATTTCATTAAAATTAATTTGTGCATGTAATACTAAAATCTTTGTTTCGAATGCAGAAAAAGTTTCTATTGAGGAAGTGAGCAAGCAAGTAGCACGCCTTTCTGTTTTATTGAAGGAAGAGTGTTCTACGTTGAATAAAACTGCTAGTCGGTCAAAAATTCTACCAGTGGAAGAGTCATTATTAGTCGATGAAGCTAAAGTGAATATCATAGATTCAGAGCCATTAGTCAACTTGGAGAGAGGCGATGTCATAATTCTTTCTGATGATGAGAAGGAATCTGATGTTTCTGCCCATGTGGGGGTTGATGATAGTTGGTTGACTAAAACTACATATTATGATGATCATACTCGTCCAAGTGCAGCTAAAGGAGAGTCGAAAGCTGATCCTGGTAATCTGGTAGTCTCCTCTGAGGCTGGTTCTCAGATAGGCTCTTATTCTACTGATCGTGTTCAGAAAATGAATTCAGATGTTACTGGAGGCACAAAAGCATTTCAATCCCCTGTTCCAGCAGAGCCATCACACAGTAAGGGGGAGGAAATTGAAAGAAGAGATGGTGTAACCAATTGTTCCCTATCGAGGAACAATTCAAGTTTGATGAATTTACTGGATGGAGCTGTGAATTCCAAAGAAATGGATTCATCCGAATCTCTAATACCCTCGAGTAACAAGACCTTTCAAGGGAGCAAAATTCAGCAGAGCTCAAATAAAGCTCTGAAAGCTAGTGATGGAGTCATAAAAGAGATAGTACGTGATACAGATAATGATGATGCATGGAATTTCTCATTTTTCAAACCACCAAAACTTTCCGGTCCTAAACGGCAAGTTATCCAGCTTTCTTTACCTCGGGAGAGCAGACCTGGCTCTATGAGGCTGGGTGGTGGAATAAAAAGATTCCAGCCCCCTAGGCTTGATGACTGGTACAGACCCATCTTAGAGTTGGATTTCTTTGTTGCTGTTGGCTTAGCTTCTGGAACTGTGAAAGACTCTCAATGTGTAGGCAAACTAAAGGAAGTTCCTGTTTGTTTCCAATCACCTGATGGGTATTTTGAAATTTTCCGCCCATTGGTACTGGAAGAATTCAAGGCGCAATTGCAGAGTTCCTACCAGGAGATGGCTTCTTCTGAGGAACTGTGCTGTGGAAGTTTATCTGTGCTTTCTGTTGAGAGAATTGATGATTTCCATGTTGTTCGCTTTGTACAAGATGAAGATCATTCCCCTGGATCTAGAAGCCTGTTGGAAAATGATCTCATCTTACTTACCAGACAACCTCTACAAAACTCTACCAGTGATATTCACACTGTTGGAAAGGTATTCTATGCATGAAGTAGATGTGGACAACTTGATATATCATATATGTGAGAGATAACAGAAGGTTATAAAATGCTTTTTTGTTATAAAGCAATCATGTGTTTGTAGTTACATTAATTACTATCCAAACAGGCCTGTCATTTTATTCTTAAGAGCCTGATGTTATGTAGTAGTAGTATTGGTAATATTTTTTGTTGATGCTTGTGGTGTATGGGTAGGTTAACTATGAAATTGACAAATTTGCTCGATAATTATTGTCCCAATATTGCTCTGTATTTTGCTTATGTTTTTGCTTTTGCTGTGTTTGTTTTTAGGTTGAGAGGCGTGAGAAAGACAATAAAAGAAGGTCAAATATCTTAGCTATAAAACTGTATCTTCAAGCATGTCCTCGTCTCAATCGAGCTAGAAAGCTTCTTACTGAGAGAAGCAAGTGGTATGTTAGTCGCATCATGTCCATTACCCCTCAACTACGAGAATTCCACGCATTGTCATCAATAAGGGAAATTCCTCTACTTCCGGTCATTTTGAACCCAGTCAATTACCATTCTAGTCAATTTGAATCAGAAACTCAAATTATGAGTAAACTCCCTCAACCTCTGCGGCAGATTCTTAAGTCATCATATAATGACAGTCAGCTGCAGGCTATCAGTCTTGCAACTGGACCATTTGACTTGAAGAAGGACTTCGAGTTGACTCTTATACAGGGACCTCCAGGTGTGTGGTTATTCATTGTTTTATCATTTATGTTCTCTTTATTTACAGTTTTGTGCTTTCTTACATTTATGGTTTTCCCCTTCTGTTAATTTGTTGCTGATTGTACTTTTGCACCAGGAACTGGAAAGACCCGGACAATTCTGGCCATTGTTAGTGGTTTGCTTGCCCTCTCTCAAATGAAAGATTCCAACAGATTAAGAAATGGTGGATTAGCTTGTAGTAATAACTCTAGCACTAATCAAAGGATCAGTCAGTCTGCTGCAATTGCGAGAGCCTGGCAGGATGCAGCATTGGCTAAACAATTAAATGAGGAGGAAAAGAAAAACAAATCCACAGGAAGCTGCAGTAGAGGCCGAATTCTCATTTGTGCTCAATCCAATGCTGCAGTTGATGAGCTAGTAGCGAGGATATCCAATGAAGGTCTTTATGATTGTGATGGAAAGAGGCACAAGCCATATCTTGTGAGGGTTGGTAATGCAAAGACTGTCCATCCAAATTCTCTTCGCTTCTTTATTGATACACTTGTTGAAAATCGTTTAGGGGAAGAAAAGAGGAATGCACATGATGAAAAGAGTGGGACTTTTGCAGATTCTTTAACCATACTGCGTACTAACTTAGAAAAGTTAGTGGAACAGATAAGATACTATGAAGCCAAGCGGGCTAGCTTGCAGGAAAATTCTGAAATTAAAAATCTTCTGGAAGGAGATCTTGAAGATGGCAAGATATTTTCTGATGCCGAATTAAAAGGAAAGTTAAGGCAGTTATATGAAAAGAAAAAAGCCATATATACAGAACTTGCCAGTGCCCAGGCAAGAGAGAGGAAAGCCAACGAAGAATTTAGAGCCCTGAGACACAAATTTCGGAATGCTATCTTGAAGGAGGCTGAAATTGTGGTGACTACATTAAGTGGCTGTGGTGGAGATCTATATGGGGTGTGCTCTGAATCTACATTAAGCCATAAATTCATCAATGCATCTGAAACAACTCTGTTTGATGCTGTTGTGATTGATGAAGCTGCTCAGGTACTTCCTTTTCCCTTTCTTGTCTTGTCTTATCTCTGTAAGGCTCTATCTTCATCTATCCCTGTATATCTTTCCTTTTCTGAGTTTCAACTATGTTCCTTTTTATCTTTTGCTTGCTTCTGAAGGCCCTGGAACCTGCCACTTTGATTCCACTTCAGCTCCTAAAATCGAGGGGAACCAAATGTATAATGGTAAGTATTTGATCAAGCATTTATTAATTTGTATTTTCAATAACTCCAAGTATCATTAAAATATATTTCCTTTTTGGATAGGTCGGTGATCCAAAGCAGCTTTCTGCAACAGTTTTATCTAATGTTGCTAGCAAGTACATGTTTCAGTGCAGCATGTTTGAGAGACTGCAGAGGGCAGGTCATCCTGTAATCATGCTCACCCAACAGGTAGTCCAAATATCTGGAGTCTATTTTTAATGAGAATTCTCTACCTGATTTTCCACTTTTTAGCTCTGGAAGACCAATAAGCTGCGCAAAGCCATACACTTCTCTTTTACTACCTCCATCCCGCCATAACTGGCCACATTTCCTTATTGGGCTGTCCCATCATAAGTGGCCACTTTCCTAATATGGAAACACCCTCTCTCACACAAAAGATGTGGGCTCTACCACTTTTTCTCTTTTTACTCTTTAAACACTCTTCTCCTAAATACCCGTGCCCAAAAGAAAGTAGCCACTTATCATGGGACGGAGGGAGTACTATATTCAGGAGGTGTTGTGATATTCTTTTGTTTTATATCAAACAGATGAGTTCTACTTCGCTGAAGCTCAACTTCTTTAGCAATATCTTTTTACTATTTGATTCTGTCTCTGCTCATGAATTTGTGTTCGTATAATAGATTTGAGTCATAGAGACTTCTCTTACATACCTCTTTGCTTAATAGTCTAAGGACCATCTTGAAACTATGTTGAAAATATTTTCCTTATTTTCCATGTAATTTCATCTCCAAGAATGACTACCCTCTCCCTGGAGATTTCTCGATATACCTAAGAATTCTGATAGCAACATCCTAGTGAGCTTGCTTAGGCTAATCTATACCACTCTACAACAATAATGTTCAAACTGTTAAAACTTAATAATTATTATAAAAATTTTCAGCACATTACTTTAGTGAATAATGTTTGCCATTAGTAAGTTTTAAAATCTGTTGTTTAGTATTCCCTCCGTCCACGAAGAGTGTGGTTAGTATTCCTTTTTGGTTCGTCCAGAAAGAGAGTGGTTTTTCCATTTAAGGAAATGACCCCACACACTCTTATATTTTAAACCTCACACAAATTCAAAATGATGGGTCCCTTTCTCCACTCAAATAACATTTACCTTGCTTTCCTAAAACCAGTGCCACCCGCCAAAAACCACACTCTTAGTGGACGGAAGGAGTATTATTTTCCCTTCGTTTTCATTCTATTTTGTTCTTTTACTGCTAGTTGCTAGTTGTATGCTTGTCTTCCCCTCTGCATTATGCTAACAGTGGAGTATTTATAAAATTACCAGTATAGGATGCATCCAGAGATTTGTCGGTTTCCTTCTTCGCATTTCTATGAGGGGAAATTACAGAATGGAGATCAGTTATCTAGCAGATATGCATCATTCCATGAGACTCGGTGCCTTGGGCCATATGTATTTTTTGACATCGTTGATGGTCTGGAGCTCCGTGGTAAGAACTCTGCATCACTCTCCCTGCACAATGAGTACGAGGCTGATGCTGCCGTTGAAGTGTTACGATTTCTTAAAAAAAGGTATTCAATCTTTCAACTCTTGAATTCTCATTTGTCAGACTGGTATGATTAGGACTTTGTTATTTTGACAGTTATCCATCAGAATTTTGGGGTGGAAGAATTGGCATCATAACACCTTACAAGCGTCAATTGTCACTTTTGCGTTCACGGTTCACCAGTGCATTTGGATCTTCTATTACCTCTGATATGGAATTTAATACAGTTGATGGTTTTCAAGGTAGAGAAGTTGATATCCTGCTACTTTCTACAGTTAGAGCATCTGGATCCTGCGATGAAACACCTAGTGCCCGCTCCAGCAATATTGGATTTGTTGCTGATGTTAGACGGATGAATGTAGCTTTGACTAGGGCTAAATTCTCTCTTTGGGTTTTTGGTAATGCAAGAACATTACGGACAAACCGGACCTGGGCAGCTCTTTTAGAAGATGCAAAACAAAGGAATTTGATTGTATCTGCCAGAAAGCCGTACAGTTCGATACACAAGTTGTGTTCATCGAACAGATCAAGTGCAGGAAATTCCTTGACCACTCACTTTGGGGAAGATGAGCGGGTCAAAGCTGCAAGTGGACATGTTGATCCACAGAAAAATGTAAAGCTTACTTCTGAAAGGAAGAGAAAATGCACTGGAACTGCACCGGGGAGTGTTTCTAATGGGGAAGAATTCTCATGTTCGAGGAAGGCTGCTGCAATGGATGTCAAAAGGAGCAGAGATGGAAGTCGAACAAAGTTTTTAGAGGCCAAAGAGTTGGCCTCAGCTAAAATTTTAAATAATGATGACAAATTATTGAAAGGTGCAATATTGGAATTGCAAGAAAATCAAGAGAAGACTGATATAAGCCCAGCGTTCAGGGATAATAACAAGCAAATTAAGGTAGTCAGAGCTGATGTTGGACAGGGAAGCAATAATGACAATGTAAGGACACATTCAACTAATACTGGAAAGATGAAGAGTAGAAGTCAAAAACAAATGAGACCTGTTGCTGATGACGTGCATTCAAAAACCAGCAAGCATGATAAGCTACCAGATGCGAAAATTGGTACTTCATCTTCCGAGAGAAGAGCCAAGGAGAAAGGTGAACCGGAAGCTTCTAATCAAGCTGATATTCTCAATGATACAATAAGGAAAAGGAAACAACAACGAGAAGCTGTTGATGCCCTCCTGTCTTCAGCTCTTATATCTTCGAAGAAGCCACAATCAGTAGCAAAATCATCCATGAAGAGGACCCTTTCAACAAGTATCAATAAACCTCATAAACGAAGAAATGGTAAGTATTGCTTTTTTTCTGAGTGCAATTTTTTTTAGTTAAGTTCCTGCCTTTTATTAAGATAACTGTCTCTATTAAAATAGGTTTTACTTTTAGAAATTTGTGTTTTCATGTCTGCAAACATGCATTTTCTTACAAAGTAGTCTAGGATAGTAAGATGCATGATTTTTTTTTCTGAGAAGGACTAGTATATTTTGGGCTGAGTTGAAAAGTTGTGTAGGTTTTTCAACTAAAAAGTGCTTCCCTGTGCTGTGAGTTTTTCTTGTCAATAATTGATTTATTTTTCTGCACTGATCAGATTCATGAAAGGGAGTTTTGTTTAGTTGGTAAGGAGTATAAAGAAGACTCAGACCTCTGATGATGATGATGATGATGATGATGATGATGGCTATGTGGTGAAATCGTATATTACCATGTAACAATTTATATTGGGTCCCTCAGTTTAGAGCAGGCAGGAAGGAAGGTAAATACAAATTTCTTGACCTTGTGTATAGTACAGCTAGCTTATTGTTTTCTACAATCCTTTAATCTTTGGCGTTGTACATTAAAAATATATAGATGATGATGTGTGTGTTGTTGCTGAAGGCCCACCCCATCCCACAGAAAAACATATACTACTATATTTTGGTGCTGAGAATGGGCAAATTTATTTAGTAGGATATGATATTGTTGAATTGTGCCTGCCTACGTGGTTCAACTGTCTATTATGTTGCAATGATGGAAGTTGGAGGACTGGAGGAGGAAACGCAACGATAATGTATTATTTTGGCAGTGGCCCCCACTAAAGATGTGATTGATTTGGTTCAGAATGATATGGTATGATATGCACAGAATTGGAAACGAGACGAGGTGTAGTTGCTCAACTTATCATCAGGGAAAAAAAAAGTGAGACGTTGCAACATTATTTGCTTCTTTCCATTACATTCCATTTGGTAGTGGTACCATAATTTATGACTGAATGTATGGAGCGGAGCAGGGGGCTTGAATTTAGTTAACAATTGCTCTGTTCTAGGGCCGTCCAAAACTCATTCTCTCTCTCTCTCTCTCTCTCTCACACACACACACTAAATGAAATGTGTTGATTGGAATTGGGAGCTACGAGAATGCTGCTGACACAATGACACCGTCCATCTCATTTATCTTTCCGGTTCATGCATGTCATTTTGGTCATGGAGAAAAATAATACTCCATAATGGTTATTTTCTTGGGGTGGGTTGGGAACAATAAATAAATTTTAACTGGTCTTGTAGAATTCTTCTCTTTGGTTGCTCAAACTTTAATATAACTAACCAAACTCAATTGATTTGAGGTGGCCTGGTTAATCAAAACAGAGGTTTTTAACAATTATTAAATCATTAAGCTTTGGAGGAGGGGGATGATGATTCTGGACTAATGAATGATAATTAATCAGAGAGATCCAAGTTATGACAGACAGATAATAATAATAATAATATAATAATTGTGGACATAAATACAATACGTACACATATATAGAGGGAAAGATAGTTTGCGTTTGGGTTTGTGTGAATGATTTAACTCCAAACCACAACAGTCTAATGGGAATTGGGAAAGGATGCTTAAAATACAAATTTACAATACAATAAAATACGATACACCTACACTAACGTGCTGTTTCGTTGACTTTGACCGTCGGTTGAAGCAGTTGGAATCCCCTAATTATTTTTTTAACTAATTTGCTATTTACACACAAACAAACCCTTTATCCAAATTAACTCACTGCTATGCAATAGGCCTAATTAACGCAACTACATTATTATGTTAAAGAGATCGGCCTTGCATTGCATATTTGCATGTGACCTAAGGCCATGTCCAAGTCGAACAATGCTAATTAGATTGTATGATTTGCATATTATTGAACAACAATGTGATTATGCTCACGTAACAAAAAGAGATAAATAGACTAGATTAATAAACCAACAAAATATGCAACCTTCGCCAGTTTGGGCGATTGATTGGCGATGGCATGAGCAGCACAAGGCCTACTTGGCTCTCTGCTTCTCTCTCTCTCTCTCACATGGAATTCCATTGTATGCCATCTTCCACGTTCTCCTAAGCACTTGAATCAAATAAACAATGGCAGTAAAGTAGTTAAAATATGTTATGAATCAATTAATAGCTAGCTAGCATTAAATCCAGTGCAAATTAATTAATACCTAAAAACAAGCTGGGATAAAGTCTTAATTTATGCATGATATTATAATAATGGGCGTCACGTTCTCTCAAGGCGTTTCCCGATGGGGGTATTGTACGTCCTTTTCATCTTCAAACGCATTATTTATTAACTTATATAATATACTATATCGTAGATCTGTACGTGACATTTGTATTCAATCATTAGATTATTAGTTAGTTAGCTAGCTAGAAAAAATAAAAAAATGAATACTTTACAACAACAATAATTGGATCTGCCAGACTTTTTCGAACAACTAAAATCTGGAATTAATTAAAAACATCAATTAATAATGGCATTGGCATTTGGCATTTGGCAGGCAGCTACCGCGCGAGATGAGATCTATATACATATATTTTCAAACAAAACAGTAGTACGTAACTCATTAATTAACTAATTAATTGATTAATATTAGTTTCTGACTTTGAGCTAGGCATATTAACCCACCATGATCGATCCATCCATCATAATTAATGTATTATTGACCACAATTAATGATCCACCATACTAGAAGCATATATCGATATTGTACGTTGTACTTAACTGCAGATTAAAGAAAATGATTAACTTGGTGTTTAAGTATTGCTAATTAAGATAATAATCCAAGTTGTATGCATATAATTAATTAATTAATTAATTATGGTTTGACTCTCGCTAGCTTGGAACAATTAAATTAAATGAATTGAATCTCCATCCTCCCCTCACTTAATTATTCCGATCTTCTCCTCTATATATTGATTGCCTAGCTAGCTCATTCAACTCATTAATTCATAGCTCCATCTCTCATTACATCTTTCATTCCAGAGAGAGATAGAGAGAGAGAGAGAGATGGATTCATCATCTAGAAAATCTAACAAGATTAGAGACATAGTTAGGCTACAACAGATCCTCAAGAAGTGGAAGAAGGCAGCCAACACCAACAAAAACAACACTACAACTACAACTACAACCACTACAACCAACAAGAGCATCAAGTTCTTGAAGAAGACGCTGTCCTTCTCGGAGAGCTCGTCGTCGTCGTCGGCAGCGGCGTTTACAACCGCGGTGCCAAAAGGGTACGTGGCGGTGTGCGTAGGGAAAGAGCTAAAGAGGTATGTGATCCCAACTGTGTATCTGAGGCACCAAATGTTTGGAATTCTACTGAGAGAAGCTGAAGAAGAATTCGGTTTCCAGCAAGAAGGGGTGCTCCAGTTTCCATGCGAGGTGGAGGTGTTCGACAAGATTTTGAAGATGATGGAAGACAACAAGAGATCATTATCATCACCATCGTTGATGCTTCTGCATGATCGATGCAGTGATATTAATGGTGATGATGATCATGATCATGATCATGTCATCATCAACTGCTCATCTAATAACAACTACTCTCCAGATACTGATCATCAGCTTCATCCACACCCGCAGATGTGCAGATGACATGCATGCATGCATGCATGCACATTAATCATGGATTTAATCGAGTTACTTAATCCCTAGCTATATTTGTCTCCTTAATTAATTTAATTGCATGTGATGAGAAAAGTGATCGATCGATCGACTACTGATTTTGTATTTTTGAGATATATATATATAACATCCATGTGGTGTCAGAGAATACATATATATGGTCGTTTAATTTGATTAGCAGCTAGAATATATTAAGAGAAAATATAGTTAGTTAATTGTAATAAAATGAGTATCAACGACGACCATGTATGTACGTACGTACGTACATACATACATACATACTACGTACGATTGTAAAAACCATGTGCGGCGTTGCATTGCACTATGCCATGTTATTTTTTTTCCGGGAATTAATTGATCATATATATTTCATTGCAAAAATCATTGATTAATTTTCTTCATCATTATTTATTCATATATATGTGGATGCATGCAGCCTTTACGATCATGATTAGGGAGCTAATTAAAAATTTATGTGCTCTCATGATATCATATATATCTCGTGTTTCATTACGCACTTTAATTGGTTCGATAAAGAAAAGAAAGAAAGAAATAATTCAAGAAAGTAGAAATATTGCAGAATGGTGTGTATATATAAGCTAACTAATCATATTCATATATGTACATGATTCAGGAAAATATATAAATTAGGTAGGTATACAAAAAAATTGGGATTTGGAGGAGGTTGAATATTTGAAGAATTTGCAAATTAAACGTTAGAAATTGTTGAAAATAAAATGTTGCTCGATCGATCATCACAACTCACAAGCTAAGGGATCTAGTATTACACAATTCAATGAGTGGCACCAGATTTAATAAAATTCTGTAAAATATTTGTTGAATGAAGTGCGCTACCGTTTTAAATGAATGAAGCAGCCAATCCACAGGTTTTGTTAGTTGGCAATATTATTTATTTAGTTGTGGCTCTTATAAGTGGGTAATGAGTTCTAATATAGTACATTTATTTCTATTTATTTATTCTATTTCATATGAAAATTAAAACAATTAAAATAAGATTGAATAAAATTTATTCTCACTATTACACGTTTAAGCTCGGCCCAATTAGGCCCATATAAAGTTCCTAAGCTATTATATTATTAATTTAAGGATAATCGTGTAATCTAATAAAACGGTACCAATCCATACCATTATTATACACATGCATGCATCAAATTAAGTACCAATGCCGCCGCTCCGACCGCCGGCCTCAACTAACTAATCTTCTTAGCTTGCAGGACAAAGGCTGATGAGAGGGTAGGAGCTACATAATTAATATAATCTTCTTGCAGCTGCAGCTTCAGCTTTTGATGTGATGATGAGATGATTCTTCTTCACATACTACCAACATGCAATCATCAATCACCGTGAATATTTGTCTACCAATGCCTTTGCTATATCAGGTGCAAAGAAACGTGCCTGCATGCCCACAACCCACACCACTTTTTACATTCTCATTTTCACAGATATATATTGAGAGAGAGAGAGAGAGAGAGAGAGAGAGAGAGAGAGGTTAATAAATGAATGCTCTTCTTAGTTACCTGTATAAACATTCTCTCTGCATCACCTATACTTCCATTCCCTCTCAATATAATGCCCTGTACGTACAAATTAATTATAATTCAGCTCCTATTTTCCACGACAAACAACTAAGGTTATAAGAGAGCATATAAATGGTTGGTTCACTGCAGTGCTGCATCAAGTCAGCACCACCCATATGTAGACAGAGGGTCGGTATCGATCATGGTTCACTGCTACCTGTGCTGTGCGGACGATAACCATAAAATAACATTTTTTAATTAAGAACAAAAGGCTGAGCACTGACCTTTGCTAAGTAGCCCCTGAAATCATCAGGGTGCCTAGATATAAGTTGATCATAAACAGCTACCGCATCGCTAATGTGGCCCCAATCTGAATAGGCTTTCCCTAGAAGCAACTCCACCTGGCTCGGCTCCACAGAAAATATATAATTGTCAATGTACATTTTTAACAACTGACGCATTTGAGGATGCTAGTAATTGTCAATTTAATGCATTTGGATAACAACTCACTTGAATGGGATCCACATCTGATCTCATCTCTGCTGTGACGGTTCCATCACTATCACCACTAGTTTTTTCTCTATTCAAGCGGTCACGAGCTGCCAGGAGCATTTGGACAGCCTACACAAAGAGCAAATATCGTTTATGAAATATCATCTATAGAAATCTGGGGAACAGATGAAATCAAGGTAAACAATCAATGTAACTATGGTTATGCAACTCTGCTTGATTTGCACCAGTCAGATTTGCAATGCACGATGCACTAAAAGTTGCAGTGTTCATCCAGACAGTCCTTGAAAGAGAATTTGACTAATAAAAGATCATTCAAGGGATGCGAGAAGATATAGCTTAATAAAAAAAGAAAAAGGAATATCATTTCTAAAAACCTTTCATCATTTTATAGTTAACCAACCTCATCCGGTTTTTTGGCAGCCAGCAAAGAATTTGTAAGACCTCGAAGGATTTCAAAATCAACACTTCTAGATGCCTGCACAAAATTAACAGATAGTATTCAGCGCTCCGAAAAAATGTTGCCTAAACTTTAATTCTTCAACCATGGAGTATTCAACAAAATTCTTCTGAGGCATAGATGCAGTTCATGTGAACGGCAGCAAGGACACATATATAAGAGTCATGGGCTGAGTTAGGCTATGTTTGCATAAGCTTACACATAATATCTCAGCATACACTCACAGATGACATTTTGAGTGCTTATAACGTGCTATATCCTAATCTTGAATAATCTCTTGGAAGTTTTTAGACTAAATAAGATGGAGCTTATAAGATGTTCACCAACACTATTTTGTAATTTATATGATCAAATCAAAAGGAGGTTCTTACGATATCAAAAACAAGTTGAGATGAGATTATTTTCCCAAAGTAACTTATAAAACCTGCATATCTGATTTTTCAAGCTTGTAACTCATCTAATCAGATTCTCAAACATTCTAGGGCGTCCAATAACCTCTAACTTGTAACACATTTCTGGTACAGTCTAAGTTGCATCACACTTGGGTGGCTATCTAGTAATACATGCGGTTTTACGAGCATGATATTAAATCGTATAAATAGTATGGAGCGTGAAGAATGGGCAGAAGATAGAATCTGATTCTCTTGATAATAGACAGAATTGTAAGTCCACATTGTAAGCAACATAATTCCCAAGTGAATTGATCATATTACAATTTCATTTAGCATAAACCTAACGCCTCCAGAGTCTATCATACACTAACCTTTTCAGCACTCCTATAAGCAAGAACACTTCCTTCATAATCTTTTATCTCATATTTGACTTCACCAAGCAAACGGAAAACATCAGGATCTCTTGGTTTCTTCTGCAGATAGAATGAATCCAATTTAGAAAAGAAGCAAAAATCCTGGCCCGACATGGTCTGAATGTTCATAATTATAATGGATTACGAGGAATAAATAAAGAACCTCTGTCAATTTTTCAAGAAATGTTGTGGCTCTTTTATATTCTTGCATCTCAGCTAAGGTCACTGCAGCTCCCTGTAAAAAAAAAATAAAATAAAATTGAAAGTGTTAGCTTTTTGTAGAATCACCTTAAAGAATTGTAAGTTTCTTCTGGTGCATGCCAAGTCTCATAATGTTCAAAAAGCTGTCATAGAATATAAAAATCATTTGCTTTCTACACTGCCAATGACGGGGTTGTTCTTGATTCACAGTTTTTCTTAGGTGACTGTTATTTTACAGAATTTTTATCCATCATGATATGGATCACATTTCAGATAAGCCCCCCTACAAAGATGTGGATTGTATATCTAAAGAATGCTATGACCAAACACTCTAGCTTAGTCTAACTTGCTATCAATAAGGCTATTCACAATATGCCAATCAATATATTATTCTAGAGCTTGATCTGTACAAATGCTTCCCCGTAATCTCTGATTATCGTTATCAAGCACCCACATGTTCCAGAGGACCAACCCATTTTTTAATCATGCAATGCAGATGCAGTTGGGTATATATTTCCACCACAGGAAGCATGTGTTTAAATCAGACATTTGATCAGCTGGTGAACCTTCACAATGCAAGCCACAGATTACAGAAAAAATTATTTAGATTTAACATTGTTATGAAATTGTGCACTGCCAAAAGATGTTTCACTGGTACGTATCAATCACACTATGGATTCAGCCAAGTTTAGTAAATTTAATAAACAGCCACAACCACAGAACATAGAGAAAATGTGTGATGTTATATCTTCATATGAGTGCATCACAACTCACTTCAAGAGCAGTTGAATCTTCAGGTGAAGTGGCAAGTGTTTCTTCAAACTCCTTCAGCCTCTTCTGTAATTAAAAAAAAAAAAAAATTATGGTAGAAAGTTCACAAGCTGAGATATTGCATTGTCAAAGAGCCTATAGATAAGACAGAAAGATGCAAAGGAAGAGGTTAGAGGCAGAAGCAGTTGAAGGTTCTGCTAGACTATACTAAACTATACAAGAATAAAGTCACAGTCCTGAACAGCAGCATGCATGCAGAATTTAACAGCAAAAAGACCATTGTGCGAGGATGACTGCATAATCCATGAAAAAACTTCAAATGAGGTTCGGTACATGCCAAAGTGGAAATTTGCATATAATGTCTCAACAGCCACTGGAGTTTTACATCAGAGGTTACAGCAAATATGTAAGAAGCACTAAACCAAGGTTTGAGCTAGCAAACGGATATGAAATGATGGTCAGAGTGAAGGTTATCATTCTCACCTCAAGGAATGCTCTTTCTTGTTCAGGAATTTTTTTAACTGTGGCAGCCTCCTCTGTAGGGCTAACACTATCATTCCAAAGATCATGTGAGTGTAAGTGTAAGAAAACATGTTACAGTGAATTTAAAGAGCTCGGTTTTGGCTATTCAGTCACATTGTTGAGTGGGAAGAACACATGGAGGATGATCATGAAATTACTGAAAACACATACCTTCCAGAAGGAAGGAAGTCTCCAAGGGCAAATACCAAACCAAATACAACAACTGCAACTCCAACTCCAATCTACCATATCCATTCTAAAATATGGAATCAGCTGGGAACATTGAGGAAAGAAGTAATTAATTACGCAGTCGGATAAAAGTGATATTACCTTAGTTCCCAGTCCAATTGTGGTGGTGCTGTTATTCTCAGTTGGAGCATCGTAATCAATTGCGCCAATTACTTTCTGCTCCTGTGCTTTTTTCTGCTCAAGAGCGGACCTTCAAAATTGGAGGAAGTTTTGGCTCAACATAACTACAAATATAGCTTGCATCGAATATAAAGGAAAGAAGTATTATTACTCAGAAAATACAGCTAATTGAGGAAGAAAGAAGGGATAATGGATGTGAAACTAGTTAAGAAATGAACTTTAGGAAGAAGAAGAAGAAGTGATTAACAGAATATAATATATGGAGGAGGGGGGAGGCAGGTGCTGCTTACTTTTTAACAGCCTGAAGACGCTGCTCGAACTCAAGATCATCAGAAGAAGAAGTGTAGTTGGACTTGGACTTCGTTTTTCCACCACCGCCACTCAAACCAGGGGCCTCTGCAAGCAAAGATAACAAATTATGAGTGATTCATCTCATCTCATCTCATTAAATAATGAACAGGGCAAGGCAAGGATAGACAATGCAATGAATTAGTTATTACGGTTAGGTGAGGTGGAAGATTGCTGCTTAGGAATAGGGGGGGAAGACTTCATTTTTCTGCAACAGCAAATTAAGATTGCAACCATGAATGAATGATTGAAATAGAAAAAAGACAGAAGGGAAAGGGAAGGAAATGGGGAGAGAGAGAGAGAGAGAGAGAGAGATAAGGATTAGTTACTTGGTGTTTGGTGATTGGGGTTGGGGGCCAAATCCCCGAGTAGAATCGGAGGAGCATTGGATGGAAGAAATCCTAAATCCGGCGGTGATGAGATTCAGATGAGGATGATGATGATGACCGAGCAGAGAAAGAGAAGAAGCCGCAGCTGCTGCAGCGCTACCCATTTTTCTTCTGCTTATGCTTATGCTTATGCTTATGCAGTAGATGCGAACTCTTTTCTTCTGTTTGTTGATGTTCTACCAATAAAAATAATACTATTAAATTCTTTATTTATTTTTAAAATAGGTTCTTTTTCCATTAATTAATTTTTCAACCTTATCTGAAACAAGTCTAAAACCCTTCTTCCTCCCTAGCCTAGCGTGTTGGGGATAGGGTTTAAGTAACATCATCGTTCAATTCCAATTCCAAATTCCAGTTGAATCGGGCGGGGCGGCCATGGAGAAGCAAATGCAACCACCAGGTCTAGCGGCGGACGGCAGTGGGAGTAATACGAAGAAGAAGAAGAAGGCGAGCAAAAAAATGCCGAGCCCCCAGGAGCTGGTGGCACACTACGAGAAGCAGGGGATGGCGACGCAGGATGCTTCAATCAAAGTCATTGGGGATTTGCAGGGTGCTCTATTCAGAATCATCGCCGCCAATTCCAATTCCAATTCCAATACTTCTCCGCAAGTCATCTCGGCCAAGCTGGACGCCGTCCACTCCCGCCTCGTCCACCTCGAAACCAAGCTCGATTCCAAGCCCAGTTACCCGCAGGCGCTGGCTCTCGGCGTTGCCTCGGCATCGCTTTGGAACGGCGCTCTTCAGCTCTGGAACACCGTTCGCCGCGCCACCTCTTCCGCTGCCGGCCCCCCTTCCTAGTTGCCCTTTTTGTGGTGTGGTACAAACTGTTTTGTTCTGTGATTCCAAATCATTCCAGTTGTGGACTACATCATTCTTATCATAATGTCAACTTATTACTAGTATGATTCTTATTATTATGCTCTAGTTGCTTAGACAATCAGGAACAGCAACTTGTATAGTTTAAGCCTTAAGGAAAGACAATACATTCATTCATTCAATCAGGATCTGAGCTGTAATGTAAGGCTCAGCTCCTTGATCTGCACTGCAACAAAACAAATTTGCCTCTAGTCTAGTCTAGTATAAGGAATCATTAGAACGAGGAGAAAATCACACATGTATACATTATTTATTTGCAGCCTTTCATTAACTGGATTCCATAAGTTTATTACATGATCGAGATTCATGCAAAAGTTCCTAGCTAGGGTTTAGATAAGATAGGATAGACGGTTGAGAAATCGAATCGAATCAATCCGATTCAGTCAGTCCCAAGTGCCCTCGAACAAAGGGCGCAGGGAAACGACTGCGTTGTCCCGGCCAAATGTTTGAACGAGGTCAGGGCATTGATTGTGCTCCTTGTTGCAGTATCATATTCACGTCCTTTGAGGGCAGCCTTAATGTGTTGGACGTCGGTGGCGGCCAGCTCCACCAGGCCCCAGTAGGGAGTGCTCTTCTTGGAAGGAATTGGATGGGGCAGGGCCTTGCGCCCCATCAACATGAGGCGCAGCAGCAGCGGGGCTTCTTGTTTCTCTTCGCCTTCGCCTTGGCCTTGTTCAGGGCGCTGAACCAGGTAGAAGCGTTGGACATCTTCCGGGCAATGCGCCTCTTCTTTTTCAACTTTGGGCCTATAAAAGAAGAATATCTCTCCTCTTTCCTGCACAAAATGCAATTACCATCCCTATTCATATACATATATAGTAGAGTATTGTAGGAGAGTGAGAGACTAGCTAGCTAGAGAGATTAGATTAATATTATGCTTGCTGCTGCCAATGGCATGCACCAGAATTTGAACTGTGTTCTTGGCCTCCTCCTCGCCTTGTCCCACCATATCTGCCTGCGATTGATTGATTGATTGATTGATTGATTGAGATTGCTTCTTCTTCTTCTTCTTCAATATTATTTGATGGGAACTAACTAGACATAATTTAACAGACTCTCTCTATATATAGTAATATCCACATTCACAGGGAAAAAAAGGGAAAGATAGACACATCCAACGCCGACGCCCTGAAAACATGTGAATTACAGGACACGTTTCACCACTCCACATGGATTCACCATATGCCTCCACACATTTTCCATTTTATTAATTAATTAATTAATCATATATTTATATATACAGGCTACGAACTAAATTAACAACAAACGAGTGATCAGTAGTATGTGTTGTTTATATATATATGCAATCAGCATGGACAATTAACAGTAGTGCTCTTAATTGTCTTGTGCAAGCGCACGCAAATTGTCTATATTCACTCCCCTCATGCATGGCTCCTAGTAAGCATCATGTAGAGAGAGATAATTAAGGAGATGTTAACTTAAGTGTACATACATGTAATTCTACTGATCAAAAAAAAGAGGAAAAAAAGAAGCCCAAATCAATACTGAAACTCGATCGATCGAATTATACAAAATGAATGAACAACTTATTAATAATCGGTTTGATTGATTAAAATGGATGTATGTATGATTGGACTATATGTATATATATGTTTGATTATGTATATAGGAATTGAATATATGAATTAGGTTGAGATAGAAAGAGGGCTAGCTGCAGATGGAGGTGCTGGTGCAAATAATGAATGAAAGCGTATATGGTGGTCTAAGCTCGCTCTGATGCTAAGTTGATGATCAGTCGTCATGCTGAATGTGATCAATCTGTCTGACGGCCTCCTCCAAGTCCCACCTCTTGTCCGCATCCTCTTTGCAGCACGAGATCCCAATCTGCAACATCTTCTCCATTTGGGTCCTGCTGGTGGTGGTGGTGGTGGTGGCGGCCATTAATTCTTTGTCGAAGACTCTGGAGTATTCTTCACCGGCAATGCCGTTGATCCAGGCTGCAAAGTCGGAGCTGGTACCGTGGGAGAGATACCTGCCGGTGAGGGTCTCGAGTATGAGGGTGCCCAAGCACCAGACGTCGGTTTTCTTGGAGATGCGGGCGTGCTGAGCGTACTCGGGGGACTTGTAAGCGAGGAGGACGTTGTGGACGTGGGCGGAGTTGACGACGGGGTGGAGAGCGTAGTCCATCAGGAGTGGGTTGTATTCATTGTCCAACAGCACGTTCGAGGATTTCAGGTGGCCGTGCGGTACGGTTATGGTTGGGACCTCGTTTTGGAGATACAGCAGCCCTTTCGACACCCCCTTTATGATCTTCAGCCGGGTCACCCAGCTCAGCACGGCAGAGTGTTTTCCTAATAGTAATATTTATGATTATAATTAATTATACATACATTATAGAGAGATCTAGAGAGAGATGAATAAACTAATGACCAACCATGCAGGAGGGCGGCCAAGCTGCCATTGGCGACGAAGTCGAATACCAAGAGCTTCTCCTCCTTGCGGAACAAATAGGCGACGAGCGGCAGCAGGTTGGGGTGCTTGAGCCTACCCAGCCTCCTCATGTGCTCGTGGAAGTCCTCCCTAGCAATGCCGTTCATCTGCTTGAACCTCTTCACCACCAACGCCTCCCCATCCACCAGCACCGCCTTGTACGACGCCCCGAAGTTGCCGCTTCCCAGCACCTCCGCCGACGCCCTCATCAGGTCCTGCAGGTCGAACTTCTGCCTCTTTTCCTCCACGAACGACAGCTTCCCCGGCTGATGCTGATCCGATTTTTTCCCCGCCTGCGCCTGCAGGAGGACTCCACCCGGTGATGGTGATGCTGCCGCCGCCGCCGGAGGGGAACTGTTCCTTTCCAAGTCGTTGTCGACGACGACGGCCGAGATGGGCTTCCCCAGCTGTGGAGTTTGGCTGCCACGTCTGCGCCATAGGCAGAAGAAGATGAGGAGGAGGAGGAGCAGAATGAGGCCCACGAGGATGCATGTGATGAGCAATATGATTGGAGCTTTTGGGGATGATGGAGGAGGAGGAGGAATGTTGCAGGGGTTGCCCAGAGGCTGGCCGCAAAGTGCTGTATTACCAGCGAAGGAGGCTGGATCCATCTTGGTGAGAGCGGCGGGGATGGGGCCCTCCAATTGGTTGTTGGAGAGGTCGAGGAGCTTGAGATTCTCGGAGCTGATCTTGGGGATGGTGCCGGTGAATTGGTTGTTCTTGAGGTCCAACTCAATGAGTTTAGGCGATTCGAGGGAGGTGGGAAGGGGACCGGTGAATCTGTTGTTGGCCATGTGAACTTTCTTGAGAGAGTACATGCCCTTGAAGGCGTCGGCCGCAATCTGGCCGGAGAACTGGTTGTCCGACAGGTAGAGAGCCTTGATGGCGCCGATCTTCTTCCAGTCGGGCATGGCTCCCTCGAAGCTGTTGCCCATGAAGCTCACCGCACGCATGAAACGTAGTGGGGACAGCGCATCAACGTCGATTTGGCCCTTGAGATTCATACTCTCCAGCTGCAGCCCCCACACGTAGCCGTTGTAGCAGAGCACGCCCGCCCAATTGCCCCGGTCGCCGCTGCATGGCGGCGTCGCCGGATTCCAATTAGACAGGGGGTTCTCCGCGTTCACCAGAGACGATTTGAATCTCAGGAGAGCCTGGGCCTCCCTGGCGGAATCCTCTGGGGTTTGGGCTTCGACTTGGACGGAGGAGGAGCTGAAAACCAGAAAATGAACAACCACAACGACGACGACGGAGGAAGAAGAAGAAGAAGAAGAAAATGGTCGATGTCTAGGGCGCACAGCGGCTTGCGCGCCCGTCGGCATTGTTAATCCCTCAAGATTAACTAACACCAATCCTCTCCTCAGCTGGCTGGCTGGCTATACCTACTACGATGATAATTAAATTTATGTTTTGGAAATTAATTACTTCATTTTCTACCTATTTGGTGGTTTTGTTGTTTGTTAAGTTGTCTTCATTTTTGGGAGCTTGAGATTCGGGCTCTTAGGAATTAGACATCGAACAAATTATGTTAGCGCAGTGGGTGGGTAACCAGATTTCTTTCCACAACACAACTGAAAAATAGACTGACAAATCAACCGATGCTACACCGCTATTTTAGGAGACCATTTCCTCCCTCCTTTTTTAATTTCCTATATATATAATACATCCAACCAATTTCCTCCTATTTCTTTTCCTATATATACATACATACATACATACATACATACATACAACACCCCATGAATCATCTCTCTTTTATCTCTCATCCCGTAACTAATATACCTAACTAACTACTAACTATTCTCTCTCTCTCACTCTTTCTCACACATGTATTACATACTAATATGGCGATCAACAGAGTGAATCGATTCGATCAATTATTTATCTATCTATCTGTCTGTATTAGCTTTCATCCATCCCGACGGCGGAAGCCACTAAGAAACTTGAACAAAACGGGGAAGGGCCCTTGGCCTGCCATTACAATTACATCCAATATCTCGCAAAATCAAAATATCATTCGCCGCATTATGCATGCATCTTAAGTTACAACATGCATTTGCTTCGACTATGTCTAATTTTAGACTAACATTATAGGAAATGTACTATACTCATCAAATAAATTAGTTTAATTTTTAAAATTGAAGTTTTACACGATAATTAAAAAATATTATCAAAAAAATTTAACTCAAAACTATGAAAAGATTACATAAATAAAGAAAAAATTAAAAATAAACCAAAAAAATAAACTGCATATCTTTTTAGGAGAGGTTGCTTAAGATTAAAAATTGAAATATGAAAGATAAAACTTAATAATTAAGACTACACGATCATAAATATTAGAAATATTAACTATTAAATTATTAAGTTAATAAAATATAAATTTTTATCAAAATTAATTCATATTTATGTTATTAGCCTTAAATTGAATGTCTATGAGGTAATATATATATAGTCTTGTTATAAAATCTTTGTAGTCAGATAAAATTTTAGTAAAATAATAATGTTAAATATTTTTAAGAATTTCCAGAAATTCTCTGTGAGAACAGCTAATGAAAAAAATTTTAAGTTTATCGAACGAGAATTTTCAACACTTTTGTTTACACCAATCAAAACTTTCATAGATTCATGCACTTATTGGGGTTTAACATAGGGATATAATAAGCAATACAAATTTTGTAAAATAAAGCTGTTTTTATATAAGTATAGATATGTAAATACAATACATATTATAAAGTACTAGTCTTTTTTTTTTTTGGATGATGATCGAGAACAAACCTGAAATCGCGTTCTACATGTAAACTTGCTCAACAGCATCTTTGTTAAATAGATATGTCATTGCGCCATTGATGGAGCGCTCTAGTCAGTGTACTGATGCATAACTTTCTGACAATGAAATTTACTACATCACAATGAATTCCAAACTCATAACACTAGTATCTATTATTGTTAGATGTCAATATTGACCAATGAGACATTGTAATCAATGTTGAACAGAACAGAACAAAGGAAACAAAAAATGGGTGCAACTAACTAACTATTTGTATAGTGTGTGTGATACGTAGTATACATACTTAGGAAAAACTAATAGTTTCTTCTCCCTTCCCTTTTCAACTATTTTTTTCCAACTTGTATTGCAGATCATGTTCACTCTTGTCTCCATCTTAGATATACCATCCATCCATATTTACAAGTAACTTCCCGTTCACATCCATTTAAGATATTCATTATCACTTACTATCCTCACTACCTTCTTTCTTAAAACAAGTGCCTCGCTTTGTAAGCTTGCTCAACAGATATGCCATGGCAACCTTGGAACCCAAGCTTGAGTGACCTCTTGAGAGGCAGATTGCGCCGCCAAGGACAACTAAACCATTACCGATCAATTTACTCCAAGGCATTCTTCCCAGTCTCGTCTTGTTGGACCTGCAAGTCCCCACACCCTCATTGCGACTTACAACTGGCTCTTCTTCATCAACTGTGCTCATACTGTTGTCTGTCGCTTCAAATTCAGCTGGGACCTATATCAAAATAAAATGTGATGAAGAAAGATCCATCCAGCTTCAAAATTTCAACACTCACTGTGAGGGGGAAAAGATATTCAAATGGAATGAAACACGACTGTTAAGACAGACTTATGCAAAGATGAAAAATAATAAACACAACTCAAACAAGAACAACTCTACACTCAATTACAGAACCAAAACATAAGCAGGCAGCATGAATGATATGTTATATCTCGAGAGAATTAGGTGGTCCATGAATGCCTATTCAAGGAAAGTCAAGTCCTTACCTTTTCAATACACAATTTGGCACCGGCAACTAAACTGAGTTGATCCTGCCTTTTAACAGAGTAGTTGCGAAGTGCATCATCCATCTTGCACACATAACTCCATATCCGCTTTGCAAAGGCCAGTTTTGCCATTTCCACATTCAACCCAGCGTCTTCTTGGTGCACCATTCTGATCTCGCAGGCATTTCTACCAGGAACTGTAGAAAAACACATGTACATTCGTCACCAGAAGTCTTGACGACCAATGTTTTAATATACTAAATCGGGAACCGAAGCGCTTTCCTATAGCACCACGAGGCGTAGGAATCGATTCGAGGCATAAGCCTAGAAAAAATATATAGTTTCATAACAAAATAGATTACTAGATTCTGAAAGAATTGTGAATGTGCGTGTTTCTTTTTTTAAATACTTCCTCCATCCCATAAAATGATGTCAAAATCAAAAAAATATATAGTTTCATAACAAAATAGATTACTAGATTCTGAAAGAATTGTGAATGTGCGTGTTTCTTTTTTTAAATACTCCCTCCATCCCTTAAAATGAAGTCAAAATCAAAGTGGCACGGGTTTTAAGAATTATAGTGTAATGTGTTGTGAGTGGAGAAAGTCTAAAAAAGGAAAGACATGTTTTTTTGGGACGTAACAAAAAGGAAATTATGGCATGTTTTTATGGGAAGAAGGGAGTATGTGATTTAGTTATTAATGGGCCAAAAACATAAAATAAATAAACACTAGAGTTAAAAATGGGCTTAGGTTTTGGGTCCATATCCAAAGAAATAAGCAGCGCCGCTGCGCCGCTTCTCTCTAGGTCTTCTTCATCTTCTCTAATCTCTCTCGCTCTTGATATTAGGGTTTGTGGCTTTGTGCGCAGCGCCGCATCAGATTCTGGGCTTGTTTTTTTTATTCTTTTCTAAACTGCACCTCAAATCGATTCTTGTGCATCGGTTCGAATCGAACCAAGACGACCGCCTCGATTCACTGAGGCGCACGCCTCACTCAGATCGATTGAGGCCTACGCCTCTAAGGCGATTTCCGGCCACTCCGAACTGAGGCGCGCCTCAGATCGTACGCCTCGACCGTTTTTTAAAACAATGTTGACAACATTACAGAATAATTTGATGTTATGTCAAATATACACTTTACCAACTTTAAAATTCAAATGAGATCTAAGAAATGTTACATTTGAATGTGGTTAGAAAGTCTTATTTTGGAAGCCTAGGGTTGGCATAGCACATATTAATATAGTAATATAGTTTATGACTAAAATAAGATGTATTATAAAGTTAGCACTGCTGATGACAAAGGTATGCCAGTATACGGAAACTATAGCCATTTATCTGAGATGCTGGAACTATTTCCAACACTTCAAAAAAAAAAAATCTTTCCATATTTTTTTTCTTAGGTACTTCCAAAAATGAAATCCATCATATCAGATATAGAAGAGTAAGACTGGATCACAGAAAATGCTACACAAACAATGGAAGGAGGACGAACTATTCGTGAAGGCTACTGCTAGAGGTAAAACTAAAAGGAAGGCACACAACTCTAATATTCTTAGTCAAGTTTTCCTCTTGGCATTCATGGATGAGCTAATAACAATATACATGAACATAATATAAAAGTAAGTCTGCACTTACCTTTCCTGATTCTCCAGCCAGATCTGAAAAGTGAAACTCTTACATATCTTCTATCTCTTGGGGCCAGAGGATGCTCACATTCCTTATTGTGGTCATGAGCCAAATAGGGCAGAAGATGAGATAAAATTTTGAGCCAAAAAGCTAAAATACAATACAATAAAATAAAATACAAGTATACAACTATAGCAGCAGTCAAGAAACAAAAGTAGAAAAGATGTGACACAACTACATCAGTACTATCATTTTACTCTGTAAACTCATGTAAGCCCTTAGGGTGAAAGCTTCCATATATTAGTGCGTACAGAAATCCATGTAAGCCCTTAGGATGATAGACACATAGAGCCAGGTGCACACCCATAAATATAATAATATATACTAGTTTATGATATGATATGATATGATATCTCAAACAAATAGTATACATGACATGACAATAAATATATCCAAGTGAAAATCTCAACTAAATAATGCAATGGAATGATATAGATTAGTGATAGATAGGTAAACAGTAAATGAATCTTTACTATGTGAGGCATGTGGAAATGCAGCTAGCTTACCTTACTAAAGCAGTAGAAAGAGGCATGTGTTCCCCTTCCCCTTCCTCGCCATAGTTTCCAAGCGAGAACATACTCTCTGGGAGTCAAGAAGGGAAACTTCTTAATAGTGCGACCAAATTCAGTGGCAGAGGCTTGATCGAGCTGCAACTGTTGATGGTGAATCACGGTCTTGTCCCACTCCATCCTATAATCACAGTCCATGTAAAAATCAAGCAGAACATCCACAGAGCAATCCTCAAATGTCGTCACACTCAAATACTTTAACGGCCCAACTCCATCCTGCAATGCAGTGCAAAATTCAAATAAGAAACAAACACAAGAGAAGAGAAGAGAAGAGAAAGCAAAAAATCAAACCTAACCTAACCTTGGGTTTGCAGCACTTGGCCGTATAGGAAATGGAATTACAGCTTTTGTCAATCACGTTTTCCCAGATGCTGCTTCTATTGTTATCACACTTGTTCTCATCGAGCTCCTCCATCAGATTCTTCAAATCCGAATCGAAGATGACCGCTGGAGTGCTGAGACGGAAACCACATAACGTAACATAACATAACAAATAGAGATGAGATGTGAATTTATTCAATTTTTTTTATCCGGAATTCAGAGCAGTTACCTGTTGATTGCGGCGGCGGCGGCGGGAAAAGATGAAGATTTCGGTTGTCGGGGACGGTTGCGGAAGGAGAGGTAACGGCAAATAGAGATGAGGAGTAAGACGGAGAAGGTCCATGTCCAGCCATAGGCATAGGGGTCCATTTTCGCACTCAATTTGAATTCTTCTTCTACTTCTTCCCCCTTCCCCTCCCACACCCACACCAAATTCATTTCATTTTTATCCAATTCCAATCGCAATCACCCGATCAAACACAAACCAAACCAGACCACGCTTATCTCAAATCAAATAACAGCCAACAAATATACAATTATACGTAGTATTTTGTTTCTTTGCGAAAATCAACTTTATTTATTTGTTCTGTGGATGGCGGATCGTGATGGAGATTTGCCTCGCTCTCAGCCTCAGCCACAGTCCCAGCCCACCCCTCTATGCAATTCCTAATGTCTATAAATAAAAAATTATTAGTATATTTATTATTTGCGATAGATAATAACCACATTCATTTCATTTCATTTTCACAAACATTATTATAATTATAATTATAATTATAATTATAATATTTGCTTCTTGCAATTCCTATCCACCTCGTTTTCTAATTTATTCTTTTTTCAATTTTTCGTCCATCACATATTTTTTTTGGCTTGCTTATGTGACTAAAGAATAAAGGTGCTACCGGTACAATAAATTAGTTTTAAGATTCACGCACAAGCTTAATAATATTTCTTCCTTCAGAAAAATGATAGTATCAATTAAAGTACAGTTCATTAGAGTGTGACACGGTATTCGTCATTTAGATAGTACTATCAAATTTATATCATATCATTACAGTGAATCTCGCATGATATTCTTTTAAACAATCAGACCAACGTCATCTTTCTCATAAGAAGCTTTCTAAAGCTATATCAATGAGGTAAATATCATGTACTATCATTTGTCGAATAAAAAGAATTAATATCTCATTCTTCCAAATATGTATATATAAGTAGTTTGTTATTGAAATATATAAAATTATAGCATATATTAGTGGAGAACAAAGTAACAAATAAATAATCATGTATAAGGGACAATACATGTACATATAGTATTTGTATTTACTAATTTGCTTAGGAGTTGATAGAAAATAATTTAACATTACCTTATGTCAACAAAATTTGCATACTTTATATATAGAAAATATTCATCATTGTCAATACAATACAAACCAGAAAATGTTATTATGCCTACATCTGTAAATACTTATAAAATACAAGTAGGCCTTTTGCATATCATATCATTTCATGTGCCTTGTAAGTAAATGCGAATATGAATATTATATACTATAATACAAACTAACATATATCCAGTTTACAACTCGTTGTACATTCTCTCATTAATCAAAGAGCTAATTGAAACTCTGAAAAAAGTGCCTGAATAAAATACAATGGATGTATGAGAATCCATATGTTTGGCTGTGGTTGTGGCTATGGATGTGGCTGTAATTAATCCTCTTTGTTCCCCAAGATTCAATGTTGGAACTCAGAAAAACAATACAATATTGGCAGGCAGGAAAGAAGAGCTGCTGCAGTAGCTAGGTAACTATAAACTTACATCAACGTGATTATGCTTCGAAGATGATAAATTATTGCTCAATTCAAGACCCCTTGTTTCAAATGGTAAAAGGCAAACGCATATACCAGATACAAAAATAATGCATTCAAATAGAAAGACAGCTATACTCTGTTTACATCCATGAATGAGACCAACTGCAACGAGAGGACATAACATCCCGCCAATTCTGCCCACAGAGCTGGCCACTCCAACCCCAGTAGTCCTCACTGATGTTGGATATAACTGCAGTTTACAGATAATCAATAAAATCAGAAAATGTGAAGATAGACAGAGGGACTTGCACATCAAAATTTAACTCAACATGCATGCATAATTGCAAGGAGAAAAAGGCTTTGGCTTACCTCAGGAGCATATATATACACGATCGTGAAGGTTCCTGTAATGCAAATTCGAGCTCCAAAGAGAAGACCTGTTGTTAAGCTCTGAGGCTGTTGCACTACCAAGGGAATCAGAAAAATGAAGCAGAGGAAGAACATTGCTGCCATGGAGATCTTACGCCCAAGTTTGTCAACAGTTGCAGCTGATAAGAGAAGTCCAGGAAACTCTTGAACCAAAAAATATGAATGAAAGTAAGCATTCTTCCAGGAAATAATACATCCGTCATCAATATCAGTGTCAGAGATAACAACTCATGATGTCTTAAGGAAACAAAACAAGAAACAATATATGTATGTATTTACCTGCGAAACTGGTAATAAAAACATCTCTGTAATTAACTTCCTGGTGATTACCAGATTGTAACTCTTTCTCTACACATCTGTTATGATTGTTATTCAACTCTGTTGTCAGCAGAACGAGCCCATAATAAGCGAATGCATTCCCAAAAAAAACCATCCATAAAAGTACAGTTGATCTAACCAGTTCCGGTGAAAGAAGCATCATCAGCAATGAGATGCCACTCTTCTCAGAACCTACATGCTCAGGATTAAGGTCATTTTTGCTAGAGGGTATCAATTTTGAATCTTCTGATGACTTTTCTTCTAGCTCAACATGGTTGTCGGTAACAAGGACACCTAAAGGGAGTTTTCTCCCATTTACTCTCGCGATTTTCTCTAAAACAGTCAGTGCATCACGTTTTCTTCCCATCATGCATAGATATCTGGGTGACTCAGGTGTTGCTCTATATAATAAAAGCAACAGTGAGGAAGGAAGAGCAGACAGTGCGAGCAGCCACCTCCAACCCAATCTTGGCATAACAAACTATAAACATATAGACATAGTAATATTAATATAGTTACAGGAAGGACATTAGAGTGGCCTCTCAGAGATAGAACAGGTTTATAGACAATGAAGAATGGAGGAACAGATCCATTGGTATAAGACTACAAAACTAAAGAGATCTGTAATTGTAAAGGTTTTAAATAGTTTCAAAAACCACAAGCAAATTTCCTTTGATTATGGTGGTTCATATAGTGAGCCGAGAACAAGAGTCAGTAAGCCAACACTAGAAGAAGAGATTTGCAGCAGAAAAGGAAAAAGGAGACACACAAAAAAAAAAAGAAAACAATGAGGGAGAAAAAAAAAAATACTTGATTAATTGAAAAGTTTGAAGTAGTTCAGACAATAGCAAAATTCATTATTAAATATTATATTTTGTATTCTCAAGAAACCAATAAAGCTTCACATTCCTAATTTATGACACAAACAGAGGAAATCTTTGGAATCACCATAAAGTACGCTAGAAGCTTGTTTTTGATTCATATTAACATTACACTGTTTTCAGTAATACATAACATAAGACGGTAAATAAATGAATTAGCACTCCATAAGTTGCTTTGCAAGAAAGACAACTACCAGCAGATTTCAAGAATCTAACATGAAATGTGATGAAAAGTAATGGGCTATTGTGTCATACCCAGGCTATGGAAGCTTCAAGAACTGTTCCAAGCGTCCAGAAGGATGAAAACACTACCATCCAAGTGCCTCTCTGTGGAGCAGGAATGAACTCCAGAAACCAGGACGAAAGCACAGGACCTCCTCCCAAGCCAATACCAACTAAACCGCGGAAAATGATCAGAACAGCGAGATTTGGGGAAAATGCACTTAGGAAACCAGCTCCAGACGTAATAATTGCTGTGATGAGAAACCCTTTCCTGCATGAACAAATGGATAGACAAATTTTATTATAAGAAGCAAAACCAATTAGATTCACATCTAAAAAAGAAGAAGCACCAAACTGCATGTTATAAGACAAGCTAGCTCGTATTCAAATGCTTTGTCATGTTAAGGACCGTATCTACACCAGGAGTGCAAGGACAAGGCATAAGCGCTTGTTTGATATTATTATTATTTTCCGTTGTTCAGTTTAAGTTATGTTCCAGTGAAATTATTTTGTGAGCAGCGGGATTCTGCGTGGGCTTCGTGCCCTAGGAAGAATAAGTAGTCCTCGCCCAATCACGAGGGAACTTGTCTAGGACCAATCTGTGAATTAACAACGGCGCTTGCACTTAGGCAGGATAGAGTTTTTCTCCAATCAATTCATTCACCTTTCTTCGTTCATAAATCTTCTTGTTCCAGTTGCTACTGTTTTTTTTTACCATAACAATTTGGATCGGTACATGCGCAAAACCTGTCATGCAATTTGATCGGTACCGGTATTTAATGGTAGAGTCAAGGGATTATCAAGACGAATAGACTCTGAATAAGAAGCTGTATTGATCAGAACAAGGCAACGGAAGTAACAACTCAGGCGAAGCCTGCCCTGCATCTACTCACTCCAAACTAAGCTTGTTCAACACTTGGAACAACACAACATCCAACCTTTAAATGAATGATGAGCAGAAAAATGATAGGAATTTGAGTTTTGCTAGGTGAATTGTTACCTCCTTCCATAGATATCTGAAACAACACCCCAGGAGTAGGCTCCAACCAGCATGCCAGCAAAGACAATGCTAGTTATCAAGCTCTCTTCTTGAGAAGAAAGATCCCAAAGAGATTGAACAGCTGGTCCAACAAAAGAGAGCAGCATCATTTCCATGGCTTCAGAAATCCAACCCATGCCAGCATAGATAAGAACAAAGACTTGGAAATTTCCAAATCCCAATGCAGCAAGGGCATCGTCGACAGTGTAGGTTTTCCTATCATCTTCCATCTATATAGAAGGAAAAACAAAACGTGCATCAGAGACAGGTGTGCCGTACTTGTAACGAAGAATAGTTTAGCTCAGTAATCCATGTATATTTGATTGAGCAGTATGAGATTGTGTAGTAAATAGATTAGGCTATGATTCGAGTTTAGCCCGTCAATCATCCGATCTAGGTTTCTGGTTCTTAATTTATGGAGCTCTTTTGACTCCAGACAATCCCCTTCAGGTGTTACATCTTTTTCTGTTATCATATTGATTAGAAGATCTGGAAACAGTTGGACTATCATAGTTTATCAATGATAGCATTCAAGTTCAGGCATGGCTTATAGCAGCAAGAAAACACTTGCCACAAACTCAACACTTAGATAACATGTAGAAGCTAGCATTCATAACTCTATTCTATAGCAGTTATCTTGATAGCAGTATGCATGAGATGCAATGCAACCATATCATCAAGCAAAGACTACTACTAATTCTGATTTTCTTATATCCTAACTTCAGGAAATGAATTTGCTAAAATTTATGAAATGACCCATTGATAACCACAAGAAAACTTAGGGAGTAGAGCTAATTAAAACCCCTTTTGTGCAATACAAAGGGATCCAGCGCAAAATTCATTTCATTGTTCGATGAGATCAAACAACCAAAATCAAACACCGAATTGAATTTCCTCATAGCTCTCTCTGAAAGACATCATCGTTGCTATCATAAAAAAAACAAAGAATTTAGAAAAGCAACACAAACCTCATAGCAAAGAAAAAAAGGGCGGATGGGCAAAGCGGAAGGAAGAGTAATTAATCGGTAAATGAAGAAAGATAAATCATGAATTTACTTACACAAATCCGGAAAAAGACCGTCGTTCATCCGTCAACTACGCCTCGCCGCCTGCTTTTTATTTTCTAGCACTATTTTCTAACTGTAACTGATTTAGTTTCACCTAAATCTTCGCTACGCAGATAACTATAACTTTCTTTCTTTCTTTCTTTTTTTAGGGAATTTAGTATTATCTATTTAATGCTAACCCAGATAATTACTTTTTGTATTGTTTCATTGTTTGTATTGCTTATGATCATTAATCTATTCTATATCTATATTACAATAAAATAGTGGAATTGTAAATCAATTGCAATTCAATTTTAATGATAATTTTGTTAATTATATAAAGTTGAAGATAATAAATTCTATACAATATTCTATATAAAATATATAATTAAAATAGAATTAAAGCAATTTAAAATATATTATATTTCATAATTTTGAATATGTGTGTTTTGAATCATTATTATTTTGGTTCTTATTGAATTATTCTGTTATTCTCTTTATATTTTTAACCTATTAACTCATTTTATCTTTAAATAAAATATTTTTATTATTCGAATTTATGACATTTTTTGTTCGTGCATCACACGGAAGACAATACCAATTTTATATTAAAATCAAGTTTAATCAAATTCATTCAATTTTTTTTTTACTTTTTTTTTACTTGTGTAATGTAGATATCATTATTGTTTTTTTGACTTGTGTAATGTAGATATCATTATTGTTTGTATCGTCATTCAATTCATTAAGTATGATCATTAATTTTCTATTAAAATCATGTCTAATCAAATTCATACAATTTTTCATTTATTACAAGAAGATATCTATCCTCCACTCCACTGCAGCCTAAAAAAAATGAAACACTCCACTGCAGCCTAAAAAAAAACTTTTATTCTGTAAAATAATTTCATGAAATTGAAGGGGTGTATTAAAATCTGAAAAAGTTTTAAAAATTAATCTGTCTCATGAAAAAAAGAAAATAAATGAGAGAGCCCAACTAAGAACTAACTGTATATATATATTGAATATTCTTCTATAAGGCTGCTGCTTTGCTTTCAGTTTGACAGCCCAACTAAGAACTAACTGTCTCCAGCATAAGATAATATGAGTGGAGTGAGTGAGTTCACACAAACATCAGTTTCGAAAGAAAAAAAACTCATCTCCCTTATTGCTACTTCAACATTGCAGAAAATCGAATCAAACCCCAAACTCACTCTAATCCTCATCGGCTGGCTCAGGGAGGTCGTGCTCACCCTCTCCGTCTCCGGTTCCATAATTAATCCACGGTAGCATCGACTCAAATAGTACAGCTAGCGGACTTCTATTGGCAACATCACGAACGACATGGTTTTCAGGAATCTGTTGAGGAAGCTCAATCCCATTCTCATTCCCAACCCTTTGATCAACTATAAAGTCCTGCAAGTTTTCTGGTGGCATCGTTGGCACGGTATCAGAGAATTCCGAGATCAACAAATGGGAATACCTAGCAAGGCAAAGTAAAACAAATATTTAATGAGTAAGAGTTAAAGCAAAATGAATGAAAGAAACTACTACTATGGCTTGGTGCTCACTCATTTTTCTCCAATGAGAAAGCCTCTTTCCTCACACAAGCCCAGTCCGTCACATCACTATCTTTCTTTTCCACCATCTCAATCAATGATATTGCCGAGTCATATAATAGTTTCTGAAGATCAGGGAGTCTCCATATTATGTAGCTCTTTTCAATATATATGGCGATCAAGTGATCCAGAGATGGGCTTCCTGTTTCTTCAGATCTAAAGAACTTATGTTCGACTACGGGGGTCCACTTTCGCTCTTTTAGAGGTACCTTCACCACCAATTTCTTCAACACCGATGGATGAAGCATCAAAGCCTGCTTCATGAGTTCAAATGAGGTAGCTTTTTGAACATCTGTTTCCTTACCATCTGAAACCTCATTGCGCTCTAGGTAAAACCGGCAAATCGCAAGGGAATAAGAAAAATTAGGAAATAGCCACAGGGAATTGTCAGATTTATATTCTTCTGCAAACTGTTCCAACCAACCATACTCCTCGGCTCTCAAAGCATAGTAGTCGATGCAGAACATAGCACCCACCGGATCATTCAAATCTAGAGAAAGCAAGAGCTTACATATTTCAAGGGCAGATCTGTGGCAACCACGCCTATCCATGTTTTTCATGTGAGTAAAGAGTGCTGAGAAGAATGGCTTGTTTGTATCGTGAACGTACTGTAATTGGCAGTTCCCCGATGGAGTGAACAGTGGATGCCATGCACATTCCATAGCGTACAAACACTTTGCAATAGCATCAGCTGACATTTGGTGTTCACCCGTGAATTTGAAATAGTCCGCTAAAGTTGTTAGTGAGTCTATATGGTAAGGATGATTCAACAGAATGCTTGCAATACCATTGAGATCATGATTTTCCTTGGCATATTCAAAAGCTCTCTGAGCTTGGGCATATGATGATGAATGTGTGTATCTGAAAAACATATAATGAAGGCAAGCACAACTCATAAGAACCAAAGCTTGTTATGAAATTGATTTCAAGTCTCGTAACATGAACAGGAAACCAACTCACCGATTTAAATAATCAAATTAGTAATTTCTAGCTTTCAATTGACATTTGCACTCTACAAGGTAGTTGGTCATTAATTCACAAGATTGAAATAAACAGCAGACATGCATTATAGTGAGTGAAATCCAGATAGCCCTATCAGATAATTGGGCCAAGTTGAAATGTGTTTCTTCAAATTATACGCCCAAAGAGTTGTGTTTTTTCCAATTATATGCCAAAAGAGTCATCTTCTCTGAAGGGAACCGAGTCTAGTAAGATTTGTGCTATCTAATTGATAGCTAAAGACTACAAGACATTAAGCTTAGAAGGAACTCACCAGAACGCAACCAGCAATTCCTTCCTTCACTTAATTTTGCTTTTTCCATTTACCTCCCATTATGCTTCAAATTAGCTACTGAGAACATAGTATATGGTTACAGAGAAAGGTCTGTGATTAGAATAATCTAAATACTGCCCCTCAACCATGATAGTCGACAACATTTTTAAAATTAGTTAGAGTTTCCAGTTTACTGGGGCGAAGGAACTGAATAAAACATGCATTATTGACACCTTTTTTGTCATGTTAGCCATGATTGTACAGTTAATATATGCTCTGGGTGATCATAAAATTGTTTGTTAGACCAATTCACTCCATCATACTAAGCATAATGTACAGGGTGCAATATATACATTGGTTATACAATCAGAAATGGCCTATCGCACCACCAAGACTTGCAAATCTAAGTCAGTCACATCCATTTCTCATCATGTGTCTCACAATCCAAAAACACTTCCACTCTCTTAATCATCCTATATATTCCTATTTCTTTCTCCCTTCTGTCTTCCTAACATAAGCGTAAGATATGGATTGGAAGACATTGATTATAGCATGCAAGTAAAATATGGCAGTAGTTTTGAAGATTCAAAATGGGGAAAAGGTAGTATTAACTTTACAAATTGGAACGTGATATTAAAATAAACAAAAAACCTCAGAAGTCAAAACATATTAACTAAATCCAGCCTGAATAAAAAATTTCATTTTTCCATCAAGTTTCACACACTATGCTATTTGCTAAATGGAGCTTGTTTTTTAAGTATTTTTTCCAGGGGCTATGATTATTACTTTATAAATACATCTTGCATTTTTCATTTATATGCATTCAAATAGCTAATTCAGCCATGTACATCTCTAAGAGCACAAAACTATCATACCCTTCTCCATAGCTTCAGAGAAAATAATGTGTTAACATTAAAAGCATGGAGCTTAACTTACCGGAAATAGTGGACACGCTTTACAGTTTTGAGTAGTTCCATTGTTAGAGAGCCATCCCAGCGTGACCAATGTTGAGATGGAGAAATTAGGATAGTCCTTTTGAGATTATGAGTCCCTCGTCGACCACCACGCAACAGCCTAGGATTTGCAGTTGCATTTGCAGATGAATTTCTTTCATGAGATTTAACTACTCTAGAACCAAATATCCTTCGCAGTTCATTTTCTGCACTTAGAAATTTGGGATCAACTTGTAGCACACAAGTGTTGAACTGCTCTTTCAGCAACTTGGTATCATCATCGGCATTTTGCAACTTCTTCGTAGCAGTATGACCAGGACCAGGACCAGGACCAGGAGAGCTAGCTAACAAACTTAAGTTTTCAAGCTTGTGATTAGAAGACGATCCTATATCATTGATTAGAGATAAATCTGAGTTCATCGTCTTCTTCTTCTTCGTCTTCTTCTTCTTTTTCTTTGATTTGCCATTTCGAGCATAAACTATGCTTGCTGCAGTTCTTTCAGATGACGAATGGTGGCCAGCGATATCTTTACCTTTTTCCTGCTGCCAATATGATATTGATAGCAAGTTTAAAATCAACACTACTTTACTTACTTCATCGCAATATATATAAACAAAATGAAAGTTGAGGTAGAGGTAGTTCTACTTCTATTATTATTTCAAACACAAACAGCACTTGTCAAGATTAAAAGCACATAAATTTATTTTTGCTACAAGATAATTAGCTCTATCTATTCTAGTTAAATGAACTTTTTCTATCTATTATTGAGAATAAGAAGCTAAAAGTGCAACTTTTTGCACAATTGAAGAATTCAAGAGAGCAGACCTGGTCAGACTGGTTGTCGTGGCTGATAATGATATCATCATTGCCGTCGTCGTCCTCCTCCTCCTCCTCCTCCTCCTCCTCAAGAAGGTTAAACAGATTTCGAGCAGTGGTGGAAGATTCGGGTGACTCAGAATCATCTTCATCATCATCATCATCATCATCATCATCATCGCTGTGAAGCTGCTGCTGCTGCACTGCCGCTGATTGTCCATTAAGCACCTTTTTCATCAATCTAGATGACATTTTGCTCCCTCCGCTCCGCCTGCAAATCCAACCCTATCAAGTATAAACAAACAAAACAATTGCTTTTTTTTTCTTCTCGATCAATCAACAGCGTAACCAAGTTGAGGAGGAGAAATCCCTAAATCCTCGCACAACGAGAAAACCTTTTATATCTAAAAACAATTCAAGAATCTTTTGGGAAAATATCTGTGACTCGGACTCTGCTCTAGATAATAAACAAACCGCGATAATGGGCTTCTAATATTCGAAGTCAGGCACACATGACAAAATATCCTAATTACTTTTGGATCGAATTTGTCTAAGCCCTTAATTTTATTTTTATTTTTATTTTTTAGATGAATGGTTAAGCCCTTCACCTTTATTAAGGATACATTCCCTCCTAAATTTATTCACAATTTGCTACAAATTTGAATGTGTTTTTTCACGACATACAATCTAAATTAATTTGTTGATATTATCGACACGACTCGTAGTTCAATTTTTATGTGTTATTATATCATAGCAAAATGTATAATTTTAGACCAATAAATTCGAAATGTGACAATTTTAGATCGATCTTAATATAATACTCTCTCCATCCCATTCAACATGTCCCGCTACTGTTCGGCATAAGTATTAAAGAAAAGAATTAAAAGATAAAAAGTGGGTATGTCCCTCCACTTTTGAAGGGTTAATTCTTTCTATTTTAGGAATGAAACATGTTCAATGACACCCAAAAGAGGAAAGTGAGACATGTTAAGTGGAATGAAGGGAATACTAATTTCAAGCCTAATAAATTCAATTTTGTAAAAATTTTAGCCAATTATTAATTTTCAGCATAAAAAATGGCATTGACAACTAGATTTTAGATGTGACATTTCCACGCGACAAAAGAAACAAAATAAAGTCGCCATGCCTTGCCCTCAGCTATTAATAAAATATTGTTATGTGAGAGGTGGGTGTATTACATGTACACCCATAATAGAATTCCCCTCTTCCTATATATAGATTTTTGTGATTTTATATAAAGGACACGTCAGTTAGGAATTGGATAGAAAAGTTATTCATCAATACTTTTCATGAAGAGGCGAAAATACAATTGCAAAAATGCTCGTACAGTTGGGAAATTAAAAATTGAATCAAATGAAGTTACGAAAATGCCCATCCAAACATTGTAGATAATATTAAAAATTTGTGTTTTTAGAGTCCGAAGACGTATAATATTTCAGTGCTATACGAGAATCAATGCAACAAATCCACTAAAATAATTTTTACTGTTCATAAAATATTACAGCATTCGCTCCTAATTCCAAGTGTGGCTTCTTAATTTTTTTAGAAATAGATAAAATATTTAGCGGCCTATTATTACAAACCTAAAAAGTATGACCTACTTTTGCAAGTGGCCCTAACTTAGTGGCCTAAATTTTTTTTAACTTCAGTTAATAGCACATAGAACATAAACTTGACAAAGTAAATAACATAAGATATGATAATTCAATTTGGTTAAACAACTTACGTCTGGGGGCCACGTCCAAGAGAGAACCAATCCACTATTAAAAGTCGTGACTACAGAGGATCTTACACATATAGGTCATCCATCTTATGGTACCCTTTCGCTCACACCCTTCCTAACTCTGTGAATCGATGATTGTTTCAGCACTTCTCACAATCTAAGTTTAAGTCACGCTCAACATCTAACTCTCACAAAAGTATTTATATGAAATAAACCCTCAAGTGTATGCATACAATAAAAATACTCTCAAAGAAAGTATAGCAAAAAACGAAGAAACAACGGCTATCTTCAAATGACTTGGTGTAAACTTATTTATAAGATCACTTGAAAACTCTAAAAAATGGTCCCCCACCTGCTTCAATCACATTTCCTAATTGATGAAAACTTCCTTGTGAAGATATGCCTTGTAGAACACTCCAAAATATCTGTCAATATTATATTTTTTCCGCATCAATAAACACAAGGAAAGAATCCCGAAAAACTTAAATACAGATAAGAACAGTTTCAAAATACTGACCCCAGGTTCTACATATATCACACTGAAGCACACAATACAAAGCTTGTCTCGCAGCGGCTCAAATTCTTCAACTGAACTTTTGACTACATAAACATGCCAATAAATATGGAGTACAAACTCAAATCCAACAAAAATGTTGATTTGTTTTTCAATTCCACAAAGCCATGTCAATTTTCAAGTGACTTATTTACCATTCAATATTTGTTATGTTTTCTTAGGGAATAAATTTATTTAAAATATTTCTATATTTTTTGTAAAAAAACGATGTGGATGAAAATTAAAAAAAAAAAATAAGAATCGAATGATTGGAAGATATCACATAGGCAAGAGATTTTTATTTTTTTATATCCATTTGTTTGTTTTTGCTCAAGTATCATTCTATGATACTTTAGGTGAAACATTAATGTAATATGATATAATAACTTTAGTTTGACGTAATATAATTGAGATAGAATTTAATATATATTATTTTATGAATATATATAAAATATTATTTTAATAGATACGTAGTGTTAGTGTATACTACCTCCGTCTCTCAAAAGTGTGGTGTACTTTTAATTTATTGTGAGATATAAAATATAGATTGAACTACACCAATCTGAAACGAAAGGAATATTATATCATTTAGAATTTATAAAATAATAAATGAGACGTGAGAAGTGATATAGAGGATCAAATGAGCAAAAATAGGGAATCGAACTTATCGCACTCTAATCTAGATTTTGACTTACCCTGGCAGTAGGCCATTGAATAAGGATTCCAACGCCACTTGAATCGCCCCAATCGGACGAGTAACGAAAAAGTTATGGTCAGATTAGTGAAAGGTCACAAATGATCTCGCGGCGACGCAATTGCAGGGTGCCTCTGTTGAGCTTCCTTTGGGCTTCTTGTCCATTATATGGGATATATCTCACTCGTTATTGGGCCGATTCGCTCGATTCTTATATTGTTGGAAAGCTCATTCAGAGGGCTACGACCACGAGTTGATAAATTGGGGTCAACTACCATTTTTTGGGTCAAAATTACTGACGGTTTGCGTGCTCCGTGCGACACTCCCCGTAGCACTCGTCGTTGTGAGGGCCTTATCTCATTCATTATTTACCCAATTCGCTCGATTCTTACGCCATTGGAAAGCTTATTCAGAGACATACGACCACGTATGGAGACAATTTGATAATTTTCAATTTATCGAGCCAAAAATGTTAAGGATTTCAAGAGTCAGTGGATTTTGCGCTATTTTTTACCAAATCTCCCTCATTACATGTCCGAATCACTCAATTCTTTCGCCGTCATAATTTTTATACATAGGGAAATGTGTCATAAAGTTTTCACCCCGTTTCGAGTCGGCTCAAAAAATCGAGATTTCTAGGGATACCCCTTGCTCAAATGAGCAAAAATAGGAAATCGAGCTTATCGCACTCTCATCTGGATTTTGACTTTCCCTGGCTGTAGGCCTTTGAATAAGGATTCCAACGCCACTTGAATCGCCCCAATTGGATGAGTAACGAAAAAAGTTATAATCAAATTAGTGAAAGGTCACAAACGATCTCGCGGCGACGCAATTGCAGGGTGCCTCCGTTGAGCTTCCTTTGGGCTTCTTGTCCATTATATGGGACATATCTCACTCGTTATTGGGCCGATTCGCTCGATTCTTATATCGTTGGAAAGCTCATTCAGAGGGCTACGACCACGAGTTGATAAATTGGGGTCATCTACCATTTTTCGGGTCGAAATTACTGACGGTTTGCGTGCTCCGTGCGACACTCCCCGTAGCACTCGTCGTTGTGAGGGCCTTATCTCATTCATTATTTACCCAATTCGCTCGATTCTTACGCCATTGGAAAGCTTATTCAGAGACCTACGACCACGTATGGAGACAATTTGATAATTTTCAATTTATCGAGCCAAAAATGTTAAGGATTTCAAGAGTCAGTGGATTTTGCGCTATTTTTCACCAAATCTCCCTCATTGCATGTCCGAATCACTCAATTCTTTCGCCGTCGTAATTTTTATACATAGGGAAATGTGTCATGAAGTTTTCACCCCGTTTCGAGTCGCGTCAAAAAATCGAGATTTCTCCTAGAGGTACCCTTGCTCAAATGAGCAAAAATAGGAAATCGAGCTTATCGCACTCTAATATGGATTTTGACTTTTCCTGGCTGTAGGCCTTTGAATAAGGATTCCAACACCACTTGAATCGCCCCAATCGGACGAGTAACGAAAAAGTTATGGTCAGATTAATGAAAGGTCACAAACGATCTCGTGGCGACGCAATTGCAGGGTGCCTCCGTTGAGCTTCCTTTGGGCTTCTTGTCCATTATATGGGACATATCTCACTCGTTATTTGGCCGATTCGCTCGATTCTTATATCGTTGGAAAGCTCATTCAGAGGGCTACGACCACGAGTTGATAAATTGGGGTCATCTACCCTTTTTCGGGTCGAAATTACTGACGGTTTGCGTGCTCCGTGCGACACTCCCCGTAGCACTCGTCGTTGTGAGGGCATTATCTCATTCATTATTTACCCAATTCGCTCGATTCTTACGCCATTGGAAAGCTTATTCAGAGACCTACGACCACGTATGGAGACAATTTGATAATTTTCAATTTATCGAGCCAAAAATGTTAAGGATTTCAAGAGTCAGTGGATTTTGCGCTATTTTTCACCAAATCTCCCTCATTGCATGTCCGAATCACTCAATTCTTTCGCCGTCGTAATTTTTATATATAGGGAAATGTGTCTTGAAGTTTTCACCCCGTTTAGAGTCGCGTCAAAAAATCGAGATTTCTCCTAGGGGTACCCCTTGCTCAAATGAGCAAAAATAGGAAATCGAACTTATCGCACTCTAATCTGGATTTTGACTTTTCCTGGCTGTAGGCCTTTGAATAAGGATTTCAACGCCACTTGAATCGCCCCAATCGGACGAGTAACGAAAAAGTTATGGTCAATTAGTGAAAGGTCACAAACGATCTCATGGCGACGCAATTGCAGGGTGCCTCCGTTGAGCTTCCTTTGGGCTTCTTGTCCATTATATGGGACATATCTCACTCGTTATTAGGCCGATTCGCTCGATTCTTATATCGTTGGAAAGCTCATTCAGAGGGCTACGACCACGAGTTGATAAATTGGGGTCATCTACCATTTTTCGGGTCGAAATTACTGACGGTTTGCGTGCTCCGTGCGACACTCCCCGTAGCACTCGTCGTTGTGAGGGCCTTATCTCATTCATTATTTACCCGATTCGCTCGATTCTTACGCCATTGGAAAGCTTATTCAGAGACCTACGACCACGTATGGAGACAATTTGATAATTTTCAATTTATCGAGCCAAAAATGTTAAGGATTTCAAGAATCAGTGGATTTTGCGCTATTTTTCACCAAATCTCCCTCATTGCATGTCCGAATCACTCAATTCTTTCGCCGTCATAATTTTTATACATAGGGAAATGTGTCATGAAGTTTTCACCCCGTTTCGAGTCGGGTCAAAAAATCGAGATTTCTCCTAGTGGTACCTCTTGCTCAAATGAGCAAAAATTGGAAATCGAGCTTATCGCACTCTAATCTGGATTTTGACTTTTCCTGGCTGTAGGCCTTTGAATAAGGATTCCAACGCCACTTGAATCGCCCCAATCGGACGAGTAACGAAAAAGTTATGGTCAAATTAGTGAAAGGTCAAAAACGATCTCGCGGCGACGCAATTGCAGGGTGCCTCCGTTGAGCTTCCTTTGGGCTTCTTGTCCATTATATGGGACATATCTCACTCGTTATTGGGCCGATTCGCTCGATTCTTATATAGTTGGAAAGCTAATTCAGAGGGCTACGACCACGAGTTGATAAATTGGGGTCATCTACCATTTTTCGGGTCAAAATTACTGACGGTTTGCGTGCTCCGTGCGACACTCCCCGTAGCACTCGTCGTTGTGAGGGCCTTATCTCATTCATTATTTACCCAATTTGCTCGATTTTTACGCCATTGGAAAGCTTATTCAGAGACCCACGACCACGTATGGAGACAATTTGATAATTTACAATTTATCGAGCCAAAAATGTTAAGGATTTCAAGAGTCAGTGTATTTTGCGCTATTTTTCACCAAATCTCCCTCATTGCATGTCCGAATCACTCAATTCTTTCGCCGTCGTAATTTTTATACATAGGGAAATGTGTCATGAAGTTTTCACCCCGTTTCGAGTCGGGTCAAAAAATCGAGATTTCTCCTAGGGGTACCCCTTGCTCAAATGAGCAAAAATTGGAAATCGAGCTTATCGCACTCTAATCTGGATTTTGACTTTTCCTGGCTGTAGGCCTTTGAATAAGGATTCCAACGCCACTTGAATCGCCCCAATCGGACGAGTAACGAAAAAGTTATGGTCAAATTAGTGAAAGGTCACAAACGATCTCGCGGCGACGCAATTGCAGGGTGCCTCCGTTGAGCTTCCTTTGGGCTTCTTGTCCATTATATGGGACATATCTCACTCGTTATTGGGCCGATTCGCTCGATTCTTATATCGTTGGAAAGCTAATTCAGAGGGCTACGACCACGAGTTGATAAATTGGGGTCATCTACCATTTTTCGGGTCAAAATTACTGACGGTTTGCGTGCTCCGTGCGACACTCCCCGTAGCACTCGTCGTTGTGAGGGCCTTATCTCATTCATTATTTACCCAATTCGCTCGATTCTTACGCCATTGGAAAGCTTATTCAGAGACCTACGACCACGTATGGAGACAATTTGATAATTTTCAATTTATCGAGCCAAAAATGTTAAGGATTTCAAGAGTCAGTGGATTTTGCGCTATTTTTCACCAAATCTCCCTCATTGCATGTCCGAATCACTCAATTCTTTCGCCGTCGTAATTTTTATACATAGGGAAATGTGTCATGAAGTTTTCACCCCGTTTCGAGTCGGGTCAAAAAATCAAGACTTCTCCTAGGGGTACCCCTTGCTCAAATGAGCAAAAATAGGAAATCGAGCTTATCGCACTCTAATCTGGATTTTGATTTTTCTTGTCTATAGGCCTTTGAATGAGGATTCCAACGCCACTTGAATCGCCCAATCGGACGAGTAACGAAAAAGTTATGGTCAAATTAGTGAAAGGTCACAAACGATCTCGCGGCGACGCAATTGCAGGGTGCCTCCGTTGAGCTTCCTTTGGGCTTCTTGTCCATTATATGGGACATATCTCACTCGTTATTGGACCGATTCGCTCGATTCTTATTTCGTTGGAAAGCTCATTCAAAGGGCTACGACCACGAGTTGATAAATTGGGGTCATCTACCATTTTTCGGGTCAAAATTACTGACGGTTTGTGTGCTCCGTGCAACACTCCCCGTAGCACACGTCGTTGTGAGGGCCTTATCTCATTCATTATTTACCCAATTCGCTCGATTCTTACGCCATTGGAATGCTTATTCAGAGACCTACGACCACGTATGGAGACAATTTGATAATTTTCAATTTATCGAGCCAAAAATGTTAAGGATTTCAAGAATCAGTGGATTTTGCGCTATTTATCACCAAATCTCCCTCATTGCATGTCCGAATCACTCAATTCTTTCGCCGTCGTAATTTTTATACATAGGGATATGTGTCATGAAGTTTTCACCCCATTTCGAGTCGGGTCAAAAAATCGAGATTTCTCCTAGGGTACCCCTATCTCAAATGAGCAAAAATAGGAAATCGAGCTTATCGCACTCTAATCTAGATTTTGATTTTTCTTGGCTATAGGCCTTTGAATAAGGATTTCAACGCCACTTGAATCGCCCCAATCGGACGAGTAACGAAAAAGTTATGGTCAAATTAGTGAAAGGTCACAAACGATCTCATGGCGACGCAATTGCAGGGTGCCTCCGTTGAGCTTCCTTTGGGCTTCTTGTCCATTATATGGGACATATCTCACTCGTTATTGGGCCGATTCGCTCGATTCTTATATCGTTGGAAAGCTCATTCAGAGGGCTACGACCACGAGTTGATAAATTGGGGTCATCTACCATTTTTCGGGTCAAAATTACTGACGGTTTGTGTGCTCCGTGCGACACTCCCCGTAGCACTCGTCGTTGTGAGGGCCTTATCTCATTCATTATTTACCCGATTCGCTCGATTCTTACGCCATTGGAAAGCTTATTCAGAGACCTACGACCACGTATGGAGACAATTTGATAATTTTCAATTTATCGAGCCAAAAATGTTAAGGATTTCAAGAGTCAGTGGATTTTGCGCTATTTTTCACCAAATCTCCCTCATTGCATGTCCGAATCACTCAATTCTTTCGCCGTCGTAATTTTTATACATAGGGAAATGTGTCATGAAGTTTTCACCCCGTTTCGAGTCGGGTCAAAAAATCGAGATTTCTCCTAGTGGTACCTCTTGCTCAAATGAGCAAAAATAGGAAATCGAGCTTATCGCACTCTAATCTGGATTTTGACTTTCCCTGGCTATAGGCCTTTGAATAAGGATTCCAACGCCACTTGAATCGCCCCAATCGGACGAGTAACGAAAAAGTTATGGTCAAATTAGTGAAAGGTCACAAACGATCTCGCGGCGACGCAATTGCAGGGTGCCTCCGTTGAGCTTCCTTTGGGCTTCTTGTCCATTATATGGGACATATCTCACTCGTTATTGGGCCGATTCGCTCGATTCTTATATCGTTGGAAAGCTAATTCAGAGGGCTACGACCACGAGTTGATAAATTGGGGTCATCTACCATTTTTCGGGTCAAAATTACTGACGGTTTGCGTGCTCCGTGCGACACTCCCCGTAGCACTCGTCGTTGTGAGGGCCTTATCTCATTCATTATTTACCCGATTCGCTCGATTCTTATGCCATTGGAAAGCTTATTCAGAGACCTACGACCACGTATGGAGACAATTTGATAATTTTCAATTTATCGAGCCAAAAATGTTAAGGATTTCAAGAGTCAGTGGATTTTGCGCTAATTTTCACCAAATCTCCCTCATTGCATGTCCGAATCACTCAATTCTTTCGCCGTCGTAATTTTTATACATAGGGAAATGTGTCATGAAGTTTTCACCCCGTTTCGAGTCGCGTCAAAAAATCGAGATTTCTCCTAGGGGTACCCCTTGCTCAAATGAGCAAAAATAGGAAATCGAGCTTATCGCACTCTAATCCGGATTTTGACTTTTCCAGGCTGTAGGCCTTTGAATAAGGATTCCAACGCCACTTGAATCGCCCCAATCGGACGAGTAACGAAAAAGTTATGGTCAGATTAGTGAAAGGTCACAAACGATCTCGCGGCGACGCAATTGCAGGGTGCCTCCGTTGAGGTTCCTTTGGGCTTCTTGTCCATTATATGGGACATATCTCACTCGTTATTGGGCCGATTCGCTCGATTCTTATATCGTTGGAAAGCTCATTCAGAGGGCTACGACCACGAGTTGATAAATTGGGGTCAACTACCATTTTTTGGGTCAAAATAACTGACGGTTTGCGTGCTCCGTGCGACACTCCCCGTAGCACTCGTCGTTGTGAGGGCCTTATCTCATTCATTATTTACCCGATTCGCTCGATTCTTACGCCATTGGAAAGCTTATTCAGAGACCTACGACCACGTATGGAGACAATTTGATAATTTTCAATTTATCGAGCCAAAAATGTTAAGGATTTCAAGAGTCAGTGGATTTTGCGCTATTTTTCACCAAATCTCCCTCATTGCATGTCCGAATCACTCAATTCTTTCGCCGTCGTAATTTTTATACATAGGGAAATGTGTCATGAAGTTTTCACCCCGTTTCGAGTCGGGTCAAAAAATCGAGATTTCTCCTAGGGGTACCCCTTGCTCAAATGAGCAAAAATAGGAAATCGAGCTTATCGCACTCTAATCTGGATTTTGATTTTTCCTGGCTATAGGCCTTTGAATGAGGATTCCAACGCCACTTGAATCGCCCAATCGGACGAGTAACGAAAAAGTTATGGTTAAATTAGTGAAAGGTCACAAACGATCTCGCGGCGACGCAATTGCAGGGTGCCTCCGTTGAGCTTCCTTTGGGCTTCTTGTCCATTATATGGGACATATCTCACTCGTTATTGGGCCGATTCGCTCGATTCTTATATCGTTGGAAAGCTCATTCAAAGGGCTACGACCACGAGTTGATAAATTGGGGTCATCTACCATTTTTCGGGTCAAAATTACTGACGGTTTGCGTGCTCCGTGCGACACTCCCCGTAGCACACGTCGTTGTGAGGGCCTTATCTCATTCATTATTTACCCGATTCGCTCGATTCTTACGCCATTGGAAAGCTTATTCAGAGACCTACGACCACGTATGGAGACAATTTGATAATTTTCAATTTATCGAGCCAAAAATGTTAAGGATTTCAAGAATCAGTGGATTTTGCGCTATTTATCACCAAATCTCCCTCATTGCATGTCCGAATCACTCAATTCTTTCGCCGTCGTAATTTTTATACATAGGGATATGTGTCATGAAGTTTTCACCCCATTTCGAGTCGGGTCAAAAAATCGAGATTTCTCCTAGGGTACCCCTATCTCAAATGAGCAAAAATAGGAAATCGAGCTTATCGCACTCTAATCTAGATTTTGATTTTTCTTGGCTATAGGCCTTTGAATGAGGATTCCAATGCAACTTTAATCGCCCCAATCGGACGAGTAACGAAAAAGTTATGGTCAAATTAGTGAAAGGTCACAAACGATCTCGCGGCGACGCAATTGCAGGGTGCCTCCGTTGAGCTTCCTTTGGGCTTCTTGTCCATTATATGGGACATATCTCACTCGTTATTGGACCGATTCGCTCGATTCTTATTTCGTTGGAAAGCTCATTCAAAGGGCTACGACCACGAGTTGATAAATTGGGGTCATCTATCATTTTTCGGGTCAATATTACTGACGGTTTGTGTGCTCCGTGCAACACTCCCCGTAGCACACGTCGTTGTGAGGGCCTTATCTCATTCATTATTTACCCAATTCGCTCGATTCTTATGCCATTGGAATGCTTATTCAGAGACCTACGACCACGTATGGAGACAATTTGATAATTTTCAATTTATCGAGCCAAAAATGTTAAGGATTTCAAGAGTCAGTGGATTTTGCGCAATTTATCACCAAATCTCCCTCATTGCATGTCCGAATCACTCAATTCTTTCGCCGTCGTAATTTTTATACATAGGGATATGTGTCATGAAGTTTTCACCCCGTTTCGAGTCGGGTCAAAAAATCGAGATTTCTCCTAGGGTTATCCCTTGCTCAAATGAGCAAAAATAGGAAATCGAGCTTATCGCACTCTAATCTGGATTTTGATTTTTCCTGGCTATAGGCCTTTGAATGAGGATTCCAACGCCACTTGAATCGCCTCAATCGGACGAGTAACGAAAAAGTTATGGTCAAATTAGTGAAAGGTCACAAACGATCTCGCGGCGACGCAATTGCAGGGTGCCTCCGTTGAGCTTCCTTTGGGCTTCTTGTCCATTATATGGGACATATCTCACTCGTTATTGGGCCGATTCGCTCGATTCTTATATCGTTGGAAAGCTCATTCAGAGGACTACGACTACAAGTTGATAAATTGGGGTCATCTACCATTTTTTGGGTCAATATTACTGACGGTTTGTGTGCTCCGTGCAACACTCCCCGTAGCACACGTCGTTGTGAGGACCTTATCTCATTCATTATTTACCCGATTCACTCGATTCTTACGCCATTGGAAAGCTTATTCATAGACCTACGACCACAAATGGAGACAATTTGATAATTTTCAATTGATCGAGCTAAAAATGTTAAGGATTTCAAGAGTCAGTGGATTTTGCGCTATTTTTCACCAAATCTCCCTCGTTGCATGTCCGAATCACTCAATTCTTTCGCCGTCGTAATTTTTATACATAGGGAAATGTGTCATGAAGTTTTCACCCTGTTTCGAGTCGGGTCAAAAAATCGAGATTTCTCCTAGGGGTAACCCTTGCTCAAATGAGCAAAAATAGGAAATCGAGCTTATCGCACTCTAACATGGATTTTGATTATTCCTGGCTATAGGCCTTTGAATGAGGATTCCAACGCCACTTGAATCGCCCCAATCGGACGAGTAACGAAAAAGTTATGGTCAAATTAGTGAAAGTTCACAAACGATCTCGCGGCGACGCAATTGCAGGGTGCCTCCGTTGAGCTTCCTTTGGGCTTCTTGTCCATTATATGGGACATATCTCACTCGTTATTGGGCCGATTCGCTCGATTCTTATATCGTTGGAAAGCTCATTCAGAGGGCTACGACCACGAGTTGATAAATTGGGGTCATCTACCATTTTTCGGGTCAAAATTACTGACGGTTTGCGTGCTCCGTGCGACACTCCCCGTAGCACACGTCGTTGTGAGGGCCTTATCTCATTCATTATTTACCCGATTCGCTCGATTATTATGCCATTGGAAAGCTTATTCAGAGACCTACGACCACGTATGGAGACAATTTGATAATTTTTAATTTATCGAGCCAAAAATGTTAAGGATTTCAAGAGTCAGTGGATTTTGCGCTATTTTTCACCAAATCTCCCTCATTGCATGTCCGAATCACTCAATTCATTCGCCGTCGTAATTTTTATACATAGGGAAATGTGTCATGAAGTTTTCACCCCGTTTCGAGTAGGGTCAAAAAATCGAGATTTCTCCTAGGGGTAACCTTTGCTCAAATGAGCAAAAATAGGAAATCGAGCTTATCGCACTCTAATCTGGATTTTGATTTTTCCTGGCCGTAGGCCTTTGAATGAGGATTCCAACGCCACTTGAATCGCCCCAATTAGATGAGTAACGAAAAAGTTATGGTTAAATTAGTGAAAGGTCACAAACGATCTCGCGGCGACGCAATTGCAGGGTGCCTCCGTTGAGCTTCCTTTGGGCTTCTTGTCCATTATATGGGACATATCTCACTCGTTATTGGACCGATTCGCTCGATTCTTATATCGTTGGAAAGTTCATTCAGAGGGCTACGACCACGAGTTGATAAATTGGGGTCATCTACCATTTTTCGGGTCAAAATTACTGACGGTTTGCGTGCTCCGTGCGACACTCCCCGTAGCACACGTCGTTGTGAGGGACTTATCTCATTCATTATTTACCCGATTCGCTCGATTCTTACGCCATTGGAAAGCTAATTCAGAGACCTACGACCACGTATGGAGACAATTTGATAATTTTCAATTTATCGAGCCAAAAATGTTAAGGATTTCAAGAGTCAGTGGATTTTGCGCAATTTATCACCAAATCTCCCTCATTGCATGTCCGAATCACTCAATTCTTTCGCCGTCGTAGAAATGTGTCATGAAGTTTTCACCCCGTTTCGAGTCGGTCAAAAAATCGAGATTTCTCCTAGGGGTATCCCTTTCTCAAATGAGCAAAAATAGGAAATCGAGCTTATCGCACTTTAATCTGGATTTTGATTTTTGCTGGCTGTAGGTCTTTGAATGAGGATTCCAACGCCACTTGAATCGCCTCAATCAGACGAGTAACAAAAAAGTTATGGTTAAATTAGTGAAAGGTCACAAACGATCTCGCGGCGACGCAATTGCAGGGTGCCTCCGTTGAGCGTCCTTTGGGCTTCTTGTCCATTATATGGGACATATCTCATTCGTTATTGGGTCGATTCGCTCGATTCTTATATCGTTAGAAAGTTCATTCAGAGGGCTAGCACCACGAGTTGATAAATTGGGGTCATCTACCATTTTTCGGGTCAAAATTCCTGACGGTTTGCGTGCTCCGTGCGACACTCTCCGTAGCACACGTCGTTGTGAGGGCCTTATCTCATTCATTATTTACCCGATTCGCTCGATTCTTACGCCATTGGAAAGCTTATTCAGAGACCTACGACAACGTATGGAGACAATTTGATAATTTTCAATTTATCGAGCCAAAAATGTTAAGGATTTCAAGAATCAGTGGATTTTGCGCTATTTTTCACCAAATCTCCCTCATTGCATGTCCGAATCACTCAATTCTTTCGCCGTCGTAATTTTTATACATAGGGAAATGTGTCATGAAGTTTTCACCCCGTTTCGAGTCGGGTCAAAAAATCGAGATTTCTCCTAGGGTACCCCTTGCTCAAATGAGCAAAAATAGGAAATCGAGCTTATCGCACTCTAATCTGGATTTTGATTTTTCCTGGCTGTAGGCCTTTGAATGAGGATTCCAACGCCACTTGAATCGCCCCAATCAGACGAGTAACGAAAAAGTTATGGTTAAATTAGTGAAAGGTCACAAACGATCTCGCGGCGACGCAATTGCAGGGTGCCTCCGTTGAGCTTCCTTTGGGCTTCTTGTCCAATATATGGGACATATCTCACTCGTTATTGGACCGATTCGCTTGATTCTTATATCGTTGGAAAGCTCATTCAGAGGGCTACGACCACGAGTTGATAAATTGGGGTCATCTACCATTTTTCGGTTCGAAATTACTGACGGTTTGCGTGCTCCGTGCGACACTCCCCGTAGCACTCGTCGTTGTGAGGGCCTTATCTCATTCATTATTTACCCGATTCGCTCGATTCTTATGCCATTGGAAAGCTTATTCAGAGACCTACGACAACGTATGGAGACAATTTGATAATTTTCAATTTATCGAGCCAAAAATGTTAAGGATTTCAAGAGTCTGTGGATTTTGCGCTATTTTTCACCAAATCTCCCTCATTGCATGTCCGAATCACTCAATTCTTTCGCCGTCGTAATTTTGATTCATAGGGAAATGTGTCATGAAGTTTTCACCTCGTTTCGAGTCGTGTCAAAAAATCGAGATTTCTCCTAGGGGTACCCCTTGCTCAAATGAGCAAAAATAGGAAATCGAGCTTATCGCACTCTAATCTGGATTTTGATTTTTCCTGGCTGTAGGCCTTTGAATGAGGATTCCAACGCCACTTGAATCGCCCCAATCAGACGAGTAACGAAAAAGTTATGGTTAAATTAGTGAAAGGTCATAAACGATCTCGCGACGACGCAATTGCAGGGTGCCTCCGTTGAGCTTCCTTTCGGCTTCTTGTCCATTATATGGGACATATCTCACTCGTTATTGGACCGATTCGCTTGATTCTTATATCGTTGGAAAGCTCATTCAGAGGGCTACGACCACGAGTTGATAAATTGGGGTCATCTACCATTTTTCGGGTCAAAATTACTGACGGTTTGCGTGCTCCGTGCGACACTCCCCGTAGCACTCGTCGTTGTGAGGGCCTTATCTCATTCATTATTTACCCGATTCGCTCGATTCTTATGCCATTGGAAAGCTTATTCAGAGACCTACGACAACGTATGGAGACAATTTGATAATTTTCAATTTATCGAGCCAAAAATGTTAAGGATTTCAAGAGTCAGTGGATTTTGCGCTATTTTTCACCAAATCTCCCTCATTGCATGTCCGAATCACTCAATTCTTTCGCCGTCGTAATTTTTATACATAGGGAAATGTGTCATGAAGTTTTCACCCCGTTTCGAGTCGGGTCAAAAAATCGAGATTTCTCCTAGGGGTACCCCTTGCTCAAATGAGCAAAAATAGGAAATCGAGCTTATCGCACTCTAATCTGGATTTCGATTTTTCCTGGCCGTAGGCCTTTGAATGAGGATTCCAACGCTACTTGAATCGCCCCAATCAGACGAGTAACGAAAAAGTTATGGTTAAATTAGTGAAAGGTCATAAACGATCTCGCGACGACGCAATTGCAGGGTGCCTCCGTTGAGCTTCCTTTCGGCTTCTTGTCCATTATATGGGACATATCTCACTCGTTATTGGACCGATTCGCTCGATTCTTATATCGTTGGAAAGTTCATTCAGAGGGCTACGACCACGAGTTGATAAATTGGGGTCATCTACCATTTTTCGGTTCGAAATTACTGACGGTTTGCGTGCTCCGTGCGACACTCCCCGTAGCACTCGTCGTTGTGAGGGCCTTATCTCATTCATTATTTACCCGATTCGCTCGATTCTTATGCCATTGGAAAGCTTATTCAGAGACCTACGACAACGTATGGAGACAATTTGATAATTTTTGATTTATCGAGCCAAAAATGTTAAGGATTTCAAGAGTCTGTGGATTTTGCCGTATTTTTCACCAAATCTCCCTCATTGCATGTCCGAATCACTCAATTCTTTCGCCGTCGTAATTTTTTTTCATAGGGAAATGTGTCATGAAGTTTTCACCCCGTTTCGAGTTGGGTCAAAAAATCGAGATTTCTCCTAGGCCCCTTGCTCAAATGAGCAAAAATAGGAAATCGAGCTTATTGCACTCTAATCTGGATTTTGATTATTCCTGGCTATAGGCCTTTGAATGAGGATTCCAACGCCACTTGAATCGCCCCAATCGGACGAGTAACGAAAAAGTTATGGTCAAATTAGTGAAAGTTCACAAACGATCTCGCGGCGACGCAATTGCAGGGTGCCTCCGTTGAGCTTCCTTTGGGCTTCTTGTCCATTATATGGGACATATCTCACTCGTTATTGGGCCGATTCGCTCGATTCTTATATCGTTGGAAAGCTCATTCAGAGGGCTACGACCACGAGTTGATAAATTGGGGTCATCTACCATTTTTCGGGTCAAAATTACTGACGGTTTGCGTGCTCCGTGCGACACTCCCCGTAGCACACGTCGTTGTGAGGGCCTTATCTCATTCATTATTTACCCGATTCGCTCGATTCTTATGCCATTGGAAAGCTTATTCAGAGACCTACGACCACGTATGAAGACAATTTGATAATTTTCAATTTATCGAGCCAAAAATGTTAAGGATTTCAAGAGTCAGTGGATTTTGCGCTATTTTTCACCAAATCTCCCTCATTGCATGTCCGAATCACTCAATTCTTTCGCCGTCGTAATTTTTATACATAGGGAAATGTGTCATGAAGTTTTCACCCCGTTTCGAGTCGGGTCAAAAAATCGAGATTTCTCCTAGGGGTACCCCTTGCTCAAATGAGCAAAAATAGGAAATCGAGCTTATCGCACTCTAATCTGGATTTTGATTATTTCTGGCTATAGGCCTTTGAATGAGGATTCCAACGCCACTTGAATCGCCCCAATCGGACGAGTAACGAAAAAGTTATGGTCAAATTAGTGAAAGTTCACAAACGATCTCGCGGCGACGCAATTACAGGGTGCCTCCGTTGAGCTTCCTTTGGGCTTCTTGTCCATTATATGGGACATATCTCACTCGTTATTGGGCCGATTCGCTCGATTCTTATATCGTTGGAAAGCTCATTTGGAGGGCTACGACCATGAGTTGATAAATTGGGGTCATCTACCATTTTTCGGGTCAAAATTACTGACGGTTTGCGTGCTCCGTGCGACACTCCCCGTAGCACACGTCGTTGTGAGGGCCTTATCTCATTCATTATTTACCCGATTCGCTCGATTCTTATGCCATTGGAAAGCTTATTCAGAGACCTACGACCACGTATGGAGACAATTTGATAATTTTCAATTTATCGAGCCAAAAATGTTAAGGATTTCAAGAGTCAGTGGATTTTGCGCTATTTTTCACCAAATCTCCCTCACTGCATGTCCGAATCACTCAATTCTTTCGCCGTCGTAATTTTTATTCATAGGGAAATGTGTCATGAAGTTTTCACCCCGTTTTGAGTCGGGTCAAAAAATCGAGATTTCTCCTAGAGGTACCCCTTGCTCAAATGAGCAAAAATAGGAAATCGACCTTATCGCACTCTAATCTGGATTTTGATTATTCCTGGCTATAGGCCTTTGAATGAGGATTCCAACGCCACTTGAATCGCCCCAATCGGACGAGTAACGAAAAAGTTATGGTCAAATTAGTGAAAGTTCACAAACGATCTCGCGGCGACGCAATTGCAGGGTGCCTCCGTTGAGCTTCCTTTGGGCTTCTTGTCCATTATATGGGACATATCTCACTCGTTATTGGGCCGATTCGCTCGATTCTTATATCGTTGGAAAGCTCATTCAGAGGGCTACGACCACGAGTTGATAAATTGGGGTCATCTACCATTTTTCGGGTCAAAATTACTGACGGTTTGCGTGCTCCGTGCAACACTCCCCGTAGCACACGTCGTTGTGAGGGCCTTATCTCATTCATTATTTACCCGATTCGCTCGATTCTTATGCCATTGGAAAGCTTATTCAGAGACCTACGACCACGTATGGAGACAATTTGATAATTTTTAATTTATCGAGCCAAAAATGTTAAGGATTTCAAGAGTCAGTGGATTTTGCGCTATTTTTCACCAAATCTCCCTCATTGCATGTCCGAATCACTCAATTCTTTCGCCGTCGTAATTTTTATACATAGGGAAATGTGTCATGAAGTTTTCACCCCGTTTCGAGTCGGGTCAAAAAATCGAGATTTCTCCTAGGGGTACCCCTTGCTCAAATGAGCAAAAATAGGAAATCGAGCTTATCGCACTCTAATCTGGATTTTGATTATTCCTGGCTATTGGCCTTTGAATGAGGATTCCAACGCCACTTGAATCGCCCCAATCGGACGAGTAACGAAAAAGTTATGGTCAAATTAGTGAAAGGTCACAAACGATCTCGCGGCGACGCAATTGCAGGGTGCCTCCGTTGAGCTTCCTTTGGGCTTCTTGTCCATTATATGGGACATATCTCACTCGTTATTGGGCCGATTCGCTCGATTCTTATATCGTTGGAAAGCTCATTCGAAGGGCTACGACCACGAGTTGATAAATTGGGGTCATCTACCATTTTTCGGGTCAAAATTACTGACGGTTTGCGTGCTCCGTGCAACACTCCCCGTAGCACACGTCGTTGTGAGGGCCTTATCTCATTCATTATTTACCCGATTCGCTCGATTCTTATGCCATTGGAAAGCTTATTCAGAGACCTACGACCACGTATGGAGACAATTTGATAATTTTTAATTTATCGAGCCAAAAATGTTAAGGATTTCAAGAGTCAGTGGATTTTGCGCTATTTTTCACCAAATCTCCCTCATTGCATGTCCGAATCACTCAATTCTTTCGCCGTCGTAATTTTTATACATAGGGAAATGTGTCATGAAGTTTTCACCCCGTTTCGAGTCGGGTCAAAAAATCGAGATTTCTCCTAGGGGTACCTCTTGCTCAAATGAGCAAAAATAGGAAATCGAGCTTATCGCACTCTAATCTGGATTTTGATTTTTCCTGGCCGTAGGCCTTTGAATGAGGATTCCAACGCCACTTGAATCGCCCCAATCGGACGAGTAACGAAAAAGTTATTGTCAAATTAGTGAAAGTTCACAAACGATCTCGCGGCGACGCAATTGCAGGGTGCCTCCGTTGAGCTTCCTTTGGGCTTCTTGTCCATTATATGGGACATATCTCACTCGTTATTGGGCCGATTCGCTCGATTCTTATATCGTTGGAAAGCTCATTCAGAGGGCTACGACCACGAGTTGATAAATTGGGGTCATCTACCATTTTTCGGGTCAAAATTACTGACGGTTTGCGTGCTCCGTGCAACACTCCCCGTAGCACACGTCGTTGTGAGGGCCTTATCTCATTCATTATTTACCCGATTCGCTCGATTCTTATGCCATTGGAAAGCTTATTCAGAGACCTACGACCACGTATGGAGACAATTTGATAATTTTTAATTTATCGAGCCAAAAATGTTAAGGATTTCAAGAGTCAGTGGATTTTGCGCTATTTTTCACCAAATCTCCCTCATTGCATGTCCGAATCACTCAATTCTTTCGCCGTCGTAATTTTTATACATAGGGAAATGTGTCATGAAGTTTTCACCCCGTTTCGAGTCGGGTCAAAAAATCGAGATTTCTCCTAGGGTACCCCTTGCTCAAATGAGCAAAAATAGGAAATCGAGCTTATCGCACTCTAATCTGGATTTTGATTATTCCTGGCTATAGGCCTTTGAATGAGGATTCCAACGCCACTTGAATCGCCCCAATCGGACGAGTAACGAAAAAGTTATGGTCAAATTAGTGAAAGTTCACAAACGATCTCGCGGCGACGCAATTGCAGGGTGCCTCCGTTGAGCTTCCTTTGGGCTTCTTGTCCATTATATAAGACATATCTCACTCGTTATTGGGCCGATTCGCTCGATTCTTATATCGTTGGAAAGCTCATTCAGAGGTCTACGACCACGAGTTGATAAATTGGGGTCATCTACCATTTTTCGGGTCAAAATTACTGACGGTTTGCGTGCTCCGTGCAACACTCCCCGTAGCACACGTCGTTGTGAGGGCCTTATCTCATTCATGATTTACCCGATTCGCTCGATTCTTATGCCATTGGAAAGCTTATTCAGAGACCTACGACCACGTATGAAGACAATTTGATAATTTTTAATTTATCGAGCCAAAAATGTTAAGGATTTCAAGAGTCAGTGGATTTTGCGCTATTTTTCACCAAATCTCCCTCATTGCATGTCCGAATCACTCAATTCTTTCGCCGTCGTAATTTTTATACATAGGGAAATGTGTCATGAAGTTTTCACCCCGTTTCAAGTCGGATCAAAAAATCGAGATTTCTCCTAGGGGTACCTCTTGCTCAAATGAGCAAAAATAGGAAATCGAGCTTATCGCACTCTAATCTGGATTTTGATTTTTCCTGGCCGTAGGCCTTTGAATGAGGATTCCAACGCCACTTGAATCGCCCCAATCGGACGAGTAACGAAAAAGTTATTGTCAAATTAGTGAAAGTTCACAAACGATCTCGCGGCGACGCAATTGCAGGGTGCCTCCGTTGAGCTTCCTTTGGGCTTCTTGTCCATTATATGGGACATATCTCACTCGTTATTGGGCCGATTCGCTCGATTCTTATATCGTTGGAAAGCTCATTCAGAGGGCTACGACCACGAGTTGATAAATTGGGGTCATCTACCATTTTTCGGGTCAAAATTACTGACGGTTTGCGTGCTCCGTGCAACACTCCCCGTAGCACACGTCGTTGTGAGGGACTTATCTCATTCATTATTTACCCGATTCGCTCGATTCTTATGCCATTGGAAAGCTTATTCAGAGACCTACGACTACGTATGGAGACAATTTGATAATTTTCAATTTATCGAGCCAAAAATGTTAAGGATTTCAAGAGTCAGTGGATTTTGCGCTATTTTTCACCAAATCTCCCTCATTGCATGTCCGAATCACTCAATTCTTTCGCCGTCGTAATTTTTATTTATAGGGAAATGTGTCATGAAGTTTTCACCCCGTTTCGAGTCGGTCAAAAAATCGATATTTCTCCTAGGGGTATCCCTTGCTCAAATGAGCAAAAATAGGAAATCGAGCTTATCAAACTCTAATCAGGATTTTGATTTTTGAATCACTCAATTCTTTCGCCGTCGTAATTTTTATACATAGGGAAATGTGTCATGAAGTTTTCACCCCGTTTCGAGTTGGTCAAAAAATCGAGATCTCTCCTAGGACCCCTTGCACAAATGAGCAAAAATAGGAAATCGAGCTTATCGCACTCTAATCTGGATTTTGATTTTTCCTGGCTGTAGGCCTTTGAATGAGGATTCCAACGCCACTTGAATCGCCCCAATCAGACGAGTAACGAAAAAGTTATGGTTAAATTAGTGAAAGGTCACAAACGATCTCGCGGCGACGCAATTGCAGGGTGCCTCCGTTGAGCTTCCTTTGGGCTTCTTGTCCATTATATAGGACATATCTCACTCGTTATTGGGCCGATTCGCTCGATTCTAATATCGTTGGAAAGATCATTCAGAGGGCTACGACTACGAGTTGATAAATTGGGGTCATCTACCATTTTTTGGGTCAAAATTACTGACGGTTTGCGTGCTCCGTGCGACACTCCCCGTAGTACATGTCGTTGTGAGGGCCTTATCTCATTCATTATTTACCCGATTTGCTCGATTCTTAAGCCATTGGAATGCTTATTCAGAGACCTACGACATATATCGTTGGAAAGCTCATTCAGCGAGCTACGACCACGAGTTGATAAATTGGGGTCATCTACCATTTTTCGGGTCAAAATTACTGACGGTTTGCGTGCTCCGTGCGACACTCCCCGTAGCACACGTCGTTGTGAGGGCCTTATCTCATTCATTATTTACCCGATTCGCTCGATTCTTACGCCATTGGAAAGCTTATTCAGAGACCTACGACCACGTATGGAGACAATTTGATAATTTTCAATTTATCGAGCCAAAAATGTTAAGGATTTCAAGAGTCAGTAGATTTTGTGCTATTTTTCACCAAATCTCCCTCATTGCATGTCCGAATCACTCAATTCTTTCGCCGTCGTAATTTTTATACATAGGGAAATGTGTCATGAAGTTTTCACCCCATTTCGAGTCGGTCAAAAAATCGAGATTTCTCCTAGGACCCCTTGCACAAATGAGCAAAAATAGGAAATCGAGCTTATCGCACTCTAATCTGGATTTTGATTTTTCCTGGCTCTAGGCCTTTGAATAAGGATTCCAACGCCACTTGAATCGCCCCAATCGGACGAGTAACGAAAAAGTTATGGTCAAATTAATGAAAAATCACAAACGATCTCGCGGCGACGCAATTGTAGGGTGCTTCCGTTGAGCTTCCTTTGGGCTTCTTGTCCATTATATAGGACATATCTCACTCGTTATTGGGCCGATTCGCTCGATTCTAATATCGTTGGAAAGATCATTCAGAGGGCTACGACTACGAGTTGATAAATTGGGGTCATCTACCATTTTTTGGGTCAAAATTATTGACGGTTTGCATGCTCCGTGCAACAATTCCCGTAGCACACGTCGTTGTGAGGGCCTTATCTGATTCATTATTTACCCGATTCGCTCGATTCTTACGCCATTGGAAAGCTTATTCAGAGACCTACGAGCACGTATGGAGAGAATTTGATAATTTTCAATTTATCGAGCCAAAAATGTTAAGGATTTCAAGAGTCAGTGGATTTTGCGCTATTTTTCACCAAATCTCCCTCATTGCATGTCTGAATCACTCAATTCTTTCGCCGTCGTAATTTTTATTCATAGAGAAATGTGTCATGAAGTTTTCACCCCGTTTCAAGTCGGGTCAAAAAATCGAGATTTCTCCTAGGGGTACCCCTTGCTAAAATGAGCAAAAATAGGAAATCGAGCATATCACACTCTAATCTGGATTTTGCTTTTTCCTGGCTGTAGACCTTTGAATGAGGATTCCAACGCCACTTGAATCGCCCCAATCAGACGAGTAACGAAAAAGTTATGGTTAAATTAGTGAAAGGTCACAAACGATTTGCGGCGACGCAATTGCAGGGTGCCTCCGTTGAGCTTACTTTCGGCTTCTTGTCCATTATATGGGACATATCTCACTCGTTATTGCGCATATTCGCTCGATTCTTATATCGTTGGAAAGCTCATTCAGAGGGCTACGACCACGAGTTGATAAATTGGGGTCATCTACCATTTTTCGGGTAAAAATTACTGACGGTTTGCGTGCTCCGTGCAACACTCCCCGTAGCACACGTCGTTGTGAGGGCCTTATCTCATTCATTATTTACCCGATTCACTCGATTCTTACGCCATTCGAAAGCTTATTCAGAGCCCTACGACCACGTATGGAGACAATTTGATAATTTTCAATTTATCGACCCAAAAATGTTAAGGATTTCAAGAGTCAGTGGATTTTGCGCTATTTTTCACCAAATCTCCCTCATTGCATGTCCGAATCACTCAATTCTTTCGCCGTCGTAATTTTTATTCATAGGAAAATGTGTCATGAAGTTTTCACCCCGTTTTGAGTCGGGTCAAAAAATCGAGATTTCTCCTAGGGGTACCCCTTGCTCAAATGAGCAAAAATAGGAAATCGAGCTTATCACACTCTAATCTGGATTTTGATTTTTCCTGACTGTAGGCCTTTGAATGTGGATTCCAACGCCACTTGAATCGCCCCAATCAGACGAGTAACGAAAAAGTTATGGTCAAATTAGTGAAAGGTCACAAACAATCTCGCGGCGACGCAATTGCAGGGTGCCTCCGTTGAGCTTCCTTTGGGCTTCTTGTCCATTATATGGGACATATCTCACTCGTTATTAGACCGATTCGCTCGATTCTTATATCGTTGGAAAGCTCATTCAGCGAGCTACGACCACGAGTTGATAAATTGGGGTCATCTACCATTTTTCGGGTCAAAATTACTGACGGTTTGCGTGCTCCGTGCGACACTCCCCGTAGCACACGTCGTTGTGTGGGCCTTATCTCATTCATTATTTACCCGATTCGCTCGATTCTTACACCATTGGAAAGCTTATTCAGAGACCTACGACCACGTATGGAGACAATTTGATAATTTTCAATTTATCGAGCCAAAAATGTTAAGGATTTCAAGAGTCAGTGGATTTTGCGCTATTTTTCACCAAATCTCCCTCATTGCATGTCCGAATCACTCAATTCTTTCGCCGTCGTAATTTTTATACATAGGGAAATGTGTCATGAAGTTTTCACCCCGTTTCGAGTCGGTCAAAAAATCGAGATTTCTCCTAGGACCCCTTGCACAAATGAGCAAAAATAGGAAATCGAGCTTATCGCACTCTAATCTAGATTTTGATTTTTCCTGGCTCTAGGCCTTTGAATGAGGATTCCAACGCCACTTGAATCGCCCCAATCAGACGAGTAACGAAAAAGTTATGGTTAAATTAGTGAAAGGTCACAAACGATCTCGCGGCGACGCAATTGCAGGGTGCCTCCGTTGAGCTTCCTTTGGGCTTCTTGTCCATTATATAGGACATATCTCACTCGTTATTGGGCCGATTCGCTCGATTCTTATATCGTTGGAAAGCTCATTCAGAGGGCTACGACCACGAGTTGATAAATTGGGGTCATCTACCATTTTTCGGGTCAAAATTACTGACGGTTTGCGTGCTCCGTGCGACACTCCCCGTAGCACACGTCGTTGTGAGGGCCTTATCTCATTCATTATTTACCCGATTCGCTCGATTCTTACTCCATTGGAAAGCTTATTCAGAGACCTACGACCACGTATGGAGACAATTTGATAATTTTCAATTTATCGAGCCAAAAATGTTAAGGATTTCAAGAGTCATGTGATTTTGCGCTATTTTTCACCAAATCTCCCTCATTGCATGTCCGAATCACTCAATTCTTTCGCCGTCGTAATTTTTATACATAGGGAAATGTGTCATGAAGTTTTCACCCCGTTTCGAGTCGGGTCAAAAAATCGAGATTTCTCCTAGGGGGTACCCCTTGCTCAAATGAGCAAAAATAGGAAATCGAGCTTATCGCACTCTAATCTGGATTTTGATTTTTCCTTGTTGTAGGCCTTTGAATAAGGATTCCAACGCCACTTGAATCGCCCCAATCGGACGAGTAACGAAAAAGTTATGGTCAAATTAGTGAAAGGTCACAAACGATCTCGCGGCGACGCAATTGCAGGGTGCCTCCGTTGAGCTTCCTTTGGGCTTCTTGTCCATTATATGGGACATATCTCACTCGTTATTGGGCCGATTCGCTCGATTCTTATATCGTTGGAAAGCTCATTCGGAGGGCTACGACCACGAGTTGATAAATTGGGGTCATCTACCATTTTTCGGGTCGAAATTACTGACGGTTTGCGTGCTCCGTGCGACACTCCCCGTAGCACACGTCGTTGTGAGGGCCTTATCTCATTCATTATTTACCCAATTCGCTCGATTCTTACGCCATTGGAATGCTTATTCAGAGACCTACGACCACGTATGGAGACAATTTGATAATTTTCAATTTATCGAGCCAAAAATGTTAAGGATTTCAAGAGTCAGTGGATTTTGCGCTATTTTTCACCAAATCTCCCTCATTGCATGTCCGAATCACTCAATTCTTTCGCCGTCGTAATTTTTATACATAGGGAAATGTGTCATGAAGTTTTCACCCCGTTTCGAGTCGGGTCAAAAAATCGAGATTTCTCCTATTGGTACCCCTTGCTCAAATGAGCAAAAATAGAAAATCGAGCTTATCGCACTGTAATCTGGATTTTGATTTTTCCTGGCTGTAGGCCTTTGAATAAGGATTCCAACGCCACTTGAATCGCCCCAATCGGACGAGTAACGAAAAAGTTATGGTCAAATTAGTGAAAGGTCACAAACGATCTCGCGGCGACGCAATTGCAGGGTGCCTCCGTTGAGCTTCCTTTGGGCTTCTTGTCCATTATATGGGACATATCTCACTCGTTATTGGGCCGATTCGCTCGATTCTTATATCGTTGGAAAGCTCATTCAGAGGGCTACGACCACGAGTTGATAAATTGGGGTCATCTACCATTTTCGGGTCAAAATTACTGACGGTTTGCGTGCTCCGTGCAACACTCCCCGTAGCACATGTCGTTGTGCGGCCTTATCTCATTCATTATTTACCCGATTTGCTCGATTCTTACGCCATTGGAAAGCTTATTCAGAGACCTACGACCACGTATGGAGACAATTTGATAATTTTCAATTTATCGAGCCAAAAATGTTAAGGATTTCAAGAGTCAGTGGATTTTGCGCTATTTTTCACCAAATCTCCCTCATTGCATGTCCGAATCACTCAATTCTTTCGCCGTCGTAATTTTTATACATAGGGAAATGTGTCATGAAGTTTTCACCCCGTTTCGAGTCGGGTCAAAAAATCGAGATTTCTCCTAGGGTATCCCTTGCTCAAATGAGCAAATATAGGAAATCGAGCTTATCGCACTCTAATCTAGATTTTGATTTTTCCTAGCAGTAGGCCTTTGAATGTGGATTCCAACGGCACTTGAATCGCCCCAATCAGACGAGTAACGAAAAAGTTATGGTTAAATTAGTGAAAGGTCACAAACTATCTCGCGGCGACGCAATTGCAGGGTGCCTCCGTTGAGCTTCCTTTGGGCTTCTTGTCCATTATATGGGACATATCTCACTCGTTATTGGACCGATTCTCTCGATTCTTATATCGTTGGAAAGCTCATTCAGAGAGCTACGACCACGAGTTGATAAATTGGGGTCATCTAAAATTTTTCGGGTCAAAATTACTGACGGTTTGCGTGCTCCGTGTGACACTCCCCGTAGCACACGTCGTTGTGTGGGCCTTATCTCATTCATTATTTACCCGATTCGCTCGATTCTTACGCCATTGGAAAGCTTATTCAGAGACCTACGACCACGTATGGAGACAATTTGATAATTTTCAATTTATCAAGCCAAAAATGTTAAGGATTTCAAGTGTCAATGGATTTTGCGCTATTTTTCACCAAATCTCCCTCATTGCATGTCCGAATCACTCAATTCTTTCGCCGTCGTAATTTTTATACATAGGGAAATGTGTCATGAAGTTTTCACCCCGTTTCGAGTCGGTCAAAAAATCGAGATTTCTCCCAGGAGTATGTATCCCTTGCTCAAATGAGCAAAAATAGGAAATCGAGCTTATCGCACTCTAATCTGGATTTTGATTTTTGCTGGCTGTAGGCCTTTGAATGAGGATTCCAACGCCACTTGAATCGCCCCAATCAGACGAGTAACGAAAAAGTTATGGTTAAATTAGTGAAAGGTCACAAACGATCTCGCGGCGACGCAATTGCAGGGTGCCTCCGTTGAGCTTCCTTTGGGCTTCTTGTCCATTATATGGGACATATCTCACTCGTTATTGGGCCGATTCGCTCGATTCTTATATCGTTGGAAAGCTCATTCAGAGGGCTACGACCACGAGTTGATAAATTGGGGTCATCTACCATTTTTCGGGTCAAAATTACTGACGGTTTGCGTGCTCCGTGCGACACTCCCCGTAGCACACGTCGTTGTGAGGGCCTTATCTCATTCATTATTTACCCGATTTGCTCGATTCTTACGCCATTGGAAAGCTTATTCAGAGACCTACGACAACGTATGGAGACAATTTGATAATTTTCAATTTATCGAGCCAAAAATGTTAAGGATTTCAAGAGTCAGTGGATTTTGCGCTATTTTTCACCAAATCTCCCTCATTGCATGTCCGAATCACTCAATTCTTTCGCCGTCGTAATTTTTATTCATAGGGAAATGTGTCATGAAGTTTTCACCCCGTTTCGAGTCGGGTCAAAAAATCGAGATTTCTCCTAGGGGTACCCCTTGCTCAAATGAGCAAAAATAGGAAATCGAGCTTATCGCACTCTAATCTGGATTTTGATTTTTCCTGGCTGTAGGCCTTTGAATAAGGATTCCAACGCCACTTGAATCGCCCCAATCGGACGAGTAAAGAAAAAGTTATGGTCAAATTAGTGAAAGGTCACAAACGATCTCGCGGCGACGCAATTGCAGGGTGCCTCCGTTGAGCTTCCTTTGGGCTTCTTGTCCATTATATGGGACATATCTCACTCGTTATTGGGCCGATTCGCTCGATTCTTATATCGTTGGAAAGCTCATTCAGAGGGCTACGACCACGAGTTGATAAATTGGGGTCATCTACCATTTTTCGGGTCAAAATTACTGACGGTTTGCGTGCTCCGTGCAACACTCCCCGTAGCACACGTCGTTGTGAGGGCCTTATCTCATTCATTATTTACCCGATTCGCTCGATTCTTACGCCATTGGAAAGCTTATTCAGAGACCTACGACCACGTATGGAGACAATTTGATAATTTTCAATTTATCGAGCCAAAAATGTTAAGGATTTCAAGAGTCAGTGGATTTTGCGCTATTTTTCACCAAATCTCCCTCATTGCATGTCCGAATCACTCAATTCTTTCGCCGTCGTAATTTTTATTCATAGGGAAATGTGTCATGAAGTTTTCACCCCGTTTCGAGTCGGGTCAAAAAATCGAGATTTCTCCTAGGGGTAACCCTTGCTCAAATGAGCAAAAATAGGAAATCGAGCTTATCGCACTCTAATCTGGATTTTGATTTTTCCTGGCTGTAGGCCTTTGAATGTGGATTCCAACGCCACTTGAATCGCCCCAATCAGACGAGTAACGAAAAAGTTATGGTCAAATTAGTGAAAGGTCACAAACGATCTCGCGGCGACGCAATTGCAGGGTGCCTCCGTTGAGCTTCCTTTGGGCTTCTTGTCCATTATATGGGACATATCTCACTCGTTATTGGACCGATTCGCTCGATTCTTATATCGTTGGAAAGCTCATTCAGAGGGCTACGACCACGAGTTGATAAATTGGGGTCATCTACCATTTTTCGGGTCAAAATTACTGACGGTTTGCGTGCTCCGTGCGACACTCCCCGTAGCACACGTCGTTGTGAGGGCCTTATCTCATTCATTATTTACCCGATTCGCTCGATTCTTACGCCATTGGAAAGCTTATTCAGAGACCTACGACCACGTATGGAGACAATTTGATAATTTTCAATTTATCGAGCCAAAAATGTTAAGGATTTCAAGAGTCAGTGGATTTTGCGCTATTTTTCACCAAATCTCCCTCATTGCATGTCCGAATCACTCAATTCTTTCGCCGTCGTAATTTTTATACATAGGGAAATGTGTCATGAAGTTTTCACCCCGTTTCGAGTCGGGTCAAAAAATCGAGATTTCTCCTAGGGGTACCCCTTGCTCAAATGAAAAAAAATAGGAAATCAAGCTTATCGCACTCTAATCTGGATTTTTTATTTTTCTGGCTGTAGGCCTTTGAATAAGGATTCCAACGCCACTTGAATCGCCCCAATCGGACGAGTAACGAAAAAGTTATGGTCAAATTAGTGAAAGGACACAAACGATCTCGCGGCGACGCAATTGCAGGGTGCCTCCGTTGAGCTTCCTTTGGGCTTCTTGTCCATTATATGGGACATATCTCACTCGTTATTGGGCCGATTCGCTCGATTCTTATATCGTTGGAAAGCTCATTCAGAGGGCTACGACCACGAGTTGATAAATTGGGGTCATCTACTATTTTTCGGGTCAAAATTGCTGACGGTTTGCGTGCTCCGTGTGACACTCCCCGTAGCACACGTCGTTGTGAGGGCCTTATCTCATTCATTATTTACCCAATTCGCTCGATTCTTACGCCATTGGAATGCTTATTCAGAGACCTACGACCACGTATGCAGACAATTTGATAATTTTCAATTTATCGAGCCAAAAATGTTAAGGATTTCAAGAGTCAGTGGATTTTGCGCTATTTATCACCAAATCTCCCTCATTGCATGTCCGAATCACTCAATTCTTTCACCGTCGTAATTTTTATACATAGGGAAATGTGTCATGAAGTTTTTACCTCGTTTCGAGTCTGGTCAAAAAATCGAGATTTCTCCTAGGGGTACCCCTTGCTCAAATGAGCAAAAATAGGAAATCGTGCTTATCGCACTCTAATCTGGATTTTGATTTTTCCTCGTTGTAGGCCTTTGAATGAGGATTCCAACGCCACTTGAATCGCCCCAATCAGACGAGTAACGAAAAAGTTATGGTTAAATTAGTGAAAGGTCACAAACGATCTCGCGGCGACGCAATTGCAGGGTGCCTCCGTTGAGCTTCCTTTGGGCTTCTTGTCCATTATATGGGACATATCTCACTCGTTATTGGGCCGATTCGCTCGATTCTTATATCGTTGGAAAGCTCATTCAGAGGGCTACGACCACGAGTTGATAAATTGGGGTCATCTACCATTTTTCGGGTCAAAATTACTGACGGTTTGCGTGCTCCGTGTGACACTCTCCGTAGCACACGTCGTTGTGTGGGCCTTATCTCATTCATTATTTACCTGATTCGCTCGATTCTTACGCCATTGGAAAGCTTATTCAGAGACCTACGACCACGTATGGAGACAATTTGATAATTTTCAATTTATCGAGCCAAAAATGTTAAGGATTTCAAGAGTCAGTGGATTTTGCGCTATTTTTCACCAAATCTCCCTCATTGCATGTCCGAATCACTCAATTCTTTCACCGTCGTAATTTTTATACATAGGGAAATGTGTCATGAAGTTTTCACCCCGTTTCGAGTCGGTCAAAAAATCGAGATTTCTCCCAGGAGTATGTATCCCTTGCTCAAATGAGCAAAAATAGGAAATCGAGCTTATCGCACTCTAATCTGGATTTTGATTTTTGCTGGCTGTAGGCCTTTGAATGAGGATTCCAACGCCACTTGAATCGCCCCAATCAGACGAGTAACGAAAAAGTTATGGTTAAATTAGTGAAAGGTCACAAACGATCTCGCGGCGACGCAATTGCAGGGTGCCTCCGTTGAGCGTCCTTTGGGCTTCTTGTCCATTATATGGGACATATCTCACTCGTTATTGGGCCGATTCGCTCGATTCTTATATCGTTGGAAAGCTCATTCAGAGGGCTAGGACCACGAGTTGATAAATTGGGGTCATCTACCATTTTTCGGGTCAAAATTACTGACGGTTTGCGTGCTCTGTGCGACACTCCCCGTAGCACACGTCGTTGTGAGGGCCTTATCTCATTCATTATTTACCCGATTCGCTCAATTCTTACGCCATTGGAAAGCTTATTAAGAGACCTACGACAACGTATGGAGATTATTTGATAATTTTCAATTTATCGAGCAAAAAATGTTAAGGATTTCAAGAATCAGTGGATTTTGCGCTATTTTTCACCATATCTCCCTCATTGCATGTCCGAATCACTCAATTCTTTCGCCGTCGTAATTTTTATACATAGGGAAATGTGTCATGAAGTTTTCACCCCGTTTCGAGTCGGGTCAAAAAATCGAGATTTCTCCTAGGGGTACCCCTTGCTCAAATGAGCAAAAATAGGAAATCGAGCTTATCGCACTCTAATCTGGATTTTGATTTTTCCTGGCTGTAGGCCTTTGAATAAGGATTCCAACGCCACTTGAATCGCCCCAATCGGACGAGTAACGAAAAAGTTATGGTCAAATTAGTGAAAGGTCACAAACGATCTCGCGGCGACGCAATTGCAGGGTGCCTCCGTTGAGCTTCCTTTGGGCTTCTTGTCCATTATATGGGACATATCTCACTCGTTATTGGGCCGATTCGCTCGATTCTTATATCGTTGGAAAGCTCATTCAGAGGGCTACGACCACGAGTTGATAAATTGGGGTCATCTACCATTTTTCGGGTCAAAATTACTGACGGTTTGCGTGCTCCGTGCAACACTCCCCGTAGCACATGTCGTTGTGAGGCCTTATCTCATTCATTATTTACCCGATTCGCTCGATTCTTACGCCATTGGAAAGCTTATTCAGAGACCTACGACCACGTATGGAGACAATTTGATAATTTTCAATTTATCGAGCCAAAAATGTTAAGGATTTCAAGAGTCAGTGGATTTTGCGCTATTTTTCACCAAATCTCCCTCATTGCATGTCCGAATCACTCAATTCTTTCGCCGTCGTAATTTTTATACATAGGGAAATGTGTCATGAAGTTTTCACCCCGTTTCGAGTCGGGTCAAAAAATCGAGATTTCTCCTAGGGTACCCCTTGCTAAAATGAGCAAAAATAGGAAATCGAGCTTATCACACTCTAATCTGGATTTTGATTTTTCCTGGCTGTAGGCCTTTGAATGTGGATTCCAACGCCACTTGAATCGCCCCAATCAGACGAGTAACGAAAAAGTTATGGTCAAATTAGTGAAAGGTCACAAACGATCTCGCGGCGACGCAATTGCAGGGTGCCTCCGTTGAGCTTCCTTTGGGCTTCTTGTCCATTATATGGGACATATCTCACTCGTTATTGGACCGATTCGCTCGATTCTTATATCGTTGGAAAGCTCATTCAGCGTGCTATGACCACGAGTTGATAAATTGGGGTCATCTACCATTTTTCGGGTCAAAATTACTGACGGTTTCCGTGCTCCGTGCGACACTCCCCGTAGCACAAGTCGTTGTGTGGGCCTTATCTCATTCATTATTTACCCGATTCGCTCGATTCTTACGCCATTGGAAAGCTTATTCAGAGACCTACGACCACGTATGGAGACAATTTGATAATTTTCAATTTATCGAGCCAAAAATGTTAAGGATTTCAAGAGTCAGTAGATTTTGCGCTATTTTTCACCAAATCTCCCTCATTGCATGTCCGAATCACTCAATTCTTTCGCCGTCGTAATTTTTATACATAGGGAAATGTGTCATGAAGTTTTCACCCCGTTTCGAGTCGGGTCAAAAAATCGAGATTTCTCCTGGGTACCCTTGCTCAAATGAGCAAAAATAGGAAATCGAGCTTATCGCACTCTAATCTGGATTTTGATTTTTCCTGGCTGTAGGCCTTTGAATGAGGATTCCAACGCCACTTGAATCGCCCCAATCAGACGAGTAACGAAAAAGTTATGGTCAAATTAGTGAAAGGTCACAAACGATCTCGCGGCGACGCAATTGCAGGGTGCCTCCGTTGAGCTTCCTTTGGGCTTCTTGTCCATTATATGGGACATATCTCACTCGTTATTGGGCCGATTCGCTCGATTCTTATATCGTTCGAAAGCTCATTCAGAAGGCTACGACCACGAGTTGATAAATTGGGGTCATCTACCATTTTTCGGGTCGAAATTACTGACGGTTTGCGTGCTCCGTGCGACACTCCCCGTAGCACTCGTCGTTGTGAGGGCCTTATCTCATTCATTATTTACCCGATTCGCTCGATTCTTACGCCATTGGAAAGCTTATTCAGAGACCTACGACCACGTATGGAGACAATTTGATAATTTTCAATTTATCGAGCCAAAAATGTTAAGGATTTCAAGAGTCAGTGGATTTTGCGCTATTTTTCACCAAATCTCCCTCATTGCATGTCCGAATCACTCAATTCTTTCGCCGTCGTAATTTTTATACATAGGGAAATGTGTCATGAAGTTTTCACCCCGTTTCGAGTCGGGTCAAAAAATCGAGATTTCTCCTAGGGGGTACCCCTTGCTCAAATGAGCAAAAATTGGAAATCGAGCTTATCGCACTCTAATCTGGATTTTGATTTTCCTGGCTGTAGGCCTTTGAATAAGGATTCCAACGCCACTTGAATCGCCCCAATCGGACGAGTAACGAAAAAGTTATGGTCAAATTAGTGAAAGGTCACAAACGATCTCGCGGCGACGCAATTGCAGGGTGCCTCCGTTGAGCTTCCTTTGGGCTTCTTGTCCATTATATGGGACATATCTCACTCGTTATTGGGCCGATTCGCTCGATTCTTATATCGTTGGAAAGTTCATTCAGAGGGCTACGACCACGAGTTGATAAATTGGGGTCATCTACCATTTTTCGGGTCAAAATTACTGACGGTTTAGGTGCTCCGTGCGACACTCCCCGTAGCACACGTCGTTGTGAGGGCCTTATCTCATTCATTATTTACCCTATTCGCTCGATTCTTACGCCGTTGGAATGCTTATTCAGAGACCAACGACCACGTATGCAGACAATTTGATAATTTTCAATTTATCGAGCCAGAAATGTTAAGGATTTCAAGAGTCAGTGGATTTTACGCTATTTATCACCAAATCTCCCTCATTGCATGTCTGAATCACTCAATTCTTTCGCCGTCATAATTTTTATACATAGGGAAATGTGTCATGAAGTTTTCACCCTGTTTCGAGTCGGGTCAAAAAATCGAGATTTCTCCTAGGGGTATCCCTTGCTCAAATGAGCAAAAATAGGAAATCGAGCTTATCGCACTCTAATCTGGATTTTGAATTTTCCTAGCAGTAGGCCTTTGAATGTGGATTCCAACGGCACTTGAATCGCCCCAATCAGACGAGTAACGAAAAAGTTATGGTTAAATTAGTGAAAGGTCACAAACTATCTCGCGGCGACGCAATTGCAGGGTGCCTCCGTTGAGCTTCCTTTGGGCTTCTTGTCCATTATATGGGACATATCTCACTCGTTATTGGACCGATTCGCTCGATTCTTATATCGTTGGAAAGCTCATTCAGAGGGCTACGACCACGAGTTGATAAATTGGGGTCATCTACCATTTTTCGGGTCAAAATTACTGACGGTTTGCGTGCTCCGTGCGACACTCCCCGTAGCACACGTCGTTGTGAGGGCCTTATCTCATTCATTATTTACCCGATTCGCTCGATTCTTACGCCATTGGAAAGCTTATTCAGAGACCTACGACCACGTATGGAGACAATTTGATAATTTTCAATTTATCGAGCCAAAAATGTTAAGGATTTCAAGAGTCAGTGGATTTTGCGCTATTTTTCACCAAATCTCCCTCATTGCATGTCCGAATCACTCAATTCTTTCGCCGTCGTAATTTTTATACATAGGGAAATGTGTCATGAAGTTTTCACCCCGTTTCGAGTCGGTCAAAAAATCGAGATTTCTCCTAGGGGTATCCCTTGCTCAAATGAGCAAAAATAGGAAATCGAGCTTATCGCACTCTAATCTGGATTTTGATTTTTGCTGGCTGTAGGCCTTTGAATGAGGATTCCAACGCCACTTGAATCGCCCCAATCGGACGAGTAACGAAAAAGTTATGGTCAAATTAGTGAAAGGTCACAAACGATCTCGCGGCGACGCAATTGCAGGGTGCCTCCGTTGAGCTTCCTTTGGGCTTCTTGTCCATTATATGGGACATATCTCACTCGTTATTGGGCCGATTCGCTCGATTCTTATATCGTTGGAAAGCTCATTCAGAGGGCTAGGACCACGAGTTGATAAATTGGGGTCATCTACCATTTTTCGGGTCAAAATTACTGACGGTTTGCGTGCTCTGTGCGACACTCCCCGTAGCACACGTCGTTGTGAGGGCCTTATCTCATTCATTATTTACCCGATTCGCTCGATTCTTACGCCATTGGAAAGCTTATTCAGAGACCTACGACCACGTATGGAGACAATTTGATAATTTTCAATTTATCGAGCCAAAAATGTTAAGGATTTCAAGAATCAGTGGATTTTGCGCTATTTTTCACCATATCTCCCTCATTGCATGTCCGAATCACTCAATTCTTTCGCCGTCGTAATTTTTATACATAGGGAAATGTGTCATGAAGTTTTCACCCCGTTTCGAGTCGCGTCAAAAAATCGAGATTTCTCCTGGGGTACCCTTGCTCAAATGAGCAAAAATAGGAAATCAAGCTTATCGCACTCTAATCTGGATTTTGACTTTTCCTGGCTGTAGGCCTTTGAATAAGGATTCCAACGCCACTTGAATCGCCCCAATCGGACGAGTAACGAAAAAGTTATGGTCAAATTAATGAAAGGTCACAAACGATCTCGCGGCGACGCAATTGCAGGGTGCCTCTGTTGAGCTTCCTTTGGGCTTCTTGTCCATTATATGGGACATATCTGACTCGTTATTGGGCCGATTCTCTCGATTCTTATATCGTTGGAAAGCTCATTCAGAGGGCTACGACCACGAGTTGATAAATTGGGGTCATCTACTATTTTTCGGGTCAAAATTGCTGACGGTTTGCGTGCTCCGTGTGACACTCCCCGTAGCACACGTCGTTGTGAAGGCCTTATCTCATTTATTATTTACCCAATTCGCTCGATTCTTACGTCATTGGAATGCTTATTCAGAGACCTACGACCACGTATGCAGACAATTTGATAATTTTCAATTTATCGAGCCAAAAATGTTAAGGATTTCAAGAGTCAGTGGATTTTGCGCTATTTATCACCAAATCTCCCTCATTGCATGTCCGAATCACTCAATTCTTTCGCCGTCGTAATTTTTATACATAGGGAAATGTGTCATGAAGTTTTCACCCCGTTTCGAGTCGGGTCAAAAAATCGATATTTCTCCTAGGGGTACCCCTTGCTCAAATGTGCAAAAATAGGAAATCGAGCTTATCGCACTCTAATCTGGATTTTGATTTTTCCTGGCTGTAGGCCTTTGAATGAGGATTCCAACGCCACTTGAATCGCCCCAATCAGACGAGTAACGAAAAAGTTATGATTAAATTGGTGAAAGGTCACAAACGATCTCGCGGCGACGCAATTGTAGGGTGCTTCCGTTGAGCTTCCTTTGGGATTCTTGTCCATTATATGGGACATATCTCACTCGTTATTGGGCCGATTCGCTCGATTCTTATATCGTTGGAAAGCTCATTCAGAGGGCTAGGACCACGAGTTGATAAATTGGGGTCATCTACCATTTTTCGGGTCAAAATTACTGACGGTTTGCGTGCTCTGTGCGACACTCCCCGTAGCACACGTCGTTGTGAGGGCCTTATCTCATTCATTATTTACCCGATTCGCTCGATTCTTACGCCATTGGAAAGCTTATTCAGAGACCTACGACCACGTATGGAGACAATTTGATAATTTTCAATTTATCGAGCCAAAAATGTTAAGGATTTCAAGAATCAGTGGATTTTGCGCTATTTTTCACGATATCTCCCTCATTGCATGTCCGAATCACTCAATTCTTTCGCCTTCATAATTTTTATACATAGGGAAATGTGTCATGAAGTTTTCACCCCGTTTCGAGTCTGTCAAAAAATCGAGATTTCTCGTAGGGGTATCCCTTGCTCAAATGAGCAAAAATAGGAAATCAATCTTATCGCACTCTAATCTGGATTTTGACTTTTCTTGGCTGTAGGCCTTTGAATAAAGATTCCAACGCCACTTGAATCGCCCCAATCGGACGAGTAACGAAAAAGTTATGGTCAAATTAATGAAAGGTCACAAACGATCTCGCGGCGACGCAATTGCAGGGTGCCTCTGTTGAGCTTCCTTTGGGCTTCTTGTCCATTATATGGGACATATCTCACTCGTTATTGGGCCGATTCGCTCGATTCTTATATCGTTGGAAAGCTCATTCAGAGGGCTACGACCACGAGTTGATAAATTGGGGTCATCTACTATTTTTCGGGTCAAAATTGCTGACGGTTTGCGTGCTCCGTGTGACACTCCCCGTAGCACACGTCGTTGTGAGGGCCTTATCTCATTCATTATTTACCCAATTCGCTCGATTCTTACGCCATTGGAAAGCTTATTCAGAGACCTACGACCACGTATGGAGACAATTTGATAATTTTCAATTTATCGAGCCAAAAATGTTAAGGATTTCAAGAGTCAGTGGATTTTGCGCTATTTTTCACCAAATCTCCCTCATTGCATGTCCGAATCACTCAATTCTTTCGCCGTCATAATTTTTATACATAGGGAAATGTGTCATGAAGTTTTCACCCCGTTTCGAGTCGGGTCAAAAAATCGATATTTCTCCTAGGGGTACCCCTTGCTCAAATGTGCAAAAATAGGAAATCGAGCTTATCGCACTCTAATCTGGATTTTGATTTTTCCTGGCTGTAGGCCTTTGAATGAGGATTCCAACGCCACTTGAATCGCCCCAATCAGACGAGTAACGAAAAAGTTATGGTTAAATTAGTGAAAGGTCACAAACGATCTCGCGGCGACGCAATTGCAGGGTGCTTCCGTTGAGCTTCCTTTGGGCTTCTTGTCCATTATATGGGACATATCTCACTCGTTATTGGGCCGATTCGCTCGATTCTTATATCGTTGGAAAGCTCATTCAGAGGGCTACGACCACGAGTTGATAAATTGGGGTCATCTACCATTTTTCGGGTCAAAATTACTGACGGTTTGCGTGCTCCGTGCGACACTCCCCGTAGCACACGTCGTTGTGAGGGCCTTATCTCATTCATTATTTACCCGATTCGCTCGATTCTTACGCCATTGGAATGCTTATTCAGAGACCTACGACCACGTATGGAGACAATTTGATAATTTTCAATTTATCGAGCCAAAAATGTTAAGGATTTCAAGAGTCAGTGGATTTTGCGCTATTTTTCACCAAATCTCCCTCATTGCATGTCCGAATCACTCAATTCTTTCGCCGTCGTAATTTTTATACATAGGGAAATGTGTCATGAAGTTTTCACCCCGTTTCGAGTCGGGTCAAAAAATCGAGATTTCTCCTAGGGGTACCCTTGCTCAAATGAGCAAAAATAGGAAATCGAGCTTATCGCACTCTAATCTGGATTTTGATTTTTCCTGGCTGTAGGCCTTTGAATAAGGATTCCAACGCCACTTGAATCGCCCCAATCGGACGAGTAACGAAAAAGTTATGGTCAAATTAGTGAAAGGTCACAAACGATCTCGCGGCGACGCAATTGCAGGGTGCCTCCGTTGAGCTTCCTTTGGGCTTCTTGTCCATTATATGGGACATATCTCACTCGTTATTGGGCCGATTCGCTCGATTCTTATATCGTTGGAAAGCTCATTCAGAGGGCTACGACCACGAGTTGATAAATTGGGGTCATCTACCATTTTTCGGGTCAAAATTACTGACGGTTTGCGTGCTCCGTGCGACACTCCCCGTAGCACACGTCGTTGTGAGGGCCTTATCTCATTCATTATTTACCCGATTCGCTCGATTCTTACGCCATTGGAAAGCTTATTCAGAGACCTACGACCACGTATGGAGACAATTTGATAATTTTCAATTTATCGAGCCAAAAATGTTAAGGATTTCAAGAGTCAGTGGATTTTGCGCTATTTTTCACCAAATCTCCCTCATTGCATGTCCGAATCACTCAATTCTTTCGCCGTCGTAATTTTTATACATAGGGAAATGTGTCATGAAGTTTTCACCCCGTTTCGAGTCGGGTCAAAAAATCGAGATTTCTCCTTGGGTACCCTTGCTCAAATGAGCAAAAATTGGAAATCAAGCTTATCGCACTCTAATCTGGATTTTGATTTTTCCTAGCTGTAGGCCTTTGAATGAGGATTCCAACGCCACTTGAATCGCCCCAATCAGACGAGTAACGAAAAAGTTATGGTTAAATTAGTGAAAGGTCACAAACGATCTCGCGGCGACGCAATTGCAGGGTGCCTCCGTTGAGCTTCCTTTGGGTTTCTTGTCCATTATATGGGACATATCTCACTCATTATTGGACCGATTCGCTTTATTCTAATATCGTTGGAAAGCTTATTCAGAGGGCTACGACCACGAGTTGATAAATTGGGTTCATCTACCATTTTTCGGGTCAAAATTACTGACGGTTTGCGTTCTCCGTGCGACACTCCCCGTAGCACACGTCGTTGTGAGGGCCTTATCTCATTCATTATTTACCCGATTCGCTCGATTCTTACGCCATTGGAAAGCTTATTCAGAGACCTACGACCACGTATGGAGACAATTTGATAATTTTCAATTTATCGAGCCAAAAATATTAAGGATTTCAAGAGTCAGTGGATTTTGCGCTATTTTTCACCAAATCTCCCTATTGCATGTCCAAATCACTCAATTCTTTCGCCGTCATAATTTTTATACATAGAGAAATGTGTCATGAAGTTTTCACCCCGTTTCGAGTCGGGTCAAAAAATCGAGATTTCTCCTAGGGGTACCCTCTTGCTCAAATGAGCAAAAATAGGAAATTGAGCTTATCGCACTCTAATCTGGATTTTGATTTTTCCTAGCTGTAGGCCTTTGAATAAGGATTCCAACGCCACTTGAATCGCCCCAATCAGACGAGTAACGAAAAAGTTATGGTTAAATTAGTGAAAGGTCACAAACGATCTCGCGGCGACGCAATTGCAGGGTGCCTCCGTTGAGCTTCCTTTGGGCTTCTTGTCCATTATATGGGACATATCTCACTCGTTATTGGGCAGATTCGCTCGATTCTTATATCGTTGGAAAGCTCATTCAGAGGGCTACGACCACGAGTTGATAAATTGAGGTCATATACCATTTTTCGGGTCAAAATTGCTGACGGTTTGCGTGCTCCGTGCGACACTCCCCGTAGCACTCGTCGTTGTGAGGGCCTTATCTCATTCATTATTTACCCGATTCGCTCGATTCTTACGCCATTGGAAAGCTTATTCAGAGACCTACGACCACGTATGGAGACAATTTGATAATTTTCAATTTATCGAGCCAAAAATGTTAAGGATTTCAAGAGTCAGTGGATTTTGCGCTATTTTTCACCAAATCTCCCTCATTGCATGTCCGAATCACTCAATTCTTTCGCCGTCGTAATTTTTATACATAGGGAAATGTGTCATGAAGTTTTCACCCCGTTTCGAGTCGGGTCAAAAAATCGAGATTTCTCCTAGGGGTACCCCTTGCTCAAATGAGCAAAAATAGGAAATCGAGCTTATCGCACTCTAATCTGGATTTTGATTTTTCCTGGCTGTAGGCCTTTGAATGAGGATTCCAACGCCACTTGAATCGCCCCAATCAGACGAGTAACGAAAAAGTTATGGTCAAATTAGTGAAAGGTCACAAACGATCTCGCGGCGACGCAATTGCAGGGTGCTTCCGTTGAGCTTCCTTTGGGATTCTTGTCCATTATATGGGACATATCTCACTCGTTATTGGGCCGATTCGCTCGATTCTTATATCGTTGGAAAGCTCATTCAGAGGGCTACGACCACGAGTTGATAAATTGGGGTCATCTACTATTTTTCGGGTCAAAATTGCTGACGGTTTGCGTGCTCCGTGTGACACTCCCCGTAGCACACGTCGTTGTGAGGGCCTTATCTCATTCATTATTTACTCGATTCGCTCGATTCTTACACCATTAGAAAGCTTATTCAGAGACCTACGACGACGTATGGAGACAATTTGATAATTTTCAATTTATCGAGCTAAAAATGTGAAGGATTTCAAGAATCAGTGGATTTTGCGCTATTTTTCACCATATCTCCCTCATTGTATGTCCGAATCACTCAATTCTTTCGCCGTAGTAATTTTTATACCTAGGGAAGTGTGTCATAAAGTTTTCACCCCGTTTCGAGTCGCGTCAAAAAATCGAGATTTCTCCTTGGGCTACCCCCTTGCTCAAATGAGCAAAAATAGGAGATAAAGCTTATCGCACTCTAATCTGGATTTTGACTTTTCCTGGCTGTAGGCCTTTGAATAAGGATTCCAACGCCACTTGAATCGCCCTAATCGGACGAGTAACGAAAAAGTTATGGTCAAATTAATGAAAGGTCACAAACGATCTCGCGGCGACGCAATTGCAGGGTGCCTCTGTTGAGCTTCCTTTGGGCTTCTTGTCCATTATATGGGACATATCTGACTCGTTATTGGGCCGATTCTCTCGATTCTTATATCGTTGGAAAGCTCATTCAGAGGGCTACGACCACGAGTTGATAAATTGGGGTCATCTACTATTTTTCGGGTCAAAATTGCTGACGGTTTGCGTGCTCCGTGTGACACTCCCCGTAGCACACGTCGTTGTGAGGGCCTTATCTCATTTATTATTTACCCAATTCGCTCGATTCTTACGCCATTGGAATGCTTATTCAGAGACCTACGACCACGTATGCAGACAATTTGATAATTTTCAATTTATCGAGCCAAAAATGTTAAGGATTTCAAGAGTCAGTGGATTTTGCGCTATTTATCACCAAATCTCCCTCATTGCATGTCCGAATCACTCAATTCTTTCGCCGTCGTAATTTTTATACATAGGGAAATGTGTCATGAAGTTTTCACCCCGTTTCGAGTCGGGTCAAAAAATCGATATTTCTCCTAGGGGTACCCCTTGCTCAAATGTGCAAAAATAGGAAATCGAGCTTATCGCACTCTAATCTGGATTTTGATTTTTCCTGGCTGTAGGCCTTTGAATGAGGATTCCAACGCCACTTGAATCGCCCCAATCAGACGAGTAACGAAAAAGTTATGATTAAATTGGTGAAAGGTCACAAACGATCTCGCGGCGACGCAATTGTAGGGTGCTTCCGTTGAGCTTCCTTTGGGATTCTTGTCCATTATATGGGACATATCTCACTCGTTATTGGGCCGATTCGCTCGATTCTTATATCGTTGGAAAGCTCATTCAGAGGGCTACGACCACGAGTTGATAAATTGGGGTCATCTACTATTTTTCGGGTCAAAATTGCTGACGGTTTGCGTGCTCCGTGTGACACTCCCCGTACCACACGTCGTTGTGAGGGCCTTATCTCATTCATTATTTACCCAATTCGCTCGATTCTTACGCCATTGGAATGCTTATTCAGAGACCTACGACCACGTATGG